>CM065656.1:6789501-7197001 GCA_033220385.1 Triplophysa yarkandensis | reverse complement strand
ATGGTGCATGCAATGGGTGTGAACAAAGTTATTTTAATCAGTTTATTTTACTGTTTTGTACATTATTGTGTAGAATAATTAATCTCTCTTTTTCATTGCATGGGTTTTTCAGGCTTCCTTTGGGAGTTCGAGCCCTGGTAGGTGTTTTCTACTTTTAATGTCCATTATTAATTATTTAATAAAAAATTTATTCATGCAGCCTCTTGTCATGTCAAATCTGAGGGTTTCTTTCTTCTTCAGAACAAATAAGAAGATATTTTGAAGATAGTTGGTAACCGAACAGCAGTTTCACTCATTCACATCTATCGTATGGGTATCAAAACCAATGACTGGGTGCCGGTTACCAACATTCTACAAAATATTTCTCATCTGTTCTCTGCCGTGTAAGAAAGAATGTCATGAGGGGTAGTAAATGATCACTTTTATTTTGGAACTGGTATTTTTTGGAACTAGTAAATTTTTTGCATAAACATTAGCCATTATGGGCCAATATACCTGTTGACAACTGAGTCCAGTAATCATTTTGGAACATTATTCTGTGTCTACAGTTGGCTCTTTGTCCTCAGAGGATCATGACTTTGATCCAACAGCAGAAATGTTGATTCATGAATATGATGATGAAAGAACTTTAGAAGAGGAGGAACTTCTGAATGGAGAGAAGAACTTCGGTGCAGAATTGGCAGACTTGGAGAGGGTAATATGCTTAATAATATAATTTAATATGTTCATTTCATATAAATTATATTTATAAAATTGTTATATAGAATGTATTTACAAATTTTACCATACTCTATGTAATGGTAAAGTGGTTGTCCTGTAAATCTATGAATCTGATTATCAAAAACATTCTGTTTCTTTGAGAAATGGGCATTTTCTTTATTCTCTGTAGATCTTGAGGTAACAGACTTTATTTCCACCGATCTTTTACCCTGAACAGGAAGGAAACATGCCGATTGAAGAGTTGTTGTCCATGTACCGCTATGAGGCTTCGGTCAGTACAGGTACAGGATCGAGTATTGACAGCTCTTCCGTTGAACTTGGTGATGATTTGCCGGACATGACGCTGGACAAGGTAAACAATATTATTTTTTATTAAAATGATTTTTAACAGAATAATAATGTATAGAAAATAACAGTGGATGCTTATAATAAACATAACCAATCCTTCTGCAGGAGCAGATTGCGAAAGATCTCCTATCAGGAGATTATGAGGAGGAGACCCAGTCCTCTGCTGATGATCTGACCCCTTCTGTTACCTCTCATGAAGCCACAGACTTTTTTCCAAGAACACTCAGATGTGAGACCAAAATAGTTTTACTCCTTCATGTGTGTCTTAAAAAATTGATCTATATTGTATATTCTATGTTAACAGATCAGTATTCTATAAAATGAAAAATACTTTTAACTGAGCTTCTTGTCTTTTTCACCTGTTTGATATGAGCGTTCATATGTGCTTACATGCAGAATGTTGTATTTTATTGTCCATAATTTGCAACTTTGTTGCTTTTTTAACAGCTAATGTGATCTATGATGGGGATAAAGAATCAGAAGGGGAGGACGATGGGGTGAGCAGTGAAGATTCTAGGAAGGTAAGTCTTGCATTCTAAATAACCCAAAATTGATGGAATAGTTGAACAAAAATCATAATTCTTGCTTGATTTACTCACCTTCTTGTCATTTTAAACCTTCATAACTTTCATTCTTCTGCAAAATACAAAAAAAGGTCCGTATTCTTCATTAATTGTTTATTTGTAACACAGGAAATAATGGTTGGTTCCCAGTATCAAGCAGAGGTTCCTGTGGGCCTCAGTCACTATAAGGATGATGAAAAGGGTAAGCATCTCATCTAAATGGATGACTTTGCAGTTGTTCTTTGAAGTTTTAGACATTCTCTATGAATATGAGAGATTTTAACATGTCTGTTGTGTTTATAGTTTACGAGGAGGAAGACAAGCTGCTATGGTGTCCGGATGTGCTGTCAGAATGTAAAGTAAAAAACTACCTCAGACAAGCTCTGTCACAGACTACAGACGGGATCACAGATGACTGCACAAATGAACACATACGAGATAATGAACAGGTCTTTCTTCTCTTAAAAATATTTTTGTTTGTTTGAGAGCTGTTGTTGTGATATTTTAATAAGATTATTACACCAACCTGCCGCTTTTCTTTTACAAGGCCTTGTTTGAGCTTTTGAAGTGTCAATACAACACGTGTGAGGCACTGTCACAATACTGCAAATATGTGAAGACTTCCAAAGGTAAGCTGATGTCCTTAATCAGCTTGATATCTGTTTATTGACAAGATTTTAATTCTTGTTTGGGTACTTTGATAGAAGAGTCACCTCCGTGGTCGGAGGATGAATGCAGAAACTTTGAACATGCACTGCAGATTTATGAGAAAAACTTTCATCTTATTCAAAAACACAAGGCAAGTAGTAATGGATTTGGACACTAAAATAAGGTCAAAAAGTGTAAAGAACTTTGGCTTAGCATGTCTTTTATCTTGTGTTTCAGGTTCAAACAAGGACTGTCGCAGAATGTGTGGCTTTTTATTACATGTGGAAAAAGTCTGAACGTTTCGACTACTTCGCTCAACAAAACAGATTTGGGAAGAAGAAGTACAGTAGTTACCCGGGTGTGACGTAAGTCAAGTGTTGTCACCCAGAAACATCTGAAAATGAACAAGCCTGTGATGTTTAGTTTAGTTACCACTGGGCTATAGGAAAGCAAGATGTGTTTAACTTAAGCTCTTCTGATGTTTTTTATTTGTCCACAGAGATCTGATGGATCGGCTGGTGGATGAGGCAGAGGGTCTGGCGGTGGACAGTTCCTCCTCAGTTTGTTCAGGTGGACCTGGAGGAAGAATCGAGGCCTCAGCAGAACAACAGCTTGGACTGCTTAACTCCATCACTGTAAGCGACCTCACAGGTAACTCCCCATCATCTTTTAAAGTCCAATAACTTTCATAAAGTTACTTTTTCCATCATAATAATAGACCAGGAAATGTTGGAAATTATTTCAAACGGTCTTACTTTTTTTTAAATGTAGCCCTTAGTAACAGTGTAGCAACAGTATGTAGTGGTCCCGGAGATGTGAGCTGTCTGGATTCCCCTTACTTCTCTCCGCTGGAAAGTTTACACCGAGGATCCCTGACCCACGAAGAGCAGATGAGCTATGTTGCAAATGGAGACGCCAGCTGCCCCAACATGCTGGATTCTGCCTTTTACCGCTCCGACCTGAGCCAAATAAGCATGTGTGGGACCAAAGACTGCGAGCGGCCCTCCAAGAGGCTCAAGATAGGCCTGTCAGAGTCCTTCATAAATGATGTCTCTGTTTCTAACCTGGCCGTGGACTTCGAGGCCAGACGAACCCATCGCATCACCGGAGCCACCATGGCGGTGTCCGTCACAGACTTCAGCAGTATAGGGAGCGGTGACCCCAACGGTTTCATCAGCCCCCACTCGCGACATCACCAGCACACCGCACTTCAGTCAGACTGACTTTATCCCTATCCCCAGTCACCCACAGAGTATTAGTTTTTTTTATTTTATATAAATATCTAAATATACATTTGGTCTTTTTGTAATATGACATCAGTGATGTCTTTATTGTACAGAGCTAAGGAATCTTGATTTCTCAAGAGTTTAAATAGCCATTTATTTTTCTGGCCCTTCAGATATTTAATATTTTGACCGTCTACGATCATACACAGCTAAACCTAAATGCTGGAGCAGAGAGTTGTGGACTCGTACCGTAGTCATCTCAACCCCTGCGTCTTTCAAGATTTACTGTCTTGGAAAACAAACCTGCGCTGTTTCTTGTTATTGTTTTAAGAGTTGTATGTGTGTTTGTTTAGAGACTGGTACTTCTTGCAGTGTTTACACATCCCAAGATCGAGTAGTCGTTGGGAAATGTAGCATTTTATATATAACAAACTTGGATTTTATAATTGAGAAAAATGGCTTTTTGGAACACAGTACATGCTAAAACAAAGAGCACTTCTGAGATGTTTTCACGATGCTTTGAGCCTGCATGGCCACATTTAAGGTTTCCATAGTTTTTAACCCGTTTGTTGGTGTGAAAGTTCACATTAGGATTTTAAAGCTTTAATATCTTCCAAATAGAACTGATTAAAGAAGAATAGGTCAGGAAAGGCTTTGTTTTTTTGCATTACGTCCCACATTCTTCAACTTATTAATAACAAAATAGATTAAGATGCCAGTGAACAAAAGATTGAACATTTCCCAGCCTAATCTTGTTCCCTTGCTGGAAATTTGTAATAAGTTGCTTGAAAAATACTTCTTACAGACTGAAGCTTGTTGTCTCGTTGAAGTATTATGATTCAGAAGTATTATTAAGTGACCTGTGATTGACAGTATTAGCATAAATGAAACTGTTTACATTTAACTGTGAGAGGATGTTTTGCTGGTGCTGCATAGGCTTCAGCACAGATCAAAGCAGTGTTAATGTCTTCAACTATGTATTATGTATTTTTGGTAGCTGCTGGAATACTAAGAAAACCTATATAATTCAACTAATTGTTAGATACTTTTTTGTCCCCCTATCTATGCCAAGTTCATTAACATTCTTGAATGCATGGAGCAGATTTTTATTTGACCTTTGTGATGCTTTGAGTTGATCAACATCACATGCCAAAAATCGGTCAGCACGGTACTCTACATCAAAGTTTCTTTTGCTTTTGCATGCGAAACACAAAAATGGATTCATTTATTAGTTCATTTAAATGATTGCATAAATGATAAAAAAAATGTGTATGGCAATAATATGTAGATATGTATAGATTGTTTTAGGTTCTTGAAAATTGTATTGCCTTTGGTTTATTTACAGCATTGAGAGACATCTAAAACATGCACGCTAGCATCGGTCGAATGCTGAAAATCCACCCGTTAGAGAAATGGGACTATTTTTGTGTGGCACCTTTTGGAAACTCCCAATTAAGCCTTTTGTTTTCACCTTTTAGAAGAAAATGTTGATAATGGAAAAATTTACCATCTTTACCTTGAAATGTAAAGGCTGCTATCAGTAATGTGAAGAGTCTGTTGAATGCACTGAAGTTGAATCTTGTGCATTTACGTTGTTTATATGTGGTAAAGTACTCATTCATAGCATGTTTGCGATGACACTGATTGATGTTGACTGGGTTAGAAAGCACTACAAAGAATTTCTAAGATCTCTGTGAAGCTTCTTCATTGACAAAATGCAGATTTTGCAGAGAACATAATGTATGACTTGGTGCTCATATATAATTTTTTATTTTTGTAAACCTCTGTGCTCCTGTCATTATGTATTGGGATAAGTACTTTTATAAATGCAGATTTATGTTTATTCAGCTAGGCTTGCAGAGTTACGGACTGACATGGAAGGGCAAACTAAAGGCTGATAGTTACAGGTTGTTTAGACCTATAGAAGTAATGCATCTTTAAAAAAAAAAAAATAATAATATATATATATATATATATATATATATATATAAAGAAAAGTTTGGTAAAGTGTCCTCAGTGGTTTTGGGTGTGTGTGTTTTATCGTATTTAATTTAGAAAATACTGATGGGGTAGAGATTTCACGTTCAGAAATTAGGGGGAAAGTTTGTTAATAAGACCCACAAATCTTATAAATGTATATCCATATATACAGACAATCATAACATGTAATTAAGTGAGTATTCTCTATTGTTTATAAAATATGTACATACTGTTGTATTGCTTTTTTCTTTGTTTTGCAATATTTTGTATTTTTGTTGTACTTTAATACTTGGTGTAAAAACTTCCAGAAATTAAAGCTCTGGATACAGTACATGTCACTTGTGCTCATGTCATGTTCACCCTGTGGCAAGATCCACTACACAAGATTTTTTTTTATTAATCTTTTAATCTCTCATATCTACAACACATGTAGTGATTTATTTTTGTCAGCATGGATCAGTATTACATACTGGCACTGAGTGTCAGCACCCAAGCCTAAAGAGGTCATTTGAAATGCAGGAAAAAAATTAACAATGGCTTTGTCCATGATGGTTAGAGAGTCAGCCTAGAGTGACAAAATACATACAACCACAAAAAGGTGAATAGTTGTATAATATGTAAAAATCCATTTGTAAAAATACAGCACCCAAGTAAACGACCAATCAGGCTGTGCAATTATGTTAAATAATATCTTTATACAATATTTTGATAATTACAACTCTACGGCTTATATGTTGTTTATTTTGTATGATATATGACATTGTGGTCTATTGACTTAACTATTATTTTATTTTGACAAAACATCAGGGAACAAAAAATCTGATTGCAGATTAAATAAATTAGTCCACTGTCACTCTGGCCCACCACGCTGTAAGAAAGAAAAGGGATTAGTTACTTAAGGTTTTTAAAGCTATTGTCTGCCAAATGCATACATGTAAATATAATGAAAATGTATTGTCAATACCATCTACATACAAAAATCAGCCACAATAGAAGCTTCTATTACAGTGCATCATGCATTGTATTAATGTGCCAACAATTAATCTGTTTTTTAAAAGTTGTGATCAGAAAATACAAATACTTGTTCTAACCTGGATGTAATCCATTTCTTCTAAGACAAGGGTTCTCCTGCGATATCTCTGGGGAAGATCTTTAACTACAGCAATGCCATCAGGGGTTCCAGGGAGCCGACTGACGGGTTCCGGTGCATTGGGTGGAGGTGATATTGATGATGTTGGTGGAGGTGCAGATGGAGAGATCTGTGGGAGAGTTGCTGAAAGAACTTTCAGTGCCTCTTGTACTGGAATTCAGGTACACAAAAAATCATTCAACACTATTTCAACTTATATGACAATCATAAAGCATATTATGAGTCCGTTACTGACCATTTGGCCTTGAGAAGCCTGCTCTATCTGGAAATTTAATTAAAGGTGCATGAGGTCGCACCACCTGCACAGAAATAAATATATAAAACACAAGATATACAAATAATATAAAGAATAAAACAATGCACAGATGCATTTATAAAATTAATAATAGTTAATGAGTTAGCATTACTAAAGCAACACTTATTTAAAATTAACTTTATAGTATAATACACCATAATACACACAAAGCATCTATATTTTCAAAATATGTGTAGCAAAATTTTGGATTACAAATGGTAATCAATAAATCAGAGCAAACACATTTTACTGTAATAAAACTACTGTCATTATTCTTGGGGTAGACTTGCTATCAAGATTCACAAAAATATAAAGTATAACATGATTTAAAGTATAACATGATTTAAAGTATAACATGATATAAAGTATAACATGCTGTAAAGTATAACATGATTTAAGTATAACATGATTTAAGTATAACATGATGTAAAGTATAACATGATGTTAAGTATAACATGCTGTAAAGTATAACATGCTGTAAAGTATAACATGCTGTAAAGTATAACATGATGTTAAGTATAACATGATGTTAAGTATAACATGATGTTAAGTATAACATGATGTTAAGTATAACATGATGTAAAGTATAACATGATGTAAAGTATAACATGATGTAAAGTATAACATGATGTAAAGTATAACATGCTGTAAAGTATAACATGCTGTAAAGTATAACATGCTGTAAAGTATAACATGCTGTAAAGTATAACATGATGTAAAGTATAACATGATGTAAAGTATAACATGATGTAAAGTATAACATGATGTAAAGTATAACATGATGTAAAGTATAACATGATGTAAAGTATAACATGATGTAAAGTATAACATGATGTAAAGTTTAACATGATGTAAAGTTTAACATGATATAAAGTTTAACATGATATTAAGTATAACATGATGTTAAGTATAACATGATGTTAAGTATAACATGATGTTAAGTATAACATGATGTTAAGTATAACATGATTTAAGTATAACATGATGTAAAGTATAACATGATGTAAAGTATAACATGCTGTAAAGTATAACATGCTGTAAAGTATAACATGCTGTAAAGTATAACATGCTGTAAAGTATAACATGCTGTAAAGTATAACATGATGTAAAGTATAACATGATGTAAAGTATAACATGATGTAAAGTATAACATGATGTAAAGTATAACATGATGTAAAGTATAACATGATGTAAACTTTAACATGATGTAAAGTTTAACATGATATAAAGTTTAACATGATATAAAGTATAACATGATATAAAGTATAACATGATATAAAGTTTAACATGATATTAAGTATAACATGATATAAAGTATAACATGATATAAAGTTTAACATGATATTAAGTATAACATGATTGCTGTCGGAGAACTTTGTGGTGTGTCCACAAGGACAGGAAACAAATGAGTGAAATAATGGGTTGTGTTTCGGTTAACGCATACATGGGAAACTTTCCATACAGTATTCAGAAAGATGTGATAACTGACTCTTCTGTGATGATAAAATATTGAGTTGTCACAATTAGAAGATCTGAGAATATTTACCTGCACGACCCTACTGGCGGCGGCCATCTTGCCACTCACTTTGCTTCCCATGATGACATCCGATGACTGCTTCCGGTTGAACCCAGACACGCCCATATGTCAAAACGTCAAACACAAGAGGAAGCTCTGCAGTTAGCATTCACTAAAAGTTAAAGAACGATCGACAATCTGTAACATGTCTCTAAATGAAACAGACACATGTTAAACATTACAGCACACCCTAAAATAACACTTCAACGAGAATCCACCATTTCTACTAATGTCTACAAGGGTCATGTCTTCCAAAACAAAGACATAAAGTCAAAACCACATATAAAGACAACAAACACATATTCTAGCCTCGGCATTCTGTCATTATGCCTCGTGTTACCTTATGTTTCCATGCTGACCTCCAAAACACCAAACACAGCCCTGTTAGCAACCTATGACGTCATCCTGCTCAACGCCAGTGGGCGGGGCTTAGCGCAGCATCCTACGTCACGTGACTCGCGCAGCTCTCCACTTCCTGGCGGCAGTTTCGGATCCTGCCGAAGCGTTTAGGACATTTTACGCAATATTTCACTTTTACACACGAACAATTAACATAAAAAACACACACGCGAGGTGAGTCACACGTTTTTGTGCACGTGGACCTGTTTTCTTTGTGTCTTAGATTTGAGTCAATAAACACCAGCAAACCCATTTTGTTGCTTTTCTGTAAAATATTAATAATATAAAATAATATATTTTTTTAAGTGTATGATATGTTTTTGTTTTGCAGACCCAACACAATGAGCTGCGAAAATAACGACGTGTCCTCAAATATTGAATGTGAGACTAACGGCCAACCGGAAGCATCAGCTGTTCATGGAGTGACACCCACACGTTTATTAAAGTAATTCACTTTTAATTAGTTTGCATTTATTATTTGACAGCAATGCATAGAAAGTGTCCATTATTATGTTGATTTCATCTTTGTTTTCCTGAAGAATGAAGGACATCATGCAGAACCAGTGCTTTGAGATGAATGTTAAAGTCAGCATGGGTAAGATCATGTTTGTCCTGTAATTGCTTGTATGTAATATGTTGTCCAATTAAACTCTTAATAACTTTGGTGTCTTATACTTAGGCAAGCACAAGGGCTCATGTGAGGAACACGCAGATCGGTAAGTGTTCTGATGTTCTACATTTGAAGTGATTCATTTACTCACATTACATTTTTTACATTGCATAACTCATCTCTTGTTATTTCAATCTGTATGACTTTGTTTATTCTGTATAACACAAAAGAAGGTAGTTTGAAAAATGGTGGGAACTGGCACCTATTTTCTTATATTGGAACAGTTTCCCTATAGTAGAAGTTCTTCAAACATTTTTCAATAACGCTAATTTGTGTGCTCTTCAGAATAAAGAAGGTCATACAGGTTTGAAATGAAAAGAAGGTGAGAGAATGATGACACAATTTACTTCTGAGTGAACTTTAAGTTTAGGTCTGGATGCTACATGACCTGAAATTCCATGTACTTTCTTATTAAAATCCATAGGTCCAAATATGAAAGTGAAATCGAGCAGGCAAGACTCTCCTACTTCAACAAAACACTGGTTTTAAACAGGTAATAATCAGGGAATTCTTGAACACATTTATTTTTTATACATCTTGTCCACATACTTTTGAAATGGTTGTGTTATAGAATGCAGATCTGGAATGCCGTCATTGATAAGATGATTCAGAATGATGAAGATGCAGAGTAAGTAAATGTTAATGCTTTATATATTCGTGTCTAATATGCGGTTCTAACAATATTCTGGCTAATTTTATAGATCCCTGAAGGCACTGACTAATGAGAACAGTGAGCTATGTGAACAGAGCCTGAAGATTATAAAGGTAAGATATTTCCTGATCTACCAACGGACATGCTTTAAAATATTATCACATTTAAAAAAGACTTGACTGAATTATACTTGTATGGCCAAATTGAATTACACAACTAATGCTTGTGTTTAGGAAACACGAGAACTTCAGGACCAGATCACAGATATCCAGAAGCAACGACTTGGTACCCACTGTTTTAATATTACCATTGCCCTCTGAGTCCATTTTATAATATTAAAAATATACTTGATTCGTCACAAAAGGTGGGATTAAAATACTTAAGTGTCAATGCAATTTTCTAGAACTAAAAGAACAGATAAAGAAGAAAATGCAAGAGATAAATGAGTGGAAGCAGGTGAAGGAGAATCAGGGACAAGTTCAGCAGAGAGCCAAAGAGCGAGCTGAAGCGGTGCTGGAGAAATATCAGAAGGTTACAACCATTTTACAGAATGTGCTACGGGTATGAGTTTCTCACTGCTTTTGTTAATGTGAACGTGCATTGGAAACCTTTGTCATAAAAACCTCTCCCCTTTTTCAGGGAATTATACTTGCCAGTAAAGTGAACTGGAGAGATGACCCTAAATTAAAGGACATTGCAATGGGCCTGGAAAACATACCAAAGTGAGGATGAACTATTTGAACATTCTCTAACCACTGTAAATACTGTAGATAAAAAATACGGTGTGAGACTTTCTGTTGAATGTTCCAGTTTCACCCAGAACTGTTCATTTGAATTTCTTTTACAAGCTTATTACAAAAATAGGATGTGTAAGGTTTTATAATGTTTGCTACGTTCTAAAAACAGAATGTTTAATAAAGTTTTATGAAGATGAGACTAATGAATTTATTTCTTAAGGTGAAGTTTAGATACAGAATTACTACACTTTGCTTTGATTTATGAAGTCATTTATTTTACAGAAATGTTACATGAAAAGATTTAATACAGAAACAAAAATACAAACATGATTCTAACAGCAATGCATAAGAAAACACAAATACAGATCATATTTTCACCACCTGTCCTGCTATACATGGGCTTACTCTCTTGCCCTC
The DNA here is from genome assembly GCA_033220385.1 of Triplophysa yarkandensis. Taxonomy (NCBI): domain Eukaryota; kingdom Metazoa; phylum Chordata; class Actinopteri; order Cypriniformes; family Nemacheilidae; genus Triplophysa; species Triplophysa yarkandensis. Next base: position 7,185,620 of record CM065656.1, on the reverse strand, counting down.
CACCATCACAGGATTTGGCTGAATGAGCAAACGTCCATAAGTCCCGCCAATCTGTCCTTTAGTGAGCCGACCAGGATTGACACATACACAGCCTGACACGTCCTAACAAAAAGTGGATAAGTATTTTAAACACTACCATGACATTTGTCACAATTCAAGATATTTTTAAAGACTCACTTTTACCTTAATAAAATATCGAAGTTCCGAGGGAACAATAAGGATATCAGGTGTAAGGGGCATTTGGCCAAACTGCTGAAACTTCTCATAGTCCATGTTAATTTCCTCTGTGGGAGGATAGAGGGGATAGTAGCTAAAACAATTGAGAAAAAATTTATTAAAACAGAAGATCTGAGAAACAAAATTGCAAATAAAAAAGTATATATATATATATATATATATATATATATATAAACTAAAGCCTATGAATATGTTTACATGACAAAGAACAGTTTATACTAACCTTCTCTGGGTCAACATGTGTTTCATGATCCGTGAGAAACGTTCAGTGCCGGTGCCACTGAAAAACAGTAATACACAATCACTATATATTTTTACTTTGTGTTCAAGCAAGAAACAGCTGTCACGCACACTGTTTTATGCTTATCTTTATAAAATTACTGAATCATTCAGTTAAACTACCTGCTGATCTCTTCAGCTCCCATATGAAACAGAATGTCTGTAGAGGTCAGACCAAAAGTCACACCACCAATGAGGAGTGTGCAGGGGTCAGGCGCTAAAGTCACCCTCTGAAGATTGAAAGCCAATATTGGGCAAAGAATTATTGGTGAAATATATTTTGCAAAAATCTTACTTGGACTTAAATTATTATTTCTTAATACTATTCTTGAAACTTGTTAACAAACATTCAATCCATCAACACAAAGTATTTGTAAAGCCACTACAAAGTCCAATATAATCTGCACTTGTTTATGTATTGTCATTTTACCATTGTATCCTCCTTGCTGAGGTTGGGCAGGCTGAACGGTGGTTGAGGATAAATGTAGTGGTGATTAACATCTCTCTGAGATGGAACAAACACAAGTCTGCATCCCGTTCTGAAACAGTTCAAGTGTTTAAAATGAGTTAGCAGAAGAATAACCTCATGAATAAGATTACAGAAAGATTAAGGAAAAGAAACACACCCTTTGGTTCCTTCCACTATGCTGTCTACACATCTCTTAAAGATGGTTTCAAATGTTTCAGTTACTTGGTTTTTCTGTTTGAAAATGTGAACAGCCACAGATTAGATGCTTGTTATGATCAAAACAATAATGTTACTTTAGAGAACGAAAACTTAATGAACCAGTTTTACCTCAATCTGTTCATGCTTGGAGTCAACAAAAGGTCCAAACTACAAGGAATAAATAAAAAATAAATTAAAGGAATATAAAACTACACTTACATGAAATCTATCTAAGAAAAAAAACAAGTAAGACCAAAGAAGACATAGAGAGTTGTACTCACCAGAATGCATACATCAGGCCGATCTTTGTTGATAATAGAAATGAGGTCAATCAGAGGGTCATAACTAAGACTGTCGGAGGGTGTATATGGTCCACAAGAAATCATCACCATAACAGGCTCAGGCACTGAAAAACGGAGGAAAGCTTATGAACACTGCAAATGATAAAATAAAATTTGAGTTATGCTTTGGTAAGGGTTCTGGAATACCTTCATCCACTTCCTGTTTTACTTCAATAGGAAAGTAAAAAGGCAGAGAAATACCCTGAAGAAAAACAAAATATTTTTTTTAAGCAAACATTTGTTAATGTAAATCCAGTTTGTCCCTGAACTAACCAGGTATTCTTTTACCTTTGTAAAGAAAAATTCCATGCAAAATGTTTAGGTAGAGACGAATGATCAATGAAAGGTACCTCATATAGTTTGGTGGCAACAAACTTTTCTCCAGAGGTGTTCATGCCTTCCATAACCACGACCTAGCAGAGACAAAACAAACAACAAATATATTTACATACAAGTTCAAACATAATAATATGTTTGACACACATCTTTGGTTTGTTTCTTACCTGTCCAGGAAAGAGTGAGAATTCCTTGAGTTCTGAAAGATCCACTGGAACCTGTCTACCCCCCTGTTCCTGTCCCGCCTCCAGCAGCACAGACTGAGCATTTAGCTTTCCGTTACTGTCACAGCACACCTGGCCAAGCACTGTAATACTGTCCTACAATAGAAAACATGAAAGATATATTACATCCTGAAATCAAAAGCCCAATTATGGCGATAATGGTGATCTGTGCTCTTACCTGTACAGGTAATGACACTGGTGAGAATTCCTCAATATTAAAATGTGTCCGCAACTCCTCACCCAGCTCTTCAATCTTCCCAGTCAAAACTACAGATGGGATACAGACACGTATGTAAAGGAGAAAAACAGTATGAATATTAAAATCACAGATGTCGGCTTTAGGAATAAGACTTACCATCTCTAATATCTCTTAGTCTCTGAAACATGTGTTTGTAGCTGCTGGTAAGTGAATCCTCTTTCCCCTCCAACATCTCAACCCTCAAACTCTGCCCTTTACCGGCCCAGTGAGGACCCTGCACCAGCCCAAATGACGAGACCACCTCTCCTCGCCCACCACGACTGCCGTATTTCTGTGAGGGAGTTGCACTAAACACAGAATACATCTTTATTTTGACAGACTAAACATTTAAATGTTTTCAAATTTCATATATTTAGGGTCATAGTCGGTGGTTTTGTTACCTCGGAGAAAAGCTGGCAGGTGACAGCATTAAACTGGGACTAGCAAGACGGGCAACCCCCCTCTTAGACTGAGGATGTTCAGGAGTGGTCAGTGCTCGCTTTTGAGAACCCTGATGAGGAGAATAAAATGTTTTTTTGTTGATATTCTTTTGTCTTTGCCACTTTAAAATATTCAATACAAAACAAGTATGACAGAATGTGAGAAAAGCTAAGGTTTATGTAAGTGTATATAGATTAATTTACAATCAATGTCTTTATGAATTTGAAGTTTTTAACCTTGGCAGGTGTGGAGTAGGAATCAAGCAGGTTTTCCTCTTCTTCTTCTGCTTTGATTCTGTGTGACCATGTTAAGGAACACAAGTAGAAATAATACACGCAAAACTTATAAATGATAAGATTGTTGTTGTGAACAGAACGGATACAGTTCCTGGATGGAGTTGATATCCCTGCTCCTGTTAATCTGACTTCCTTTTGAAGCGACTTTAGACTTTTTCTTCTTGTTCAGTACCTGTCGAACACAGAATGCAAATCAGAAGGGAAAATGTAGCCATGATCAAATAAGAGGATCCATAAAGTGAGATTGTGCTGTTGTACTTACTTCATGTTCAAACTGTTCAAGGTTGTCAAGGGTGAGCGGTATCTGTTTCTTAGAGGAGCTGAAAGCAAACCACTCGAATACAATCTCATCTCCCTTCAGCCTGTGAGACATACACTGCTCCAGCACTACAAGACACAATCATATATTTAATAAATAATAATTATGACATATAAATAGTTGAGTTAGACAGGACTGCCTTACTTCTGTCCACAGTTTCATTAGTGAAGGTAATGTTGAAAGTGTCCAGTTCAGTTTTGATCTCATCTGCAGTGACTGCTGCCATTGTTATTGTTTCCTCTGAAGTGCAAAGATCTGGGAATCTTTGTTTTTTCACAACTACAATATCATCATTATGTGGAGATCAGAAAACACAAATATCATCATTTCTAATTTAATAACACATTGCTTGAAACAGAAACATCATGCTAATTTGGAGTTAGGTACCTAGTCGTTTTTTATAAAATGACGTAAAGAATCACAAAGTCTGAATAGTAATGTTTATTTCATTGTAGATGCATAGTTAAGATTAAGAATTATTACCTTTTAAGTTAAGACAGATAATCAGCTGTCATGTCTTCTCTGACTCAATTTTAGATTGCCGCGAAAAATCACCCGCAAAACTGCAATGAGAGATTACTTCCGGTTTCTGCTTAACTTCCGGTTTGTCCCACGCATTGATTGTTTTGCTTGTTGGTGCTGCGTGTCAAACCCGCCGCCATATTGGATAGGACAACCGCGCCGTAACGCCGTGTGTTTTCTGCCAAGTTACACAATAACGTTTACATTGCATTACTAATTACAACATATTACGATAAACACAAAGTAAGCTTATACAAAAACTCCAGTTTGCCGTTCCTTGAGAGCATTTGTTGTCTCAAACCACTCTGAAAAACCTATCAAAGATTGACTGTGGTTGCTATGTGTGAACGCTAAAGTGCATTTTATTGAAAATCATATTTTTATGTGTTTATGGGAACTTTTGCCTGTCCTAATATGACGGAGCCGTTGACATGCAATTATTTGACCAGTGTGTGTTCATGCTCCTGACCGCCAGGGGTCACTGGCGGTTGCTCGTCCAGCCCAATCAGCTGCGAGGAACCCGAACCCCACACACGTGTTTGGTACAAAACAAGAGAACATCTATATTCTCTTTGAATTGTTTGAATTGTTGGACAAAACATATCAAAATGCCGAAAGTTAAAGCGGAGAAAAAATCTCGGCAGCATCAGGAGGTGAAGAGTCAAGGTAGGGGTTGTGTTTTACCATTATGTTAGCTGACAAGCTAGTCAAACCAGTCCCTTTAAACCCACTTCATTCATAATGTTAAGAATGCAATAGTTAGATTAAGATATCATAACGACGGTTATATTTGTTTTTTTATTTACATTGCCACATGCATTAATATTAACTTTTATTACCAATTAATTAATAATGTCAGAATTGTTTGATTTTTTTCAGGAATTATGTTTAATACTGGATTTGGTCAGCATATTTTGAAAAACCCATTGGTGGTCAATGGTATCATAGAGAAGGTATGTAAGAGGAATCTGTCATCTTGTGTTTGCTGTGACATCTGTGCTCATGTACATGTAAATATGTTACACATGGACCATATCTTCTCACTTCTCCTTCATTTCCAGGCAGCACTACGATCCACTGATGTAGTTCTGGAAGTTGGTCCTGGAACTGGTAACATGACTGTCAAACTTCTCGAGAAAGCCAAGAAGGTGACTGCCCTGTTGTTTAGATGTTTATTTCACATCATTATTGATTCGCTCCTACCTAAACGTTACATATTTTTATTGTAAATCACAGGTAGTTGCATGCGAGTTGGACACCAGGCTTGTTGCCGAGCTTCAAAAAAGAGTTCAGTGCACGTAGGTGTTTTTATCCAGTAATGTCTAGCACTGTTTTACAGATTAATCATGGTTTCCTTTATAAATCAAACTGCCTCCTTTACAGTCCAATGCAGAACAAGCTTCAGATCCTCATAGGGGATGTCCTCAAGACCGAACTCCCATTTTTTGATGTCTGTGTGGCTAACTTGCCATATCAGGTAATATTTTACAGCCTCAACTATTTTGTTTCTCTTTGCGAAAGGCTTGGTGTTCACAGTGTGTTTTTTCCTCTAGATATCATCTCCGTTTGTATTTAAGCTGTTACTTCACAGGCCATTTTTTAGGTAAGAAAGCGTATTTAAAGCAAATTAGATTGCCTTTAGTGTATTATAGTTATTTGCACTGGGTGATTGTGACACACAGCATTAATCACATTGTTAATTTGAATTCTCATGACTACAGAGTCAGTTAAGCGAATTTCCCCTAAATGTTTCAGTAATTCAGTGGAGAACATCATCTTATGGATGTCTGAGATTTGGATTGTCTTCTCTGTAGGTGTGCCGTGTTGATGTTTCAGAGGGAGTTTGCGATGCGTTTGGTGGCTAAACCTGGAGATAAACTCTACTGCAGACTTTCCATCAACACACAGCTCTTGTCTCGAGTAGATCATCTCATGAAGGTTCGCAGTAACAATATTCTCATTGTACTACAATTGCACTATGTTACTTACTTGTGGAGTAATTAAATTGTGTTAAAGGTGGGAAAGAATAATTTTAGACCACCTCCAAAAGTGGAGTCCAGTGTTGTGAGGATTGAGCCTAAAAACCCCCCACCACCCATTAACTTTCAGGCAAGTGTTGCATTGCTTTAGTCAAACTTGTTATTACTCTGTAAATATATTATAAAATCTTTTTATTCTGTGTGTTTATAGGAATGGGACGGTCTTGTCAGAATTGCATTTGTTAGAAAGAACAAAACACTCAGTGCTGCTTTCAAGTAAGATATTAGCGGCAAGAATCACTAATAACAGATTAAATGCAAGATCACGACATATAATGGACTGTGATTGATGTTGGTCTTAGGTCTTCTGCTGTCGAGCAACTTTTAGAAAAGAACTACAGAGTCCACTGCTCATTGCACAACATGGTAAGTCTGTAATGTTCATTGTGCTTCTGACCATGTCACCGGAGGAATAGCTCAACAAGGGTTACCTATGTAAGTCCTGCAGTTTCTTAAAATGCCCTTTTCAATTCTATTTTAGGAAGTTCCACAAGACTTCAGCATTGCACAGAAAATTGACCATGTTCTTCAGGAATCCAAGTTTAGTGACAAGAGGGCACGTTCAATGGATATCGACGATTTCATGGTGTAAGTATTAACACACATTTTCAGTTCATGATTTGAATTGTTTTTAGTACTTTGCACTGGGTAAAGTGTGTTCTCTGCATCCAAATTTTATGGTAGGCTCCTTCACGCTTTCAACTCCGCCGGGATACACTTCTCTTAAGGAACAGCTACTAAGTTGAAAGGAATTGATGACACAGTCTTCTCGTGTTCTAGTTGATGTTTTCGCCCATGTGAAGGATTAAATGACTTTTGCAGCGATTGTACAACGGGACACTTAACTCAACACTTGTCTTTTGCCTGCCTTTCCTAATCGGGCTATATTTGTGGACTTAAATAGCTGGGATTTTTATGACTTCCAGGTGGAGTTTAGGCTTGTGGCAAGGATTGAAGAGAACATTGATTTTCAATAAGATATTACTTTTGCAGTTATTTACTCACAATGTGGTAGTGAGTAAAGCAGTAATTATTATTCTTTTGCCATATCAAACTCTGGATTACATACATGTGCCACAGAATTGCAGCCAACTATGTGCTACATAATACTAGACTTACCATGTCAGAAAATAGACCCTTACATTAACTTAAATTTTAACTAGAATAATATTTTATAAGATTCAGTAGAATTCTGAATACCAAGTATTCAGAGCAGTCTGAATTAATAAATGAACAAGTCATACCACATATGATAATGTGGATGTAAAAGAGGAATAAGTGCTGTTTGTTCACACACAATGTAAAACCATTATATATTAAAGAAAATTATTAAACCTTTCTTAAAACTTTTGATTTAATTCATGCTTTAAATGGATAGTACACCCAAAAGTTGAAAAAAAATCATGAATTACTCAACTTCAAGTTATTCAATAACTGTATACATTTTTTGTTCTTTATACCGCAAAAGATGTTTTGAAGAGCTACTGAAATTTGTGGGGAACTATTGACTGCCATAGTGAAAATGTATATTGTCAATAGTTTACCCGTGGAACACATAATAAGCCTTTTTGAAGAATATCGGACAGCCAACTGCTTTGGTGCACATTTGACCACCATTTAAAATGTTTTACTATGGGACCCAATTGTGCCTCAGAAATTTCTGTTGCCTAAATTATTTCAAATATCTTCCTTTCTATTCAGCAGAACAAAGAAATTTATTCAGGTTAGGGTAAGTAATTCAGAATTATAATTTCTGGATTCACTATCCCCTTAGATTAAACCTTTTTTATCCAAGTTTGTGTCTCCAGGAAACTAAATTTAAGCTAAACATTTTTGTGATTTAAATTCTTGTTTTTTGCTGTGTAGTTTAATTAGGATAATAGGAAACTCAAAATGTAATTGTGATTCATTAACAAAGTTTTGGTATCATTGTCAGAAGCATAATTGAAATATAATAATGGAATATAAAGTTGAGATAACACCTGAAAAATCTGAGTTCTATGGTTAAGTATTTCTATTATGATCAACTGCTGGGTGCTTTAGAGAACAGGTGAACATCCTGAACTTACAAAATTGAGATGCCAGTTAAGTTTTAAGTTTATTTCTGATAACAGCACAATCACATGACATTACATCTATATATAATTACCTTTGATCATGGTAAAGGTTAAAAGAAAGTTATAATATCTTAGTTACCTGGCAGGTGATGTTGAATTATGTTTTCAGTGGTTGTACTCATTACAGTATTTACCACTAGATGGCACTCGAGTATTCTGACTTTTCTCTACAATCTTCATGTCTTAAGGTTGATTATTTTTCTTCATCGACCATTGATTAATTTTTCTGTTTTCGACTTGTATTACCGTTCTATCTTCATCTTCTTTATTTTGCAGGACCACTTTTCGATGATTGTCACATGATGCATTATACATGAAATTATGTAGCACAAATTCTGCTAATTTGAGACATTTGAGTTTGACATTTTCAGTGCTAAATGTCACTTTAACAGGTGCACCCTCCATGGCGGGATGTCCTGCGGCGCAACTGAGCGCGTTGGCATTGCACCTGCCGGTGTGAACAAGAGTCCCATCTTACTGTTTCACAACGGTTCCTTTATTTTACAAAAGGTGTGGCTGTTACAAGGTGTTCTCTCATCTGTGTCACCATTGCTCCGTTGACCTTGTGCATCCTCTCATTTTCTTATTACTTCCTTAGGTCATGATTACAATAATAACTCGGGCTTTAGGTGCTGATCCCTCTAATGCTGCTCAGATACTGTCCTGGTTTTCCCGTACGCAGGTTTTTGAGTTGCTGAGCCTCAGGCCCGCTGATAGGATCAAGATTAGAAATTCAAATTCTTTCTGCTTTGAAGTAAAGGGAGAGAGAGCTTTTGAGTCTGGGTCCCTCAGGACCTGCCAGCCGAGTCTACACATTGATCCTGCGTAACGTGTTTGACTTTGAGATTTATTTATCTACTGTATCTGTTCTACGTTGCCTTCGAACCGTTCACTTGGGTCTGATACGGTTTCTGTTGATCGCTGTGAATACTGTGAATTATTAGATGCCAGGGGAAATGTACAACCTATCACACGCTGCGGGATTTATGTCTCTTCTTGGAGTGGTTTGTAATTCACCACAGATCTCGTGTGTATGAAAACGGTGTAACAGTCAGTGTGGATTTAGCCGTCATCTTCAAATAGCCGTTTTTTGTTGTCTTGTCTCATCTTCATCGTTGGCTGGCTGCAGCAGAGTCTTATAAATACTCAATATAGTATTTAGCTCCTGTCAGGGTCAATGGTGCAGGACCGGTCTTAATAACCCCTGAACGTTGATGCCGTGATAAAAGCTTTGTCTTAAATCTTTTAACAGGACACAGACAGAAGGCTCCTCCATTGTATGTGCCTTACTGGCGCGGGCCAAATGATGTTCTCATTTTAGATAATAGCCGTTTTTTTTATTTATTTACATGGTCTAAGATATAATAAGCTAAACTTACAAGGATAAAAATATTGCACTAAAACACAATTTATTTTATTACTCATCAGCATACCTAAAATACTCTATATTCACACAGTAGGTTCATTAAGTTACTTTTAGACCCTTTATCGTGAATGTTCTATTGTTATTTGTATGTAGTTTCTCCATAAATTGGATGTTTACCAAAGAAAATACCTTCGAAACTGCCCTGGTCAATAACGTCATAAACCTAAGACAGATTTGATCATGTGGGTAAGCAGTTTAAATGTAAAGATTTGGTCTTGATATTCTTTTATCTGCATATACTTGATGAAGCTGAGGCATGGATTTACTGTCAAGTGAACTGTCAAATATTTGTTTTAAAGGATGAAATTATTTAATATTATTTAATAAATTGGAATATTTCAGTACTATTAGAATTATAAAATACACATTTCGGTAAATTCAATTTTATTTAGTTACAAAGTTTAGTGATTTCTTTGCTAGAAATATCAAAAGCATGATTCAAAGTTGTTTTGCTTGCGTGAGCTCCTTGGCTTAGAACATTGAGCTGTAACCCATTCCTACTTTAAATCAAACCTGGATGTACCGTGTTTTACACCCTCGACACTCAGTAAATCATCATATTGAAATACTTATTTCATTTCACTTTGTGATTTATTTTTAATATAACTTCTCTTTACATTATTCCCTTGATAACAGAATGTGATCTCAAACGGGCCTCTGAATTAATGACGCCCCCTGACAAGTCCTCACACCGCGGAGGCAAAAGCAGTGTTCTCACGCACTGCATTCCATAAGAGCTTTCCTGCTAATGAATAAGCCTGGAACTGTCTTCCCTGCATATATTTTCTCTCTCACCTCCTTCAGACTAAAGGATGTTTGAGCGAGCTGTATGTTGAGGTATTCCCCGCGTGCTCTGCGGGACCCGGCACAGGACCGAGCCTGGGCTCTGACCCGGGCCCCCTGTCGGATATTGATGTCTGCAGATGTTCCCATACAGAAAGGGCATCCTCTTGCTCGTGATAAATCATATTAGGGGGATTCACGTTGCATTATTGATGGTCCACAGGGAGGGATGAGAGAGAGAGAAATGCTGTTCAGCCTTTTCAGCTGCCCAAGGTTAGCCAGTCTGGTGCAGACAGCAGTTAAGAGTCCCTGACGTGTGTGTGTGTGTGTGTGTGTGTGTGTGTGTGTGTGTGTGTGTGTGTGTGTGTGTGTGTGTGTGTGTGTGTGTGTGTGTGTGTGTGTGTGTGTGTGTGTGTGTGTGTGTGTGTGTGTGTGTGTGTGTGTGTGTGTGTGTGTGTGTGTGTGTGTGTGTGTGTGTGTGTGTGTGTGTGTGTGTGTGTGTGTGTGTGTGTGTGTGTGTGTGTGTGTGTGTGTGTGTGTGTGTGTGTGTGTGTGTGTGTGTGTGTGTGTGTGTGTGTGTGTGTGTGTGTGTGTGTGTGTGTGTGTGTGTGTGTGTGTGTGTGTGTGTGTGTGTGTGTGTGTGTGTGTGTGTGTGTGTGTGTGTGTGTGTGTGTGTGTGTGTGTGTGTGTGTGTGTGTGTGTGTGTGTGTGTGTGTGTGTGTGTGTGTGTGTGTGTGTGTGTGTGTGTGTGTGTGTGTGTGTGTGTGTGTGTGTGTGTGTGTGTGTGTGTGTGTGTGTGTGTGTGAGAGAGAGAGAGAGAGAGAGAGAGAGAGAGGGAGAGAGACAGTAAGAGAAAGATTTTCCCCATGGGAGACAATGATCTGGAGCTTTTCAGAGCCAGCCTTGCTGTGACAGGCCTCTCCACAGCAACCTGTCAGGGCAGCCCCTTTCAAGCAGGTTTGAGGGATGTCATGGGGCTGTGGCATGGCGGTCTCCTGGAGGGAGAGAGAGGGAGGGAGATCTACTCTTGCCCGGCTGACTTTAACAGCCGGGATTTTATGGGGCTGTGAAGCTCAATCAGTTAGATGCATGCACTTGGCATTTTTATAATTTAATTTAGAAAGGGACGCACGGTTGCGTTCGGAAAGGCATGTGAACTTTGTAGTTTTCCTGTTTCTGCAGTATGGTGCATATGCAATTTTTCTGTGTGTAGAATGCCCCAAAGACTTGCACCATTTGTAAAATGTAAACATTCAATCTTACTTCTACTATTTGCACTGTTAATCAAATAATTTCCACTTTAAAACATCAGGTTTGCGGATTCTGAAAATGTCAGTGAAATACAGCTCAGTTGCTTCCTCTCTCTCTTTCCTCTCTACGCACTGTGGTTTTGAACGAATTAGCTCGCTCTTTGATGGCCAGAAGCTTTGAAAGCTTGTCCTCTAGACGCCCAGCCGCCCCCGGCTGTGGTTAATTCCTGGTGCAGTGCAGGCTGCTTCTGAACATCCAGAGGGGGTGGAACAGGCGTCTGGGGAACGGGTGAACAGCACTGAGGAAGAGCCATGTGCTCCGCCACCCGGAACAACCCCAGTCGACTGCATGCAAGTTCTAGAATGTTCTCCAACGTTGTAGCCAAGGGAGTTGAATTCGTTCGAGAATTAAATGCATTTAGTGCACCACTAAGGGAGATAATCTCTCCCCTGTGGCAAAGGCAAGATGGTTTTATATTCATATTTATACATTTTTTTAATAATCTTGGTGAATAGAGCTCCCCAGTATGCCCAGCTCCACCAAAACTCGGACACATGCAGGGATCTGAAATTGAGATGATGGTGAAGGTAGGACGGTGAGCCCAATTTATTCTTTTTTGTTTATACATACTTGCCCGCATTTTCGATGACCTCCACCTCAGTTCACCTTGATAATATTTTCCCCCACCCGTCATTTTAAACCTGTCTGACTTTCTTCCAAATATCTGTTCTATTCTGCAGAAGAAAGAACATTTTTAGCATTGAACCCAACTGGTTCCCATTGTATAGACCATAATCAAAGAGGCATTTCCCAAAATATCTTAATTTGGACTTTACCAAATAGAAGCACATACAGGTTTCACCGCACATAAGTGTGAATAAAGTATGTCAAACATATTTACTATTAATAAATCTGTAGTTTACATTTTCTTATTGGATCAGTCCCTTTACTCTATATTTTTATAGAACCAAAGGCAACCAACTATATTCTTACAAAATGAAATTTTGAGTTCTGTTTCTTAAAGAGAAGCTCAAACATAATAAAAGCTGATATTACGTTTAATTAATTATGTACATTCCCTGTCTAAGAGGATAAACCTCTTGCCAGTTAAATGGACAGTTATATGTTACATATCTTATTATATTAATCATTCATGATTATGGACAATGAGTTAAGTGTACTTGAGCGAACACACGCACAAATAACATATGCAGTCATTTTCCCAGTCATAAGGAGTGTGAGTATCGTCTTGATAATTGAAAATGCAGGTGTGAAGGAATGTCAGCTCTCTGCTTGAATAACATCATTACTCCCACTCTGAGACAGCTGAATGCCAAGGTCTAGGCTGTTAGTTGCCAATTATGTCTCTCCAGGAGAGCATGTATAAAGAAGCTCACTCATCTAATTGACTGTAAGGCTTGTGGTGTGTGTACTCACTGTAATCAGTCGCGAGTCTTAGGAACCGTGAACTGACCCCAACAGAACATCTTTATTTGCCATTTTTAAGAAAAAAACCTTAAAAACCTTCCCATTGCTTTTTGTTTATCTCAGATAAGATGTAAAAGCAAAATAGATATTTTGTGGCTTTTAATCCATGTCAGTTTTGAAGTCAAATGTCCTTCTAAACAATGGCACCATAGCAGTTTTACTGGATTTTACCATCTTTCCATTCCAGGAATACAGACCAAAATGTTGATTCTTCATACTGTGTTCCCTTTGTCCAATAAAGTGCTCTCTAGTGCTGTGAATTTCAACCCTTTTGAATTTCAAGGCCCTCCCATTGTCCACAAAAATAACTGAAGGCCACCTCCGCATACAATTTCATCATACGCCTTGGAGAGGTTGGCGAGATGTAAATTTGTTATAATAACCAAGAGCTAGACCTATCCAGAATTTCTGTTTATTTTCACACTTTCTTTTAATCTTATTTAAAATTATTTTAAGTCATAGTAGGCCTTATTGGAAGTGTGTTCAGGCCTCCTGGTGGAGAAACACTGCTATAGTGACAATGTCACCCAGTTCCTGAATCATAGTTTAGGGTTAGCTGTGATTAAAACAACAAACTGCAATAAAATCAAATAATTAAATGTTCAGATCTTACAATATACAAGGAACATAATGTAAGGAGATGACTCAAAATGTCAAACATATTTAAAGTGATAGATCACCCAAAAATGAAACCCTATCATTTCAAATCTGATGACATTCTTTTTTCCACAGAACACAAAAGAACATATTTTGAAGAATGTTGCTAAACAAACAATAGTGGCATCCATTTACTTCAATCGAGGATGTTCTTCTGGACCACTGTTGTTTACTTGTTGTTTACTGCAAAATTTGCAAAAATACTGCAAAATTTGATGTTTATGACCTCGGACATGGCAACCTAAAATACATCAAATATGCAAATTGATACTAGTAGTAGTTCAGCTTTAGTAGTTCAGTGTTTCAGATTAACTCTTGTTAGCCCTGCTGTCTGGACTGATGTGGCATTCAAAGACAAGCTGTCAAGCAGGAGGTGTTTAGTTGCTAATCCATGTTTCAGGGTTCTCCTCTGAGGTTCAGTGAGTGAAGGTCAAACCTCTCTTGTCAGCTCGTCAAGCCGCCTTATTAACTCTTCTTCGCTGCGTCTCATTTGCCTGTGAGCGTTGGTGCATGTGTGTGGAGGATGTTGACCTCAGGCTAATTTCCTCTTTTTTTAATGACACAGACAGCTGCCACTTCTGAAGGATGCCTGTTTTGCAGGGGAACATCATTAAGCCGCGTCTCAGCCCACGCTCAAGCACGCAAGCAAACACAAAACATGCCGCCACACGCAACCAGAGTCACTGTCTCTAATCGCTGCGTTCCTGCTGCAGATTCTGTCAGACAGGCCGTCATGGGGTTTCTGTTGATATTTCTATACTTTGAACAAAGCATTGTACTTTAAAAAAACATTGAGGCCTTATGTGTTAGATCAGCAGGTTTAAGTGAGAGGTGTGTGCAGGAAACACAGTTGGTCAGATTTTTTAATTTGACAGTTTTTAAAGGTGATCCTGATTGTAGTTAAAAAACGCTATTTTGTCAGCAATTGTCAGCAAGAATTTTTGCATTATAACATACATGTATGAAAGTTATCGTTATGTTTTCATTATTTTCATGATTTATTCTTTCTGGAACTCTTAACCGTATATACTGTATGTTTTTCCTAGAACGTAAAGCATCAATGAGAACCAACAGCTTCTTTTTAGTTCCGGCAAGAATTCAACTTAGGAAACCAAACAACCAAATCAAAGTAAAGTAGGGTTAGCTGTTTTCAAAATATTGTAATATTTTTTTCATTAAATTGTGCTCACAGAAGAATCAAACAACTTTTAATTTGAGTACTAGACATATTAGAACTCTTGATAAAACGGTAGATTATCACAATGTCTCCATTTGAAATCCTGTCGCTTTGGGATATGTTGCAATCTGATAACCCGTCAGCTATCCCAAAAAGTGTTGATTTTACTTATTGCTTTATTGTTCGCACATAAAAGAAAATGTTTTCCTCCTTAAATAGTCTGGTCCCAGAGACAAGCTGGGATATCCAAGGACACCCGTTTCAGTTGTAGGTGGAAGAAAATGGAAGTAAGCTTGTTTCAAAAATAGCTTCTAAAACCTTTAAATAATGCAGAGAAAAATCAATACCCAGGTTCAGCAGCTTTTTCACCAAAAATATAAAATTAGAAAATTTCATCATCATCTCAAGATTTATTTACCAGTGGAGTCACTCACTGTCATTTAA
Organism: Triplophysa yarkandensis; assembly: GCA_033220385.1. Lineage (NCBI taxonomy): Eukaryota > Metazoa > Chordata > Actinopteri > Cypriniformes > Nemacheilidae > Triplophysa > Triplophysa yarkandensis. Next base: position 7,170,338 of record CM065656.1, on the reverse strand, counting down.
AGCAGGGTTTATTGTTTCCACTGGGTTTTATAACACATTTAGTATAATCTATGAAGAAATTCAATTATGTTTTATTGATCATCAAAACTATCTGGAGGACCCAGCCTTGAATTTATGCACTGGGTGTGGACATGATCCTCTCCAAGAGAATCAAGGTCAGAGCTCTTTACCCACACCTCTCTTCTCCTCTCTTTCAGTCTTTTCATCCGGCACTCGCATGCACTGCACATTTTAAATTCTGAAATGAGACCTGGGAATGTTTGCTGTCAAGTTGTGTAGTATTTACCTAGAAAGGTCATATTGATTTAAAATTCTTAAGTATAATATCAGGAAACCTTTATTTCTCCTTGAAGTAGGATGCCCATGAACTGTCATTCTGATGCGTTTTGCATGCGAAGCAGGAAAGGACTGGCATATTATATTCTATTCTGATTGACAGACAAAACATTAGACATCATTCCAGCGGGGGGAAATAATGTTTGCAACATACATGGTTGATAACAAGCACTTCTGGGGCTGAAATAAACACAAGCAACCATTCACCTGCAGCGGTTTTGTATATAATAGAGATGACTGTGTGCTGCTGCTGTTCAGCTACCAACATTTTTCAAAATATCTTCTTTGTGTTCTGCAGAAAAAGTTATCAAATTTAAAAATGACAAGAGGGTGAGTAAAGAATGAAAGAAATGTCAGGTTTTGGTCAACCATCACTTTAAATCCTGTTCAGAGATATTGGATTTGAGATGCAGGAAGTATAACTGCATTACAGTCTGCTGTGATTTGAGTTCAAACTGTGTTAAAATTAGCCACCAGGATGTTTTTTTGCAATGTCAAGATAATTTGTTATTTTTTAAGTGAATGGAAAAAAGTGATGTCTATTACGTGGTTCAGACTCAGCACAAACACATTTGCCCTTGTGGAGCGTAAACATAAACTGGTGGGGATTGGCAGGCAGGTTGGGGCAGATACCGGTCTGAGTGTTAAGTCTCGTTCACAACTTTCCAACCATAATTGGTTGTGTGATAGTGGCATTAAACCTTTTGGGAGAAGAGGAAGAGAAAATGAACGAGGGAGAAAAGTGAGGCCAAAGAGAAGCCATAACTTTGACATCTAGTCTTTTATCGCTAAGGACAAAACCAGTTCCAGTAGATCAGACATGTAATTTGAAAATTAATGATGCATGTTTTTGTCTCCTTCCATTTGAGACACCTATCACTCTGACCTACCCAGACTTCTCTGTACCTGGCTAAAGGCTCATGTCCTGTATGCGGTTTTGATTGATTGCCGAAATGCCCTTGTCGTAAATGAGGTGAGACGTGCATCAGCATAACATAAATTTAAAGCTTATAAAACGTCTCATTCGCAGGTTGATAAAATAGGATTGCCAGATGGTCGCAGTCATCGCCGTAAGATCTCGGCCTACTGGCTTTCCTTCATGAGTAATTAATCTGCCTGTACATTTAATGTGGAGAGCCGAACAAACTTCGGACAGTTTTTAAGTTAATTTGCAGTTCTGGTTGAAATAAGTAACCAAACAGCAAAAGATGACACTATCTTTCACCACAAATGACCTGCCGCACTATGCATGCAAAAAATAGCCTGTTCAAGATGTAAAAATAATTCAGTGTCCTTCTTTGTGAGCACAAAAGCAAATCTCATTACCGACACACTGTTCGTAAGTGTTAGAAAACTGTGAATAGCAGTTCTGAGTAAATAAGAAACTGCACTTCAGTGAATACATGTAGAAAATAGTTCACAGTTATCAAGGTGTAAGAAAAAATGTTTTTTTTTTGTATTTATCAATGGGTATATTAACTGTATGTCCATACCATAATACATGCTAAAACACAGTTTTCGTACTACAACTGTGGTCTTCACCTGGTAATTCTCAGTGTGGTCCTGTATGTTGAATGCTTTATTAGATTCACATCAGTTGACCCCTTTAAGTTACTAAACTTTAGAAATGCTAATTTCTAAAGAAGAGTTTATACTGTGAGTGCTGGGTGCATAAGGGTCATAGCATTACTTAGTCATCCTCTTGGCTTACTAAGCTGAGTCATTTGGTCATATTGGTCCTTGGTCATTTGGTGCCCATGTAGATGGATGGTAGAAAAAGTAATCTAAATGAAAAACAAAGACTGTGATCTAGCCAATGAAAACTGTTGTGCAACGACACACAAAGAAGCTCTATATGTGTGCAGCTGAGAACATCTTTAGGCTTTTAGGGTTGGCCAAAATTCAGATTTGAAGATTGAATTTTATATGACACATAATGATAATGTAGAATCCTAAACCCGGTAATATATTTCCACTGTAAAAACAATGTGCAGCCTTTTCTCAAATTGGCTTTACATGTCAATTCAAAATACTATTTCAAAGTCAATTAGATTGTAAAATATTCAGTGCAGGAAACATTTACAGTACAATGCATACTGTTAATCTTTAAATGTCACTTTAAAGGTTCATCCTAAAAAGATTAATGTAAATAAAAAGCTTAACTAATATTCTAAATGTCTTACTTTGTTTTTAACTAAACAAAGCAATTTCTACAAGTTTTTGGAAAACTGCAAGGATGATTAATACATGACAGAGTTTTTATTTTGGGGGAACAATTCCATTAAAGGGATATTAAGGGCATTACGTTTTTTATGAAACTATACAATAGCATCAATCAAAGGGAGTAAAACCTTCGGGAGTATTTTAGTGAATTGCTCACTGAATTAAACACAAAATCTGACTACTTTGTGCAGGTTAAGTGCATATGTAATATTTTCAATCTTTTTTAACACTTAGAATTCAAATGATTCATATTTTCTTCGCATCTTTCTCTACGTCAGCCTACATCTTTCTTTGACTTGATGCTCCCTGATGCCCTAATAATCCACCTACAATCAAGTCCAATACTGCCTTTTACCACGGTGAAGTAAATGAGAGCCGTAGTTTTCAGCATTGTACTCTCACCTCCCGGATAAACACACCACTGCACCGAATCGCCCTGCTCCGTGAATCCCTTTATGGCTCCTAATAATGGTGCTGACACAAATGGCACCGTTATTATCTCCTCCTATCTGCACCCTGAATCATCTGCAAACTAAAGTCAGCATGCAACTAAAAATAACACGCTCGCATCTAACCGTAGATGGAAAATGGCAGCACTCTTTAATGTGGGCCAAAATAGAGGTACTTTGCAAAAGAAAAGTTATCCAAAGACACATCATCTTTCCACATTTGTCCAATTACAGTACCTGAAATGTTATTATATGTAATTTAAACATAATAGATGTAGCTACACGCTTGACATGCTGTAACCTCAACGCGACTATAGTTCATCTTGGTTTCATGCTAATTATGTTGTAAAATAATGGTCAGAAGAAAGCTCTTAAATTAAAAAATAAAAATTATTATTTAATGCCATCTAAAACACAGGGAGGGGAATTCGAAAGGTTCAAAGGGCTTTATAAGGAACATTATGTTCTCTCATCATACAGAATTGGTTTTGGCATTTTCTTGCGTTTTTCAATGTTGAGAGTTGGTTGTTGTGTTTTCCGGATCTTAAAGTAACTGTCATTTCTTGAATGCGGCTTTGTCACGAAACACTTTGGAGTGTAAGATCAAAGAAAGCTGTCGGAGTGTGTGTCAGTCCAGACTGAAAACGCAGCACATAATTAAAAGTGCTCATGGGAAAAGAAGAGCAAATTAATCACTGAGAGACTTATCAGCCTTAGGGCACACAGAGACTCTGAAGCTTCCCAATCATTTCTTCTTCTGCAGTGCAGACGGCACACGTTGGCAGCGCTGGTCTAGTTGTGTTAGCCAAGAACAACTGAACAACTTTTCCTATTGATTTGTTGAGACATATTGTTCTTTTAAATGAAAAGGCGTTTACGTGTCACTATGAACTCTGATTTATTTGGTTATTGGATGTTGGCATTAACATGAGACATTATTAACATAAAAGCATTTGATTGGCTAAAAATCGGTGCAGTGCATGATGAGCTTTCATGAGCATTTTTGCTGCTTTCGTAGAGTTTATGTGTAATACATACAATGGTAACTATTTACAATATGGTTTATAAGTCAACATCATTTTTTGTGAATGTATATTGTTCTGTTTTGGGTAAGCTCTTCATCAATTCAGCTAAACCGGACAGAACAAGGAGCACAGCATTGCAATGTGTATGATAAAAACATGTGTATGATAAGAAATTAACCTATTTAGAAAAATGAAATAGAAGTAAAGGAAGCAGTGGGATGGAGTTGGGTTACAAAAGCAGCATAGTGTTTTTGCCATACATGTTGAATTTGGACATTTAAATGGCCTGGTCTACTACTTTAGCCCTTCCAGTAGGTTAACATGAATCAGCTGATAGAAGAGCTTGACTAACGTGGTCTGCCAGAACTAACGCTGTCAGCTTAATTCAATGTGTTAGCTAAAAGAAACTTTAAATGAAAAATACTAATGCAGCATTTATGAATGTTAGTTAATTTCAGCATTAACTTATACATTATTAAAATCAAAACTTGTCCCTTTCAACATGAGTTAATGCACCATGAACCAACATGAATAAATGTATTTAATGCATTTACAAAGGTCAACAAATGGCACCTTATTTAAGTGTTACCTAGAAATTTCGTCAACGGTAGATGGCCTTGACGCCATGACACATGGATTTAAAGTCACCGTAACTGTAATATCTCTGTTTCGGTTGGAACCCAAAAATGTAATTTAAAGTGATGCTTTACCTAAAAGTGAAAAATTGGTCATCATTTAATCCCTTGCTTGTTTCATCTCTTCTGCAAAAAAAACAAAAGAAGATATTTTAAAGAATATTCAATTGCACTGGATTTGTGTGCATTAGAATAGAAGTGAATGGTTGCTAGTTAAGTAAATAAATGATGACACGAGTTTTCTTTTCCACTGAACTCTTACTTTAATTGAAAGAACTAACAGAAGTCTCGTAAAACCAACTGTATATTCCAAATGATTTAGTGAAGTAATAAACTCAAATTGTAAATAATCAGGGATTGTCAATGCAAAAGCAAACGTGCATGCGGCAAAAAGTAGAATCGTCTTCTCAAACATGTTTTTTCCATGACACGCAGCTGAACTGTTGCAACACAGGACGGCCGTCGAGTCTTTAGTACCAGTTCTATTCTTAATGAATTCTCCTGGTTGAAAAGAGAATGGTTCATTGTGAGTAAAAGGTCCTCACATACTGTTACTTTTACAAATCAATATCAGATTGTTTTTAAGAGCTGTAAATCTTACACCCAGCACTTGTGTTGGACAGAGATGAAGGCTCAATACAGACCGCACACAGTCTACTATGTCCGTGCCCCCTATTCTTGTGTGTCCGATTCAAGTGTCAGTTTGTGACTGATCCCTGCATAGGCGTCTCCGTGCCACCTTTGTCTCTGCTCAATGGAGTGCAAGGCCTACCTCTTAATCATTGATCCAATTAATTTAGGGAACCTCTCCTCTAAACAAAAGGGTCATTGAGAGAAAAAGCTCGCGCAATTGTGATGACTTCATACTGAGCATGCCTGCTGATTGACGTTTGAGCCAAACGTGGAGTAGCGCTTTTGAAGGGTTCAAATTTATGGACTTTAGGGGCTGTGTTCATTAGGGTAGCCCGCAGCGGGACATCTAAGGTTTAAATACCTCATTAGCGTTGCTTTGCGACCTTTGCGAAACCTGCCCTGCAAACCTGCTCAATGGTCTTTCACTCAATGCCCACCTGTATCCCGCTGAATAAGCCTCGTAAGATCGTTCAATGGTTCTCGAACTTGCCCCGATTTCGACATTCCACCCAGCTACTGGGCTCAACCACAGGGAATTCGACCCAAAGGAGCATTAGCTAAAAGAGACCATGCTAATTGTCAATGAGGATATGAAATGTAATGGATTACGGAAAGCACTTAAGTATTTAATGATTTATAAGCAGACCATAAACAGAAGGGAGCTCAATATGGAACAAATATTGCTAAACGTATTTATGTAATGATTTACTGAAAGCAAGCCACCAGAGCTCAGTACATAAGTATGAATCGGCTGAGATAAAAAGACATGATTATTGATTATGTTCATCTTACTGTACAGACATATCTGGTCAAAGCCTGGTTTGAAAAGAACTTGTGAGTATTTTATCTTTATTTTACTGTTTTTGAGCTTTTAGCTTAAACACATCTGAGGCATAGAATCATTTTGGGTAAATGTCTTGGAAATGTCTTTACTTGGTTTAAATTGTCCAAGCAACTGTGTAGCAACACATTTCATGGAGACAAATACCACAAGCAAATTATTAAAAATAAAAACATCTATTTTTGTTTAAAAAGCTAACAATTTATAAATAGCTCTTATTATTCTAAGGAAGGGTTTAACCCAAAATATATAATAATTTACTCTTCCTCAGGTTATTACAAACCTGTATACATTTCTTTGTTTGGCTGAACACAAATGAAGATATTTTGAGGAAAGTTTGCAATTAAGCTGTTTTGGGTCACTATTGACTCACATAGGAGTCTTTTGTCCTACTATCGGAGCCAATGGTGACCCCAAATGACTTGGACAACACAAATGTTTGCTAAAATATCTTTATTTGTTTTCAGCACAACAATGAAATGAATGCAGGTTTGAAGGGTGAGTAAATGATGAAATTGTTTTCATTTTGATGTAAACTATTTCATTAATGATAGTTTGTGCAATACTGTAAAACCATACTGTTAATTCTGCTTCAACTAAAGTTAACAGATACAACCTTTGCTTCTAACAAGTCGAATTATTGTCAGTTTTGCATTGAAGTGCAAAATTATTTATTAGATTTTTATTTACATTTATAATTATTGATAATTATTTATATAATTATTTATTAACACCTGTTTGATTTACTTTATTCTGCAAAGCACAAAATGAAATATTTAAAAAAAGGTACTAAACAAACAGCACTTGCATCCTTCACTTCTACCGTTGGACAAAACCAATGCAAGTGAAAAGGTGCTATTAACTAAATTCTTCAAAAAATATTTTGCTTTCTACTTTGCAGAATATAGTCAACGATTTATGACAAGAGTGTAAACAAATAATGATAGAATTTTAGTTTTGAGTGACCTATCACAAATCTATACAAACCTGTTGTTAAGTGTTTGTGAAAACTAAAAGAATGGTTTGCAAATTCATATAGTTCAATTTTTAAGATAAGAAACCCAGCAAAAGTTTCGGCCAACCTCTTCTTTATATGAACAAACAACTGAGAGCAATGTTTAGATCATGTAACCTTGTCTATGTTTATTGCGAGTAGAATGATTCACTTTTTCAATTACACTGCTGCAAGTTCCGCAATGTCGGTGACAGGGTTTGTAAATATCCAGAAATGCTTCAGGAGGTTTCCAGAATAAAAAAGTTCAGCAAGTCAGTTTTGTGTATCCCGTCTGTTGTGTTAATTGTTAAGATGGCATTAATTACCTCGAAAGGTGCACAGTGTTTTCCTGGGATGTAAAATCGTTCTTTAAGGGGCTGGAAATATGCGTGGTCCTCGTTAATAAATCTGTTTTATGTCGTGGTTGTTTTTCCTGGCGATGCCCATTTCTGGAATCCATCAGAGAGAACAATATACCCCCCATAAACTGGCTTAATAGGTAAACACACAATAGCTTCAGTGTAAATCTGGCCCCATAGCCCCCTGCCTGCCAGCGTCTCTGGGGGAGAGCATTTTCACAATGACACAGGAGAAAAGGCCTCCCAAGCCCATTTCTTTGCCCTCCTATAAAAGTTTTTAATAAAACCTTGCTTTCGTTGACTACGAGGGCAACTTGCACACAGGTGTGCAGAGAAGGATTGGCGGAGAACAGGAAGAGTTCAATCCCAGTGCCTCAGCTCGCATATTTCAAATAGGATGTAATGGTGGAAGTAGAATCGAAAGCCAAACATTTTACCATATGGGATTCTGTGCAGGCTTAACAATTTCCAGAGACTCTATGCATGTGTGTGTGTCAGAGTCATATACCGAGACAGACAGCTATGAAACCGTCTCAGGGGATTTCTTCACTGTTGACAAGTAGCAGGAACTATGCAATGTGAATGTGTGTGTGTGCATGGCAGGTGTAGGGTCTAGAGAGCAGTAAAGTATCGTGGAGGAAAACTTTCTTTCCCAAGTTCATGAATAGAGTGGACGATTTAAATCAGGTTTCCGCAGAAAACAGAGGTCTTTTTAAACTAGATGCTTTGACAGTATCTGAGACATCCCATGAGGAATCTTAAAAGTTTGTTTTTGCATTCTTACAATATTCTGTCCGCCTGTTACCAAACATATAGGGAAGAAACTTCATTTTATATTTTGGTATTTGTTGTGAGGATGTGAGAATTTTATTTCACAGTATTATTGCCCAAAAGAATGTGCCATAACAATATTTTCAGGATATCTACATGTATGATTTTGTGATACACAAATGTTATCAGTTAAATTCATCTTTCATTCTGTGTTCCATTCACACGTTGAGTTTAAAGATTAGAGAGTTTGTAACCCTTATGGGTCTGAATTCTTTAGGAGATTATATGTATAGAATTATCATAGCCATATTATTGTGAGGGTTGCATTGTACTAAATGGATAAAGTTTTATTGTGGCATCAACACATTCTCACACCAAACACTTTGTTTTTACAAGGTTGCTTATTTTGGGTTATTCGTATAAATGTGTACGATCCTATTCGTATAGTTTAGTATAGTTTTCTGAGATTCGCAACCTACGCTAAAAAAGGTTTTAATGCATTATTAAACAGTGAGAATTTACCTGTGATGGTGGGCAGGACGCAGCACGGAGGGAGGTGGTGTGGCTCGATACGGTGGCTGATGAACTTGGCATAAATAAACAAACTCTATTTAATTAACAAATATAAATTAAATGAATGTAGAAAAACAAATTGTACTATAAGCACCAATCAATTTATTCATAATGAAATGATCTAATGTTCTTTTTTCATGACTAAAAAAAAGAAATGTAGAAAGAAAATTACCCTAAAATATTAGTGAAGCAATTCAAATGAATGAGCTACCTAAGAAAAATAGTTAGGAAGTCACGTGAGATCAGCTTGGTGACACCTGAACTGTTACTTCTGAATATCACTGGGCAAAATCAATTCTCTTTCTTTGACAAAAGTCATTGATCATTCAACGTTGTGTCTATATCTCTACTGGGTCTAATTTTTAAACCGTTCTAGAAACATCTGACCCAATTTTGATGATTCAATGAAACATAAAGTTACGTTTGTGCGGACACTGCATATTATGTGTGTTCCCTGGGATTCGAACCCATGACCTTTGCGTAACTAAGCTGCTGGAAGACTGAAGCTGTAGGGAACGAGGCCTATGATGCTTTTCATTCCTTATTCCACACACATGTAAATCAGACAGATTCGGGTTTATCATGGAATCACTATGCGACACGTTACTGCGGTAACCACGTCACAATCTCTTACCTGCAATTCAAGCACCCCATGCTATCTGCATGCCTTTGGAGCGATTGGCTCTTTCAGACGTCCTGAAAAGAATCTACATATTATGTTTACAGTGGGCCTCTCCTTTCTTTAAATTCTCCAAGCTGTTGCCTCCTGTCTTTCTCCCGCTCCCCTCATGCCCTGAGCCTGCAGAAGATGAAGAGAAGGAGAAGAAAAGAGGGGGATAGTCTTCCCCGAGGGGCCCTAGCGAGACAGAGAAGCAGACTTTCAGGTCGACCCGTCATATTGTGTAGGCAGTGAATGGGCCTCTAGTCCAGAGGGGGGATTTGCTGTATATTCCTTCCCTGCTTTGTTTGTGCATGTTTTTTTCCTCAACATTTCTTTTCCTGCACTCAGAAGTATGAAATATGCTCTTCGGCTGAAGAAGGCACACATGGAGAGATCCGACAGACGAGGCTGCGAACAATGCGTCTCCCGGATGGCATTCACTGAAATGAGGCTCGAGTAGCTCTTCAAAATGGCTGCGTGCTTTTCGAGAGCCCAGGTCTGACCCATCAGCCCCCCGGCGTCTCGCGCTCCGTGCTAAAAGCTCCAAGCAGCATTTGTATTTATTTCAGAAAAGACACTCCTGAGTCTGTAGGGATTAGATGGACTCCTGTTTTTCCCGTATATTTGCGTTAAGATCACAGGCCTGTGGTTTTGCATGCAGATGGGTTTCGTGGGCACACAGAGTCTCATGAGGTGTCGTGGGGGAGGAACCAGGCAGTTTTAGCTTAGCTGTTTCAGAGCCAACACTGGCGCCAGGACTTCAAGTCTTTGCAGATGGACCTTCAGTGATGCAATTAGTGAGCTACATGTGATTTCTGATATGAAACATTTTCTACGAGAGCCTGAGCAGATATGAATGTTATACATGATGGATGGATAATGAAGGAAGTCTGTGAGTTGTTATTCTAGTGTTAACATAGTGTACAGTGTTGTGTAATTGCTATAGGTCTACAGTAAATGACATGAAAGGAATGAATGAATGAATGAATGAATGAATGAATGAATCAATCAATCAATCAATCAATCAATCAATCAATCAATCAATGAATAAATAAATAAGCAATATAAGTGCTAGATATTCCTAGAAGAAAAAAGTGTAATGCTCAGATATTTCTCATTAAATGTATTGGCCATTGACCCCCCCCCCCCACACACACACACAATTCACGTCAAATGGGACCAATGGTTTCACATGATCAATCTTGAAATGGCTTATTTTGTATTCTGCATATGAAAGTCATAAACTACAGGTTTTAAATATCAAAAGGGCGAGTAAATAATTACACCATTTTTAGTTCAGGGTAACCTTACCTTTAAAAATGGAATGTGGCTTGTGAATACCCCATAATTCAGAACTAAAATGTTGGTGTTTGTTGGCGATTGATGGTTAGAGATGATTGTTTATGGACCAGTCATTAAATAGTGGTGAGGTTGTGAATTGTAACCAGCGAATCAGTGCTACGGAGGCTATCAAAGAACAAATATGCATCAAGTTTTTGCTTTTTTCCTGATGCAGATTACATATAAAAAACTTATTTTATAGAGCTGTATGTCAAATTATGACTACTGTGGAAAGATCACCCAATGTGGAAAGACCCATGCGGTATGCAGATAGAAAAAGCTCATTCCAAGGTAATGAAAACATAATGGCTTAATGTAAAATATGTTTTTATAAATCTTTTTTAAAACCATTTTTTAATTATTGATAAAACATTTTTATTTTTGTGCATTGCAAATATTATCGATCAAACTGCAGTTGGTGTGTTTGTGTAAGCAGTAATAATAATAAAAACACAATTAAAATATGACTGCATAGTAAAAACATGTTTTTTAAATTACTTTGTTTTTGGAAATAAACTGATATATTATATTGAATTTCTGTCAATAGATCCTTCAAAAATCATGACTTACACCTTTAAATTACATTAAGAGTAGGCAGTTGTGTTATTCATATATATTGTATATATAAACAAATCTGAATTTGGTTACTTTGAAGACAAGTGTTTACGTTTATATTCAAATCCTCAGTCATACTAGAATTATATGAGAATTATTTGAGCTAAAACTTTTTTGACTGAACGTTTCTTAACGATCTGAGACGTGTTCCATTCGATCCCTATTTACTCTTACTCACGAAGAAAAATCACCTGTGCTACATGTACAGGTTATGCACTGTACAACCTACAAAACGCAAAGTATTGTAGTATTAAATTCATAGTAATACATTTTGAATCAGTAAGAAATGTATTAAAGTTTATGTTTTGGCAATACAACCATGAAACTAGACCCTGCTATATTATGAATACCATTAAATTACCAGGCTTACTTTATGCCTCCATTTACATTCCCGTCTTACCCAAGGGTGAAAATTAACCCTGTGGAAAAGACTGAAACTATTCTCTTTTTTTCTCTTCACTAGTGACTTAGGTTGCAGCTGAAATGTTTTATTAGCAGTTGCTGCATTTAGATGAATATTGATTGAGCCAGCTCACCGTTGGCTGTAATGTCTTGGGATTAGATTATAAATGTACGAGCAATAACACCAGACAGTGCTTTGCAAACAACAGTCTTGACTGTTTTCCATATATGATGTATGTTTTAGTGGTTACATTTTAGTGATCCCATATGATTCAAGCTGAAGTGTTTGAATGAATATCGTGTGCACGGACGCACAAGAAGTCGTAAAGCCCGTAGCGATGAATTTAGGTCAGTGGTGCTTTGAGTTTTTGATGGATGTACTGCAGGGCCGCTGCTCAGTTTGTGAATGCATCTACACCAGTAGGAGCTGCATTACTGTACGTCTGTGTACGTGCTGACACATGCTTGAAATTAAAAATTCTGTAATATATCACCTCAGTTGTCTCAAAGCGGGAAGGAAGTTATTTAAAACTGGCCATGGTTAAACATATTAGACTTCAATATTTTACACAAACTGCGAAGTTGTCAAGTTTAAAGAGTGGCAAGGGAATGGCATAACAAAACACAGGGTTTGTTTTTCTAAGTCTGTTGTGGCTCCACGCATGTGCCATATTATTATCAGTTATCAAATGGAATATTGTATTAAATGATTATAGTGTATCCTTGTAATGCATTACATTACTAAGTGAGAAACCAGTTTTTTTGTATTAATACATTATATTTATCATAAAATTACTTATAATATTTATCCATTGCTATTCAGTATTAATCAGATTTTTGAAAGCAATGAGAATGTACTGTTGTCTCATAGTGAACTTTATTCAATTATATTCAGTTATATAGAGTTCATTTCATTCTTAAATCACAGGTATGTCACATGAACATATAAACTTTTACCACGTATCTTAATAAAAACCATGTTTGGGTGTAAATCACCTGAAATGTTGAATTCTGCAAAACAAGTGTGCTGCATCTCATTATTTGTCCTTTGAATTTAGTTGCTAGGAAACATCTTTATTGACAATTAATGACCTTTAAAATGAATGCTCCTAAATAACATATTTTGTTTGGTTATGCAGCTTTAGTCAGGGAATATACAATTTTTCAGCAAGTTGTCAAAACGAGAAGAAATTGCCCAGAGCTAAATTCACTTTAAAGTAGTAGTTCAACCAAAAATAAATAATCTGTCATCAGTTACTCATTAAAACTGTTTTCCTTTGTGAAATATAAAAAGATCATTTTAAAAATGTTAATTAAGGAGAACTCTTTGTCGCTGTTCAGTTTTTTGTAGACCATTCTTCAAAATATCTTATTTTGTGTTCTGCATAAGAAACAACGTTCATTTTATGATCATTTGAAAAAGGTAATGCAGCTTATAAATGCCCCATTGTACAAAATGAGAATATTTGTGATTTGTTCTCTGTCCCTTGCGTACACCTCTGATCAGCCTTGCTACAAAAGTACAGCTTCTCTTACTAAAAACCAGTACCAAAGTATCGTTTACTTGGATAACATGAGGAAATGTGAATCCCGTAAAAATGGGTGTTTACAAGTACAGGCCTGTTGGCGGCAGAAGGGGTAGTAATGATGTTGTTGTCTTACAGTCAACTCTTCCTCTCTCCTATCCTGTATGTGTTGCCTCAGCTCTGCGGTTTGTCAGTTTAACACAGAGTCCTCTCTTGATCAGCGAGCTCTGACTTGGAGGCAATCCAGAGTAATCTATACCAGACAGTCGCTCGAGCCTGAGGTATAACAAACATGTGCACATGTACAGTTAGGAACAGACCTTCTCTAGTTTTGAACGTCTGTATTTTGCCTGAACATAATCTTTTGCCTTGGGGACCTTAAACATACGTTGTGGAAGAACGTGATGTTCTGCCTTGTTTTACAACGTAAACAAACAGGCTTAGGAATATGATTCATTTTTAATTGACTCATTATATGTCGTTTGGAAAATTTTCATATTTTCAGTATTGTGTTCCTATACGTTTAGAATAACTAAATGTGTCGCCTTGCCCAAAACAGATATTGAGCTTTCTACCATCACTCGAAAGCAATGTGCAAAAGGTCCAAACCTCTGCCTTTTTTTATGCACAACATTTCTGACTTTCCAGGTCAGGGAAACAGTTTGTACAATCACCATGGAAACTGATGATGTGTTAATGTAAAAAGCACACAAGTACGCACGGAGCAGAGAGGCATTACGTTTATGAAGTTAACTGCTGAACCCATCGAAACTCGTAAAATTTAAAAAGGCAAGCTCATACTGGGTTAGAGGTTTGTTTGAATTCATTTTAAACATAATTTTGCTTAAAATGTTCTATAGAAGAAACATAAAAGAACCATTTTTGGTTCCACAAAGAACCATCTTTTAACGTTTTTATAATTTGAAAACATAATAGGTTATTCAGATCTTAATCTTAAAAATTCTTCTATGAAATCAGTGATTCATAAAAGAGGACGCATTATAAGGTTGAATGGTTCCATTAGGGTTCTTTAAGATCCTTATGATCATAAAAGAAAGATATGATCCTCTGAGTTGGTTCCCTGGGAAAAAATGGTTCTGGCATAAATGTGACAGTTTTATTTGGTTTGTTGGCAAGATATGCTTTCAATTATCTAGGATTGAAGAAGTCAGATTTCAGGCTTTCAGGTACTTTCACTTTTCCAAGCAATTGAAATCATAATAAAACTATGTGAAAGAATAGCTAAACGTTTACATTAAAGGAAGGATCTAAGCCATATTTAAGTGACTTGCAGCGTGAAGGGTTGGCATTTTTGACATAGAACACTAAGCAAAAAATGAGATCACCTTAGCCAGATGTGCTCTTATTTTCTTCGAACGAGTCTTACAGTCTGTAAGCGATGTCATACCTCTGTTCATCTGTTTTCATTACCCCTCTAGATCTGTGACCACCATCACATAAACTTTGCTCACCTCAGCCAACATACCACAGGCCAAACTCACAATCCTGCAAAATTAAAGTTGTCTTTGGTTTACAGACTTGTGCTATGACGGGGTGATCGAGTGCTATACTTCCAGCCTCCATGGTTGTGTGTGTGTGTTCGTGCATGCACGTGTGTGTGAATGAAACAATGGCGTATTCTACTGCATGCCTGCGCAGAGCCCAGTGCCTGGAGAGGATTTATCATTCCAGAATGTTCGGGAGTGTAGAGCAGGAGATGATGTCATTACTTGGCATGGTTCCAGCCCCGGCTAGATGGTGCAGGTCTGACACCAGGCTATAGGCCTTGTGGTACCACACACAATCCCATCATACCCCACACACTGCACCCATTTACACAAATCACAAAACCCTTAAACTCCAATGTGCCATTTCAATCTACCCATCACGTCGATCCAGAGAGACTTAATCCCCCCTCTGAAATCCAGACACTGTCTTTGTCTATCCCAAACACAAACCTGTCAAATACCCAAACAATGTTGCCGACAAAACGATCACTCAGATTTCCCACACACAGACTACATTTACATAGAAAAAAACACCTGCAGATACTAGCACATACAGCAAAGATTTACTCAATTTCAGGAATCCCACACCTGTGCCCTCACTGACATGCAAAACGTATGTGAAAGACCTCACATGCACACATACAAACCAACACCACTCTGGGCTTAGAGACTACAGTGCTGCCCAGCAACAGACAGCAAGACCATGTGAATAACCGTGTAGACCATCTGGGACAAGGCAGAGAGAAAGAGAGGATAAAAAGGGAAACAACAACTCTTTCTCTCTCTGCGACATACCTGTACTAAAGTAACAAACCGCATGAAACATCAAACTCTATAGCCGGACTATTGAGAACAGGGCAATAGCTTTCCTGTAGCTCAGTGGTTAGAGTATGACACTAACAACACCAAGGTAATGGGTTTGATCTCAGGGATTGCACATACTTAGAAACAAAAATGTATAGATCAATGCAATGTAAATTGCTTTGATTTAAGCGTCTGACAGTAATTATTCTAATTATGACAATAATATTCGTATGATATAACCAAAATTTCACTATTGTACAGTGTCTTGTCTGCTGTCAGTATTTCACATTGCTGTCTTTGCAAATCCTAAAGTATGGATTTTTGATGAAAGTCTGCAACAGAATCATTTTGAGTAAACCCAACGGATGACTTCAATGGTTGTCCTAAATACCTATTATACTATGGCAGTCAGTGGTGACTCTTGTACTATTCCTTAAAGAAAGTGATTTGTTACTGAAGACTTGTTACCACCCCCCCTTATTTGGACTATGTCCAAAGTTTAAAAGATGCTGTCACTAATGAAAGATAACTTTTTTTAATCAATGGCTTACTTTAACTTTTAATGGCTAGCTTTAATCAATGACTAAACTAAAGCGATTTTATTAATATACTTTTACTCTTTTAGCTCTTTTTTTGGTGCAGGATTCTGTTGTGCCCATTAATATAACATCTGTGTTAAATCCATCTCAATCATATTCATTTTTTAAGCTGGTGAGTTCAAAAGGTACTTGAAAGCCAAAAGACATGATACACATTGTGTGTGTGGTCCAAACTCTTTGGGAATAAGAAAAATGGTTGGTAGTGTGAGTTTCAGAATGCCTGTGGTGGGTGGAATGTACCAATCTGTCATGGCCGGTGCTTTGCCACTATAAGATTGAAACATTGGCACTGCCCCCATGGACCCCCACCCAGTCTTGTGTTAATTGAATGGTGGGGGGAGACCAGGGGTGGCTGGGAATTGTATGCATGGAAACTGTGGAATTTATCACGTTCATTTGCATAACAGGATTAATAGGCCTTACCTCTGCATTCAAGGGCAGCAAAAGATGAAAGAGGTGAAAGTCGGTTTGTCTGTATGTGTGTGTGCACAAAGAACACACCTGCTTGGCTCTGTTGTGGTATATTGGGCTTGAAGAAGTCTTAAGGGACTGGTGTAAATGGAGAGCGAGAGACAGAAAGGAAAGCTCTGTATGTGCTGTCATTGTTTGATAAAATTACATTCATTTATTATTGATCATTGCTGTAGCTTCACAGGGTCATTTGGGTAACATTACCTCACACACCACACACGGTGGAATCCGGTTTAGAGGTTCAGAAAGAGTCCATTCACCATTCATTGTTTCTCTGTACATTTATTTCCTTCTCCCTCACTTTTGCTTTTATCCTGACTCCGATTTTGAGTTCTGTCACATGATTAAGAAAAAACACACGTGAGATCTCTTTAACATCTGATGAAATTAAAATCTCTTACTAAAATAAACTGACATTTTGCTTAAAGAAAGTACTCCAAAATGTTATAAATGCCTTAAATACTTTCAGCAAGAGATTTTTGCAGATCTATTTTCCGTTTTATTGTTATTTTATTAAAATTTTTAATGGATTTCAGTTTAAAAAATGTTTAATGTGTCTCAGTAAATATCACAAAACTAAAAAGTGATATTAACTCAAGGGCTTCTTTTAAAACCATGAAACTATTAGAAAATATATCAGTTATAGATTAAAATCCAACATCTGATATCTCTAAAATGTACAAAAAGTTTTCGAAACATTTATGCCACTTTTTGATTTAAATTAAAAGAAACGTTTTGATAAACCAAAATAAACTGAGTGAAGATCTTCATACTAAATAATTCCCAAATAAATGTCCATATTGTTTCACCAATACTATCTATTTGATACACTTTAATACACTCAATGTATTTAAAAATTATTAATTTCTTTTTAGTAACTTCCATTTCTTTGTGAGACTGAATTGATGCTTGAACACATCCAAGAACTGGAAATGTGGGTACAATACATTTTATTGTATATTGCTTTGCAGTTTAGCTGGACATGTAGTTTCTTGAACATGTAGTCACATTTTTACAGCCAACTTTTTATCTGACCACAAAATAAATGCAATGTTAAAAACAATACAACACAGGAACAATCACATAAAAGAGCCATTTATTTGATGTGTTTCCCCGTATACAGTATTGAACACCTGCACAAGGTGGCTTCTAGGAACATGAACACTAGTGTAAGCAGATCACTGAGTTCAAAGTGAGGAAAGATTTGATGGTTAATATCAGCCAGATGTGGGGTAGAATATGTCAACCTAACAATGAAAGGCATATATCCTTGCGTACGTTTAGCACTTCGCTGCCTCGAAATTCAATCGCTTTAATTTGGTTTATATAGATTGAACCCTCCACTCCTCTCATTTAGTTAAGAAAATTGAGTTCTGACTCTACTTAGACCGGTGGACTGGTATAAAACCGAAATGATTTGTGAATGAGAAATGGTTTTCAGGATAGTGGGAAAACCCTTGTGGTAGGATGTGGTCTTGATATTGTTAAAAAAATCCTTACAGATGCTTGAAAGGACTTTCTGTTTTGTTCTTTCCACCTCTCTCTCTTTCTCTTGTTCTTTCTTCTATCTCTCTTGCTCTTCTTATTTTGGTTATCTTGAAGTTGTAGTGAGAACACAAAGGTCTCCAAACAACAGATGCTTCTCATACTTTTTAATCCATCTGTTGTTTCTTTATCGCCTAACTTTCTTGCCTTATTCCCTTATCTTAATTTAAATACAATTTGCTTTCCTCATTTATTCTGGGTTTTCTCTTTGCCTTGTTTTGGAGATATCTGCATGTTTGAGGCACTAAATAAGGTATCAAATTCTTCCTGAGTGAGAATATACACTGCATTATTTTCTTATTGAAACATAATTTCACTGTATTTTGCTATGGGGATGTGGGATAGATTTAGTGATGCTCCACAGGACTTTGCTTATCTATAAACTAGCAGACCTTTTTTTTCTTTACACTACAGGTCATAAGTTTTGTGACATCATTTAGCGAAAACGTGTTTTTAATTCCATCTCAAAACTTATATTTTATTTAAAATGGATGACTTTTTTACTGAAAATCAAAGAATGAACAGACCATAAGAGTGTGTATAATATATAAATGCATAAGTGAGTAAATTTGCCAAAACTTTTGACATGCAGTGTATATGCACATGCCATTAAAAATCAACCCTTATTTTGACGTCCTGTTGAAAAGTTCATGTGTGTGTTATGGATGTGCTGGGAAACCCCTTGCAGTCAATTTGACATTATTTCTTGTTTCCATTTATGCATTTCTCTCTTGCTTTTGTCCAAAATGACTCAGTACATTTGTTTGTATTTAAGGTCATGCTTTTCCTAAAAATGTAACCCATGACCTTGTTGTCTCTGGCACCATGCTGTACTTGTTTGGAACATCTCAGCCCTTAGACATAAACAAGAAGGTTCAACATTTACAGTAAAGCCTTAAAATGACATCCTTATACATAAGCTAAGAAAACATTTCCTTTGACCAAGTTGAAAGACACTTCTACTTAAAGTTCCTATTTTTGTCATATCATGTTTCCTATGGCATCTGGCCGGCATTACTACATTGAAGCTTTCTGCTCTCTCTCTCTCTCTACTCACACACACGTTTTCCCTCAGGTTACATCATAGTCATGACCTCATTGCCTTGGTGTTGTAGTCTAAACACAGTGAAGGTAGTGTTGCCATAACAGCGTCCATGTGTTGTTTGCGAGCCACAGTGTCTGCTAGCTCTGAACGCTCATGTGGGCCATTTTCACCTTGATAAAGACGTGGTCACCTACAGTACGCTTCCCTGGGGCAGACTGCTTACAGACACATCATCCTTCATCCACCCGGAGAACTGTTTTTCCCTCTCCTTTAAACCCATAATCCCTCACTGCCGGCCGGTGTAAGGTCCATCCTATCGACTATGTTTAGTGGAAAACTGCATTGATATAAACCATGTGTTGCCACCTGTTGCAGATTTATTAAAAGATTGGATTGGTATTTAAGTTTAGCCTACCATCTGTCCATCTATTCTACTTTCAAAGCCTTTCTTGTTCCAGATCTCCTCGACCAGAGCTTTACAGTACAGTTGGGGAGATATAGGAAAGTTGTGTTCGGTATGTATTGGAATGATGTCACTGGAAACGACAAAAGAGAGGGAAATACTGGGTTTTGTGCATGTCTATGATCCAGTATATCTCAATTTAAATGAGAAGACGGTGTACTTAAACTAAAATATCCATCCTTGTGGTATTCCAAACCTGTTTGTGAGTCTTATTTCTGTAGAACACAAAAAAAGATATTTATGATAAATGTCTCAGTGGTTTTGTCTGTATTCAATGGGAGCCAATGTGAATCTTTAAAAAATAAATAGAGGCGAACTAATATTTGGTAATTAACATTCTTCAAAATATCCTCCTTTGTGTACCACGGAAGGGTTTGAAATGACATGAGGATGAATGTATGATCAAACTTATTTTCATTTTTGGGTACATTTTCTCCTCAAAGTGTTTCAGAAGAACACAAAATAAGATTTTTTGAAGAAAGTTAAAAACCATAAAGCAGTGGCAAGCATGCATTTATTTTGTATGGAAACAAAACCAATGCAATGGAACGGGTGCCAATTCCCAACATTCTTGAAAATATTTCTGATGTTTCATATTTGGGTGAACTATCACTTTATATGCCACACAACTGAGAACTCTTGTTGTTTCAGCTTACTCATCTCTGAAATAGTCATGTCTGCAATAAACCATTCCTATTTTGTTGTTAGTCCAGCCTTCCTGCCATCACTTTAACCCTCCCTTAAAATCATATCATAATGTGATTGGTAAGAGTATGTGTAAGCCTGTCGTCTTTTCTAAGTGGGCAGAGTTGGTTGAAAAGTGTACCAGACTAGGTCAACATACTGCTACCCTGCCCTTACCCTATGACTTTTAGCCACAAAGCTGTTGTCTTATGCAGTTTATGAATATTTTCACAAGTGTACATGTGTGTGTATGTTTTCGCATATGTGTCTTGGCAATATTTAGCTTGCTGGGGTGAAGGGAATGTTTTGATTTGGTTCTGCCGCAAGAACTGTATGTGTCCTCGATGTAAATATTTTCTTAGTCTGAGCAGCGCTGTAATTAGAGGATACAGTCAGCTTAGCGTAAAGTGTGTGGGTTCCTGGCAGCTTTGAGGGTGGTGTATATAAAGCATACAAGAGTTTATTTGATGTAGGCACTGTAAACTTTCTCTCGCATCGGCTTTAGTGTGTGTCAATATCCTGTTTAGTCTCAAAAAGGCAAACACGTCTTCCCCTGTCACACCTTTAGTGCCATTTCGACCACATTCTGGTCCTCATTCCGATCCTCGCAGAGACACTGATTGTCAAATCTTTTGTGTGCCAGAGTGCTGAAAGTTCTGAATCTAAACAAACAAACTCTGCCTACACTATCCTGACATCAAAGAAAAGAGACCAATCTTTAGTATACAACTGTCAATTCAGCTATGCAAATGAAAGCTTACACAAACAGGCGCATTGACAGTCGGCCGCGCTTAGACTCCGTCGCGATTCCGATTGTTTTTCCGTTTCTTATGTAAACAGACGACTTTCGAAAGCCACAGGGCACGACTGAGTTCACACAGAATAGGATTAAACCAGTTTCCTGCCTTCTCAGGACCTCGAGTCGCATGGGGCCTGACTGTTTCACGGGTGCTTGTTGCGGGTTCGGCCACAGAACATAAGTTAGCTGTCAAGTTTTCCAGAATGGAGGCACAAGACGTAGCCCAGATCAAGCTTCCCATGTGAAAGGCTACGCTGATGGGAATCTCAGGGAATGTTTGGGAAATTGGCTTTAGGATTGAAACCGCTGCTCCTTAGACAGCAAGAGGGATGATCTGTAGGGTTAATCTTCACTTCATTCTTCTCCTCTTTCCCTTTCCACACATCCTTCTCGCTCCTTCCAAGCCTTTCACACAGACTGTAATTACTTTTGCTTCTTTTGTTCTCACACAGTGAGAAGTTTGACAGTGTACATAAACAGAATTCCAGAGCAGAGGCGGCGTATGGAAAAAGGCGCATATGGAGGCAGTTTGCCCGATCTTTGGATCGGGAACAAGAAAGAACATCTATAATAGATCTGTTTCTGTGCTCAAGGTGGAATTGTTACTAAAGCGTAACAAACAGATGTGAAAACTTAAGACAGACAGGTAAACACTGACCAACCTGACGAGAAACTAACCGTGCCACCTTATTTAAAGTGAATCGTTTAGTTTCTCACGATGTGAGAAGATGATACCGATATGGTGTGCGTGGCCATGCCATTCTACTTTGAATGTTTTGCACTTAAGTTCTCTAATGTTATGTAATGCAACAGCTGGGACCATATGTTCTACATGTTTGTGGATATTGGATGCGTTTTATATTTAATAATACATAAAGAAATGCGCAGACTTTCAATTAAGTACCCTTAAATCGATACGAAAATAATCATAAACTAATTTTTTACACATATATTATTTGGTTATATTTTAAGATTTAATATCAATTTTGTATTATTCTCACCGCCACTAACGGCTTTCCCATATTTTGTTACCATGCTTGAATAAATTACAGAGAATGTAATTCGGCTTATACCACAATACCCACAAACGCACTCAATGTCAGACACTACAAACTGATGACATCATTTCCCATAACCCACTTTCAAATTATATCTTGAAACAAATGTATGTTTTCAGAGCCCAGACCCAGTATCCGATTACCAACGAGAGCAGGATTCATTTTCGGCCATTTGTCGTTGAGTGTATGGGACGTCTCCACCGAATGGCAGTTTAAGGCTCCCCTATAATGTTGAATTGGATCATTTCCTGACTCTGACCTAAAGCGTTTAGGAAAATGTTTGGCCAAGACGGCTCTTGGTGTCCTTTTTCATGCTACTTCACCTTCGAAAAGAACCAGCCCGTACTATGACGCAGGATATAATGTAAAACATATTGCACTGCTTGTTTTAGATGATGCCACTTCTGTCTAATTCACTCATCCAGTCTCACTTTAAGTCTCTTGTTGTTCAGTAGTGTAGTTATTTTTTTATTTTCCTAAGGATCTTTTAGTGCAAACGTATAAAATTTCACACCTTTGTATAATCTGTAGAAGCATGTTCGACTACAAGGAAGCATTCGTCAAATGCATGTTTGGTGGATAGGACGACAGAAATGTGATTTCTGTGTGAAGAACTTTTTTTTTTAATGTACACACCACGTATTTAGAGCATTGCCTTTGCAAGTGAAGCTCTAGACTTCTTTTACTCTTTGATACCTAATAGTTTAATATCTTTTGATTATAGTTTTTGACAATCCTTACTGTTCTTTGGCTGAATCTTCATGATTTACAGTTAGAGTAAAGCGAAGTAAATCTATATGACGGCGTGTCTGTGTGTACGTGCAGAGCAAAACAATAACTTTTTCATTTGAGTGGCATGAGGAGTTCTTTAAACAGACCCCCTCGGGTTTATGTTTCATTTCAGTGTCAAGGCTAATATTTGAAAGTAATAAGACTCAAATCAGTTCCATCCCCTGAATTTAACTCCATGAAGAAAGCTACGGTCCTGCAGGCCTCCTCGGAGTGGGATTTCCCAATACTAACACAGAAATGACTAACGCAATTCAATGTTATACAACGCAGATAAACAAAACAAAACACAGTATTGTTATGCACACCACATGTTGCCAGACGTATGGACAACCGTGTATTTAAAGAGATAGTTCACCCAGGAATAACATTTCTGTCACCCCCATGTCATTTCAAACTTGCATGGCCAACTCCCTTGTGCACAACACGATAGAGGATATTTTGAAGAATGTTCACCTGTGTTTATTTTTCGCATTTTTTCGTTGCGCAAAAGAAACACTCATACAGGTTGGTTATGACAAGATGGTGAATAAATAATGCCAGAATTTTCCTTTTGGGGTGAACTATCCCTTGTCCAACTCAGGTCTAGTTGTGTGCGTACAATAATGGCACAAATTGGATTTAATGAACCCTGCCTGTGGTCACTGGGTTCAGGTCTTATTGCTGATGTGGTCCAGCACATTTCTCCATCATTTCAATTCTCCTAATGATCGTTTCGCCACAGATGTTTCAAAACAGCAGCACAGTTTAAAAAGAGGTTGCAATTCATCGCTATTCTGTTCTACACAATTCCAAGTATTTACAAGTGAAATGTGGTTGCTGTTCAACTTGAACAGTTGAAAATCGGTAGGAAACTAAAGCCCAAAGATCTGTTTCTGTTCTATTGTTCTCTTGCTTCAGAAAAGTTCTCATTGTGTCAAGTTGACAATTTAACATTTATGCGTTTATCGGTGAGTTTGATCTGGAAATCAAACCCTTAGCCCTTGAATTTTAAACTACAACACACATCAACAATAGTTACGTTAAGTGCATCTATCGATGCAGTTACAATACAGATCACCTTTAAAGAATATGGTGGTACTGTAATATGTTTTGTGTCTGCTTTAACATATACTGTTCTAGTTTTAATAAACGTCCGCTCTTTCTCTCCCTCACTCTTTTTTCCCGTCTACACTCCTTCTGGGAGGTGTTCTGTCAGAAATGTGTTTTTAATCAGGCCTGTGTTCAGCTGGGATATGTTAATATGGAACACTGCTTCCCAAACCCTGTGGGTCCACTGCAGAGCCAGCGCTCAGCCAACTTTAGGCCAACGCTGGCGTGCACATAGGCTGCTGACATCCCCTTGCATTAAGACTCTCTCTCTATGCTCAATCTTTGGAGAAAAATATTTCCTAGAAAATCCCTTAAAGAAGTTGCCATGCAAAACAAACCCACTACAGTCCATTTGAATGTGGGCTAGAGGTGGATTACCTTACAGGCCGAGTTCTCAGAATAAAGATCTGGTTAAAGAGACGTCACGCTTCTAAACTTTGCTTCATGTTACTTACAATGTTGGAACGTGAATGAGTTGTTGGACAGGAGATTCAGTCTTAAGTGACACTTACAATCAATGTGAAATCCACACTGAAATTCATTACTTTCTCAATAAAATATTCCTTCCTTGTGCAAGACTTTATTTTTGCAGTCTTTCATCAAATTGTAATAAATTTCATGATCCTATCAATTCTTGATGGATAAAATCCACCCTACATTTGTTTTTGCTTAAATTGCAAACTTAAAGAGATCAAAAACAAAATTTCTGTCATGAATTTTAATAAAAAACAAAGGGAATAATATTTAAAAAACGCTCACAATCAAACAGTTCTTTGACCCAATTAATCAACATAGTAGGAAGAATTTCAATGGTAGTCAGTGCCACAAACTTTTAACGGACCTACATTCTTACTAATATCTCATTTTGTGTTCAACAGAACCAAGGACATTTGTAAATAAATTTTTCCTATGGTTGTCAATGGTGTCCAAGCCTTTTTTGGCTACAGACATTCTTCTAAATATATTTTTCTGCATTTATCAAAACAAAAAAATACAGGTTTGGAACGACTAAGAGGTGAGTAAATGTTAACAAATGTACACATTTTTAGGGAAAGTATCCCTTTGAGGTGGGTTCCAAATCCTGTTTCCTTTAGTTTTAATCTGTATATTCCATGCAAATGGTGACACTAAATGAAATAGCAAAAATGTTTTTCTCATCATTTGCCCACACACTCCCCTTCCTTGCCATTGGTTGACCAAACAGCTAGTCCCACCCATCTTTAAATCCTTTCTTGAGCCAATGTTGCTGTGTCATTGGTCATTAATGCTGATAGTATTTCTGACATACTTGTGCAGTTGTGGTCAAACGGAAGTATTATTATAAGTTGTGTGTCATTGGTTGTGTAAACATGTGGATTGCATACAATGTGCGTGTGTTTGTTATAACCTCTCCACCAGGTGCTGCTATTCGCTGAGATCTGGTCTCCAAAAGAGTCCCAAAAAGTCGAGGTGTGTGTGGCGAGGAAAGCAAGAGAACGACAGAGAGAGACT
Organism: Triplophysa yarkandensis; assembly: GCA_033220385.1. Lineage (NCBI taxonomy): Eukaryota > Metazoa > Chordata > Actinopteri > Cypriniformes > Nemacheilidae > Triplophysa > Triplophysa yarkandensis. The sequence continues at coordinate 7,144,606 of CM065656.1, read as the reverse complement.
AAGACTGGCTTTAGTAGATTCTGCTCTCATCTGGATTGAGTTAACATTCCAAACTCACAGACAGCAACTGTAGCTCAGTATAGTCATGCCACAGCTTATTACAGAGGTGTGTGTGTGTGTGTGTGTGTGTGTGTGTGTGTGTGTGTGTGTGTGTGTGTGTGTGTGTGTGTGTGTGTGTGTGTGTGTGTGTGTGTGTTCTTGCACATGTGTGTTTGTGGTCATATATGTGCGAGTGTGCCGGCCTCTCCCTTCCACGTCTGGCTGGGTGCTCCCACGCCACTCCTTTCTAAATATGCCACATTCCTTTACCTCCACCGTTCCTTAATGCTTTGTTAAAATGAGCACATTTCACAGAGCTACTGTTCCGCTGGTACATTAAGTGCTCACATGATTTAAGTGGCATTACTGTTTTTTTTTTCAATTTCCAAAGCACAGACTTGTGCAAGAAATACCTGGTGAACCGCTTTCAGAAACTCTTTGTATTGTCAGTGTGTTCAGAAGTGACATAGATGAAATTGTAAATGGACCACTGACCTTTCTAAATGGGAAAAGAGGGACCAGGCTGTAGAGGGCAAAGGTCAACCTTGCCAACACTTCAGACTTGCTGCCTTAAGCTCTCTGGGTGTGTGTAGGTGTTTGTTCGTGGAGGTTATGACTTGGAGTCAGACTAATAGGGTCAATGCTGTAGGCAAATACTCATGCACCCTACCTCTCTCTCTCTCTCTCTCTCTCTCTCTCTCTCTCTCTCTCTCTCGCTCTCTCTCGCTCTCGCTCTCTCTCTCTCTCTCTCTCGCGCTCTCGCTCTCGCTCTCTCTCTCTTTCTCTCTCTTTCTCTCTCTCTCTCTCTCTCTCTCTCTCTCTCTCTCTCTCTCTCTCTCTCTCTCTCTCTCTCTCTCTCTCTCTCTCTCTCTCTCTCTCTCTCTCTCTCTCTCTCTCTTTTTCTTATACATACAGCTGTGAACTTGAACTCCTACTTACCTAATGTCTTAAGGTACAGACACACACAAACACACGCATACACGCACACACATCGGCAGTTGAGTCTGAAGTCAGGGGCACATGGTTATATATTACTTCCTCTCAAAAGAATGAGTATGTATTAAAATGTAAAATGTAATTTAGAGAATTTTTGTTAAATGCTAAATGCAAAACTAGGCCCTTGCAAAAAAGACAAGACAAAAGTAATATCTATATCTATCTATTAATGCAAGTAAAACAACTGTAAAAATAATGTTCGAAAAATTCCTTTATATTATATTATCCTTCATATTTTTATGGATTTTTCTCTAGTACGCAAGCAGCATAAAAGTTTGTGTTTAAAAATCTCTGGCTAATGTGCGTATTCATTTTGTATTAATAATTGTATATATTTAAGTTAAAATATATACAAAATATATATAAATGTCTATGTCATAAAATAATTTAAAATATATATACATGCATTTAAATATTTTCAAAATGTATTCATAGGCTCCCAATGTATTCATTCTTTATAAAAATAGTCTGTTCATTGTCTTCATTTAGAAAGCATGGGAAGTGTCTGTGTATGCTGTCATGTCCTTTAAATGTTTCAAATTGGTTTTACTCCATCTTCTCCAAAGCAAATAATCTCATCCTTTGTGTGTGTTGGGAAACCGCATTGTAGTTTGTTGGTGTTAGCTTACACATACAGGTCTGTACACAGCAGGCTTCAGCGGCGCTTGGCTCGAATCTGGTCTCTTCGCATACTAGACAAAGGAGAGGAGACATGAGGAGACAAGAAGTAAGGAGAGAAGACAAAAGATAAAGAAAAAAAGAAAGATTAGGGGGATGATGGAAAGAAAAATCGAGAAAAGTGAGAGTAGGAGGTCTTGGAGAGCTGCAAGTCTGAATGGGTAAAATGAAGGAGTAAGGAGACAGACGAAAATCCATTTGGATGAAGCAGACTGTAATTTATGTTTTGCTTGGTGAAGGTGAAGAAGATGTAGCAGAGGCGGGAACTGAAGGGTTAAGCATTAGACTGGTGCAGCACAACAGGAAAGCTGTTCTTGGGCCCGACTCCAAACAGATGTTCAATTGTTTCAGAGCTGTGCTTACACTGTTGGACTGCGTTCCACCACTCAAGGGAGAAGGAGGGGCCGAAAACCCAGAGAACCCAGCTGCGGATGAGAGAGAGAGAAAGGTGTGGGAGGGTGTAATGCAGTTTTTTCTTAAACAAAAAAGGCATGTGTGTGTTCCAAAAAACATTACCCCCAGGGAAGAGGGTAGGACAGAGAGTTTCAAACGCTTTTTGCTGCATAAATAGTACTTTGAAGTGGGCGACAGAGGATGGGAGCCACTGCATATGCATGCAGCTCAGTGTCAAAGTTGCACTGCAGATTTGAGTAGATCTGCTGATGTCTTGAGACTGTATACAGCAGGTCACTCTATTTTACTGTACGTTAGGCTTGCTTGATTATGACAAAAATTAAAATCAAGTTTAATTTGCCCAATGTCAAGATCACTTTATGTAAGACCATTGTATTAGAAACAAAATAATTAAACAACTCAATAACAAATAAATATAAAAATAGATGTTCTGTTTGAAACTGTCCATTAATGAGTTTTACATGTTTTCAAACATTTTAAAAATGTCAGAAAATATAGTTTACAGTTGGCGCTCTAAATCTCTTGTTATAAGTATTTCTACATTATAATATAAATAATACATACTGTAGTCTCTCCACACTCTCCATGTGACACAATTATTTACACCTCAACACTTCAAATACATGGTTCTATTTTGCAACCATGTGAAAAGGCCAAGCAGAAACAATGGCTGGATGGATTTAAGTTAATAACCCACATAAGACCATAGCTGACCTCAGAATCTCCTTCAGTCATACATTAACTGACAGCACGTGCACACACCTGAATACACACGTTTAAACACACAAAAACACACCAGTATGGGCAAACCCCTTTACACAGTCTTAAGTTTATCAGCATGGCCTCGCTCTCTTGCACACAATACAGAAAGCATAGGTTTGCCTTGTTTGCTGAATGACATGTGACATGTACACAATAAACGCATAACTCATACCTGCGAGCAAACACATCTATACTGTGATGTGATTAGATATCTGATCATGTTAAAAGCAGGTTTACTCTTTCATTGTTGCTTTAAGAGTTTCATTAATGAATGAAGGGTTTTCTCTACTCACGTCTAAATCATCAACCTTTTGTACCATGGCTTCAGTGTGCTTTTCTTTCTATCCTAAAGCTAATATTTTCCTTAAAGGTAAATTTTCTTCTGTTATAACCTAATATGCAAACAGCAAGTCCATTGGTCAGTTGTCGAACAGGCGGCACGTTTATCACTGACTCATCCACTGGTGGGCGTATGGGGTGGGAGTAACTGTTGACCTGGTGAAGTGTTTTTGCTATTATGATTGGTGACGCTTGTTGTGGAGACATTACACACTTCATCTAACAGCGTTAAGGTTTGATCTTGATTTGGTTAACAAGGATCCAAAACACCTGACTACTTGTTACTATAACCATGTTTTCAGACAATTTGCTTCCACTTTAAAAAATGCTGGGTTGTTTTAATCTAATTCAGGATCAAAAATGGTTAACCCAACCGTTGCTTTTTAAATTAAGTTATGCTGTTTTTTAAACCCATTATTGAACCCATTGTTTTGTAAAAGAAAGACTATTTTTTTGGTTCATTAAACCCAATTGTTGGGTTTGTCCAATCTAGATCAGATGATGGGTTGAAATGAGCCCACGTTATTTAGAGTGTACAATCCAACCTAAATCGTGGAAGCGATCCTGAAAAAAAGCGAGAGCAATTTCTTATCCCTTTGGGACGGCACCACAGGTTGCCGCTTGTTCGAGGAATACTGGGATCTGGCACATATACAAGTGTAAATTAAACTTAAATAAATCACAATGATTTTTTGTAAAACAATTTACAAAACTGAGTAAATTTTAACGCTTTGAAATGAATTGCATATAGTGTTTACATTTTTACAAAAAAGTAAATCTGTTTAACTAAAATAATTATATTAAAATTCATTAGAATTTTAATACATTGTTTAATATGTCGGATTTAGAAAATCCATAAATTGATTTAAAAGATTTTAAGCTATTGTAACTATTAATTTATATTTTTTAGAGTGTTCTGTATACAGTAACACTCTCGAGGTGCCAAGAAATCCTACTGTTTCCATGCACATATCCAACAATACAGAAAATATTACGGAAAATGCATTTTCTCTTTTACACCGCAAATACGTTTCCACAATGAAAATAGTACATACATGTAAAGCATATAGTGTGTAAGTACGTTAACTGGGACTCAGCATGAATGAATGTGAACTTCTACTTTTGTTAGATACACTTAAAAAAATACTGGGTTATTTGGATTTAAACTATGTTTTTTGGTTGAAACAATCCAACATGGGTTAAATTAAGTAGGTGTTTTATGAATTCATGTAGCTTTGCACTATATTGATTTGCTTTGGAATTGCCTTACAACATTAGACTTAATAACTCACGAAGAGAAAGAACTGTAAGACACACACAAACATACCTTTTGCTGTACTCTAGGTTACACAGTAGGCCAGAACTACCATTGAACAGGTGGTGTGTGTGTCAAGGGAGTGTGTGTGTGTAAAATGATTCATGCTTACTCACGGTCTGTGTGTTTGAGCCGCTGGCATCTGAGGAGGTTTATCAGAGAGCATTCTGTGTGCCAACTAAATTAACCCTGAGTAACAAAGCAGGCTGGGATTGACACACAGCCGTCTGATAATATTTAATGACATACAGGCCACATACTCCACCTTATAGTACACATTTGTTATGAATCAGATAAATTGCTTGCTTTCAGATTGGTTTCAGATTGTAATTCACAATTTTTTGTAAGAGACAGGAATATATACAATTAGGTAAAAAAATGTTGTTACACTTTTTATGGCTTCTTAACAACACAGGTAAAAACACTGTAGTGGTGATGATATCTGTATGCCATATTTGTACAGCATTTGCTTTTAATGCCGCCTCAGTCTAGATTGTACGTTAATAATTCAAGAAAATTCCGGACTTTTTAATCAGTTTTAATTTAGTATTTATTTAACATTGCAAATTGAACTTAATTAGGAAATATGACTTTTATCCTTATATAATATCATTTTATAGATGTATGAATATTTTATTAAGGCTTTGCGTATGTTCAATGTTTGTACAAGCATACAACACTTTTTAATACATCTTTATCTAAAACATTTTAAAGTAAAAAAACTTTTATCGAAAGTTGGCCATCAAGTTTGACCCCTTCTCTAGATGTGAAATATAGTTTTTTTGCTTCTCACACTTGAAGAAGATCGCCCATTAATTTCATTTGATATAACAATAAAAGCAATTAAATTTAGGCGTTTTAGTCTGTTGTTGCTGTGAATTTTATATGGTTGGCGTAACCCTGGGGTGTTTTTCAGTCATGACAGAACAGGATCCTGATCTCTGATCTCTTTGCTTCCTGATTGTTTGCTGTCCAAATCATTAATGACTACAATCAGAGTCGCCGCAAGCATGTTTGAGGTATGATTCATATACTATAAACTAAAATTCTTTCTTACACACAAAATTCTCTTTAATACTCTCCAGTGACTATTTTCCTGCCGTGAGGAATTATGTAACATTTGCATAATGCTGAGTGAAACCCAATTTTTCCAACCGCATAGTTTCGCGCTGCATAAACAAACAATTATGCCAGTGATTTAAGAACAAAACATTGGACCAAAATGTAAAATGGTATTGCCAAATTCAATTCTTTATCATTTATCCACTCTTTTCCACATAGGGGATTTTTTCTGTCAAGAAATGTAATGAAATACTAAACTACCTGGACGGCCGACATTTTCTTTACTGTTAATTAGTCATTTTTTTTATTTTGGTTTAAAACTACTTATTTTGAAAATTAAAAAATACGATTCTGTATTTATTTTTATTTTTAAAGCTAATGCATTACAAATTAAGATGTGACCTACCATTTTAAAAGTATCTATTTTTTTATTTATTTCTATATGATTATGTCTGCAATTGAATACTTATAGGAATTGTATGTAAAGAATTTGATACATTTCGTGCTTTGTCCCGAGCTCCTATAATAATTAGTCAAAGTAAAGTTTAATGTAACATTTTGAAGAAGGTCAAGAATTTTCCAGAGGGCCAAACTGAATGCATTGCATTGTGAAATAATGTACCCGTTTCAGAATGCTTCAGATGATTGCTATACAACAAATGTTGTAGATTTATTTATAGAACAATGTACTGTAATAACTCTGAACCATATACATATTTATGTTCTATAAAACAGCACAAATAGTATAGTAGTAAGCTATTCTCGACATGGGATCTCTCTCTCGCTCGCTCTCTCGCAGCTGTTGGATCTGTTTGGAGGCAGACGGTTGCCATGGTGCAGTTGCCATGCGGCTGGTGTCTGACTCAGACGGGCCCACACACTGTCAGTAGGAGGAGAAGAGGTGAATCATTATGCTGGACGTGTGTGTGTGTGATGGAGGCCACTGTGCTGTTCACAGCTCCATCTGTACAACACACTAACTTATTCTCATAATTTTTGCCATTTTGCTATCTTTATTGCTCAATTGTTTGACATCTGTCCCCTAACGGTCAGTTAAGCCTTTTTTGTAGATCTTGTTTATTTTATATTTTTGTGTGGTTATACAGTATCGACAAGTGCTGTCAAGTGTTAATATATTGAAAAATATTTTGATAAAAGTTATTGAAAGTAGCAACTTAAAAGGGATTGTTTTCCCAAAAAAGAAAATTATTTTTCTTTTTTGAGCAATTATTATATAAGAAGATATTTTGTAGATAGTTGGCAAACGAAAAGCAGTGGCACCCATTCACTTCAATTGTATAGGCCCTGGTAAACATCAACAAAATATTTTTTATGTGGAAGAAAGAAAGTCATACAGGTTTTAAAATGACAAGAGAATAAATAAGAGATGGCAGAAATGGCATTCTTAAATCTGTCTTTAAAGCTTATGTACTCGGTTTGGTGTCATAAGAGTTAGTTGCTCATCTGAAAGCATTCTGTCTCATGCTTCGATGTCAGAGAAGAGGCCATCTGCGAGCTCTGTTTATTTTGATTCTTTGACACCCTGTTACTTTGAGTCAGTCTCACGTTGGATGCAAGAAGCGAAACAGATGAGTATCACTACATAGCTGATCGTAACTCAATGTGGAGTTGCACCTGCAGGGTCTGTGTGTAAAACCATTGACTCATGGGTAAAACATCCAGCAGAGATATTCTGTGGTTACTGATGCATGAGCTCTTCCACACTGACATAACAAACAAAGGCGTCAATTTTGGAATATAATCAACTAGGCTTTTGGGTCCATTGCTGAATCCCACCCTTGGGGTTAATGGAGTGATGTATGAATGCATTCCACATTCTTTCTCTGGCTGTGGATTTGTCCAAACATGAGTTCATGTGGTCTTGGATGAGGTGGTGGATAGAATCACGTGCTCATTTATGTAGCACTGTGTTTAAACTGTCATCACCGGCTTCATCCAAATATGCTGGCTTTAGTTTTCTAGGCAAAACACGTTTAGCTTGAAAGAAAAGTCTTTGTAGCAAAGACACTAAAAAGAATCCACCCAAAAATGAAAAATCTGTTGTGAATTATTCACCCTCAAGTTTTCACATTTCTTTCTTTTGTTGAAGACAAAAATATATTTGGACGAATACTTTGGTTATACAAAATGGATGCTTGTAATTAATGCATTTTCATTTTGGGTAGACTGTCCAATTAAAACTACAGTTTTATACATTTTTTTCTGAGATTATAGGATGAATTCGAAGATTTGTGGTCTGTGCAGATGAAGGATGGTCATGCTAGCGATTTACACTTGCCGTTCCTGAAAGTTGTAAAACCAGCTTTCGCCAGACGTATAGAGCAGACAAAACAAGTTTGGATGAATGATATTGTTTACATTCTTTTCCCAGAAACAGGATGCACGGGTCTCTCTCTCTCTCTCTCTCTCTCTCTCTCTCTCTCTCTCTCTCTCTCTCTCTCTCTCTCTCTCTCTCTCTCTCTCTCTCTCTCTCTCTCTCTCTCTCTCTCTCTCTCTCTCTCTCTCTCTGTCGCTCTCATTCTCTCACCTCTCACTCTGTGCTTTGTAAGCAAGACTTTTCTTTCACTGACCTAAATGTGTTCAATTTATCTTTGGCATGAGTCAGACATATGTACTGAATAAATTCAAATGTAAATATATGCATTGAACTTCAAAAGTAACTAGGAACTGAGAGCTTAGGTTTTATATATATGCATATTTAATCTGTCAGAAAGCTGAACATGACAGTAATGTTCAGTGCATTAAATAATTTATTCCCAGAATACCAATGTCCAAAAATAAAGTGCAAACTTTTGCATTTTTAGTATGCAAGCATCCAGTGTCAAAAGATAATTAATATAAAAAAGTGATTGTTTTATTTATGCAAAGTATTTTTTTCAAGTAATATTATGTAATGCTTAAAGTAATGTTTTTATGCAGCACTGGTGGCACTAATAGTAGTCTTAGATGTGGGTGTAACTTTTATTTATGGTTAATGTAAGTTAATAATGCTGACATAATGGCAAAATAATTATTGTAGAACAAAATTCTAAAATTTACAATACTAGTCAAATGTTCAGAGTCCTTTGTAATTTTTAGTGTTCATAAAAGAACACAGTGTTTGTAAATTATTTTGTGGGTAGAATCATATTTTTTTATCTTCAAAACTTTTGACCACAAATTACCATCTAAATCAAGTCAAAATGAAAATTCAGTTCTTTGTTCCGATTAGCACAGAGAAAGATATTTGGAAGAATGCAGAAAAGCAAACAGTTCTTGAACCTCATTGACTACCATTGTTGGAAAAATCTTTTCTCATTTTTGTTGTGTTTAACACAGAAAGAGGACAAAAAGTTCCGGTGGTAGTTATAGTGGGGTCCAATAATTGTTTGGTTATGATATATTCATTCAAATATCTATCTTTGTATGGATCAGAACATATAAATTCATATTCATGACAGAATTTTAGCTGAACTATCCCTCTTACCCATGACAGGAACTGAACCCTGTATGATTCCTGTCTGCAAAATGCATGCAGGTAAATGTTATTTCCCCAATCCCCTCTTCTCCTTATCTCATTCTCCAGACTTCTTTTCCATACGTTCCCCTACTGTCTCATTTTCCAAATGAGACGATGTACTCTATATTCTCCTTCCCCACTGTCGGGTCCTTTCAACCAGCATCTTCTCACACTGTAGTTCTTGTTATATTAATCCACGATGACGTCCATATTCAGCAGGCAGGAGCCCCAGATGACTGTGAGTCTGTACTTGAGCTCTAGAGCTCTTCATTTGGCTCCAACCTCTCCTCCATCTGCCCCCTCAAAACACATCCGGCCACAGGACACAAATAACTACATGCAGCTCTCAGTAATGATACATAGCGGACCAAAAGCAGGAATTACAGCATGGGGGGAAATTGTGCACTCTGCTCCCCTGCTGGGCCTGTCTCTTAGAGTGAGGAGTCGCTTGGAAATTGGAGATGGAAAGAGAAAGGAGAGCCAGGGGAAAGAGAGAACCCTCTTCATCGACCTCACTAGATATATTTTGGCATGCTGGAGAGGATTTGTGCATGAATCAACATTGTATATGTAGAGGTCCGCAATGAAGTAAAGGCCGACAAATATAGATAAAGCGAAGGCTAAAAAATGTTCACTTCATGCAGATTTCCAAAAGTGTGTTCTGAAATGATGTTGGATTTCATTATGAAATTATTGCAATCAAATGGTTAACTCATGTATGAGATCTTATCAGAATTTCCTTCAAGGTTACCAAAACGTTCATTTGTTCTTCCTATCCACGGTCTTAATTAAAAAAAAAATCATTCCCCATGCTCAATTTCTTTTATTACATTTCACGTGAAACATTTTACACAAAAAAGCTTTTAATTTAGTAAAAATGTACTGTTCAAATGTTGTGTATATGTAAGTAAAAATTTTAAGTGTATCTGATTAACTCCTAAAGTTCCATTAGAATTTACACGACTATATAATTGTTGCATAAATACTTTTTTATTAAATACGCTTAAAAAAATATTTTAGAGAAATACAGTGTGGGATTTTTAATCGGTTATTTAAAAAAGAAATTTATAAAATATTTTTCACTATTTGCATGCAAAACCTATATTTTGGAAAAGCACCTGCTTAAAATATCTAAAAAAAATATATTTTCATCATTTACTCACCCTTGTCATTCAAACCTGTTTCTTTCACAGACCAAAAATTTTTTTTTTAATTTTGTAGATAACCGAATCTATGCACTTGCATTGCCCATATGAAAAAGAGTTATAATTAACTGTAGTATAAGTAAATTTGTTTCAAACACAAAATAAGAAAGTATACTTTTATAAACTAGAACGTGGGAACACTTTGTACACTTCTAGTACATTGATATTTGTATACATACTAAATAAAGTATACTATTACATATACTTGACAATTACTTAAGAATACTTATAAAAATAACTTTAAGCATACATACTTTAAAAGAGTATATTGTGTTCTTACAAGAGAAGTGAAGGGACTGCCATTGTTGCAACATTCTTCAAAATATCTTCTATTGTGCAGAAACAAGTTTTAACAAAATGGTACATTTTAGCCAGATGTCACATTTGATAAGTTTTTCAACGTATTGATACATCGCTTTTAGCTTTTTCCGCATATATACACGTGTGCACAGGGTGGTGAATGAGACCCATTGTGTTTTTTGTTGCAGGCCTGTTACAACAGCTCAGCTGCAGTGTCGGTCCATGGAAACCCGAGGACAGTATTTAAACAGGGCCGAATGTGTGAGAATGTTGGTTTTCAGCGAGCCGCTGGTGTTTTAATGACTGTATTTGTGCCACGTCTGGCAGCGATTGAGGCTTTCAGGTGGAGCTTAAACAGCCTTGTGTCATGTCGAAAAGCTTTTGGGGGCGGTTGGGGCGAGGATGGAGGTGTTCTGACCCTGTTTCCTCTGAGAACAGAGACACCCTCTGTTTCACCAACATCTGGACAGAATCAAACTAGGCCATACGGGGAGAAAATGATGGAATTGGGGAAGGAAAAGAGAGAGAGGCTTTAGATTTCATACAAATGGCTATCTCTGCACCATTGCCACTGTAGGTAAAGCAAAGTTCAACAGGAAATTGAATTATAAAGGGCTAAAATCATTGCTTCATGCCTGAAGGCTCCGCCATGTTGTGTCTGTGGAGGTATTAAAAAAGGCATGGCAAAAAAAAAAAATTCTCAGTAAATGCTGACAAATCTCTGGCAGATTTGTCAGCAGAGTTAGAGTTTGTTTTCATTAATGATTTCCTGATCATAGTTAAACATATAAAAAATAATTCTACTTTCTTGGCTTTGCACTCTTATCATGTGTTTTATTTGGTCTTGTAAGTTACTTTGGATGAAAGCATAATATCATTATTTAGCTCGAATATCTAAAAGCTCTTAAATCAAGATACAGTTGCTTTTCACCAAAAGTGACCTTAGATATGTTTCTGTTTGTTTGTTTTATTAAAGAAAATATAAGAATTAAGTTTAAGAAAAGCAGATCTGTCAAAAGTCAACAAAAAACTTTTTTTTTATTTAAAAAATGTAGTTTAATTTACACATGAATTAAGTTTTTTTAATCCGCAGTCTTTTGAAGTATCAGCATATACAATTTCTCATTACGAGAAGCGCAATTTCCAAATTCTTCATTATGTTAAGCTGAAAATGTTATTGGTTTATTACTCATACAGGTGTAAAATTGTGTTAAAGATAATATTAAACAAACATATACACACATTTTTAACAATGTTGTATTTAAATAGCTTATCATTCCCAAAATTAACATTTCTGTCATCATTTACTCTATAAATTGATATGGGAGAAACACGAAAGAAGATATTTTGAAGAATGTTGGAAACCAAAAACCGCTAGTTCCCATTGTGTCTCTTGTATCGGCACAAAACCAATGCAAATAAATCATCTTTTTCCTAATCAGCAGAAATCAGCAGAAATCAGCCCATATTCACCAACAGCTGCTGTTCCGCACACAGGAGAGACCAGACTCGCTCTACTTTCCTCTAAATCAAAGCAAAGTAAGATGCTTTTGTCTTTTGTATGCCTTTGGGCCCTCGGGCGGCTATCTTTAATCTGATAACCTGATCAAAACCTGCCTCTCACTTTAATGGAACACTTGGATCATCTCCCAGGGCACCCTGGGATTTGTAGTCAGCACTCCTTTGACATTGCCTCTGAAAGATGCTGCTGTCCCCAGACTTGCTCTGCACGGCAAGACGGTGAGGTTAATGAATAGTAAAGTGAATTAGTCCCAGCGGATATAGATTCCCAACTGGGTATCTCGCACACTCAAGCAGACACACACCTTCTCTTTTGTGCTAGTTCGCTAAGCAGTAGATTGAGACACATTGTGGTCCCACAGAGGCTGATTACTGGAGCTGTAACCCAGGAGGCTCTTCGGTCCTCAGCCAGGGAACCAGAATGGAGGAAGTGACAGGAAGTTGGGAAAGAGGCCGCTAGCTAATTAATTAAACGTGAGCTTGTGGGAATATGGAGCCTAATCGCAAGCCAGGATGAGCATGTGTGTGTGTACGTACATGTGTGTGTAAATAATAGACCGGTCCCTGCGAGGGGACGCAGTTATCAGCTAGTGTAGCCGTGGCCCTAGGGGTTATGGATTTCCTTATTCTTATTATCTTAAAAAGTTGTTGGGCAGTTTATTGTTATTGGTTATAGAAAAGTAAGGCCACATGTGAGTCAAGTGCATCTTCCATAATTGTTATTTTTTTATCCTTTAAATTACCTAGCACTTTGACTCAAGTAAGGCCCCTTCACAAGTATATATGACATTTGCACATCACATTACAGATTCAGGAACATTTTCAATTCTATATTCTTGTTTTCTCAAATAATATATTCTATAGTCTGTACACTGTATTTGTTTTTGTGTTGTAAATCACTCGCTGTTTCACATTGCCTGCTTAAATTCCCTAGAATAATCCTTAAGTAATGAATTACAATTTCTTAAGTACTTCACTCTCTTAGAATCGTGTCGCTCAAGTGTGAGTGTAATTTATTAGATAAATGTTCCTCCTTTGGCTCTGAAAGGTTTTTCATTTCTGTTGTTCCTAAGAACCTCAAAAGAAATCTGAGCCATTGGAACATTGAAATGAATACAGCAGACTGTCCTCCATAGCAAACAACCTTTGAGTACGAGGACCTTAAGCTGACCAACATTTATGAGGAATGCCCTCCAGCGTTAGCAGCTTATTACATTCTACAGTTAAGCATATTGATGATCTCCGTATTCAATTGCTTTAAGGTTGTTACCTTTATGCATTTTTATGAAGTGATTTTTCCATTCCTCAATTCTGATTGGTCCGCAGCTGTGTTTTATTTATGATACGGCACAGCTATGACCGCTTTACTCAACGGTTAATTGTATCTTTAAGGCCCATTAACAACCACCGTAAGCAAAATCAACCTGCAGCTGTGACAGTAACAGCGGAAGGAAGTTGATGATTTTTATTTACGAAAAACGTAAACTATATATACAATAAATATTTTTATTGTGTGGTACCGTTTTATAAAAGCAATAAGGTACTTAAGGCCAGCCTGTATTGTGAATAAATGTTGTAGTGTATAATGTAAATGCAGTAAAAAGGGAAGGTTTCCGTTGAAAATCACATTACAGTATGCATCATGCTTGGAAAAGTATAGAGCAATATATTTTTTCATAATGACTATGAACAAAAGTTGCCTGCAAAGGTGAAAATTCATTGAACGATCTTAAACATTGTTTTTGAGGAAAGGGACAAATGACAGCTCTTTTAGTATTGGTTGGTGAACAGGTTGAAATAAATAAAAAAACACGGTCAAACCAGACCTAAATACACAGTTCTAGCACACAAATGCCTACAGGCTTGTTGTCCTCTTGATGTGGTTTGTGTCTCATCTGTCAGTGAGCTCCTAATTCTCTCATGTCTAATCCTGAAATCTGTACTATAGTGCGTCCTGTTGTGGCACCCCAATGGGTGCGTGCGTGTGTGCGTGTGTGTGTGTGTGTGTGTGTGTGTGTGTGTGTGTGTGTGTGTATGAGGTGGTATGCAGGTGTCAGGTGTCTGTACAGATGCTTCTAACGTTTGATTAAAGGTGCATTTGTTTTTTTAACAATGTGTTCTTATGGATGATACACCAAGATATACAATATCAGTCGTCCAATAAAAAAATATTTTTCTCCTCATGGTGACCACTTCTTTTTAAAAAAAAAGGCGTTCATGGACTTCAATTGTACGGGAACAAAACCACTGAGACATTTCTCAAAATATACTCTTTTGTATCTCACAGTGTTCCACTAATTTCCCTTTTTATAAAATAAGAATAAAAAAATCGGTGTTGTATACATATAGTCATATGAGATGATATGACTCAAGAGATAGTTCACCCAAAAATGAAAATTCTGTCATTATCGTATTGTTATTTCAAACCTTAATTGACTTTTTTCGGCAGAACAGATATTTTCAAGAGAGGTCAACCGAACAGCAGCGGCCCCTATTAACTTCTATTTTACGAACACCACCCCAATGCAAGTAAATTGGATTGTTAACCAACATTCATTAAAATATCTTCTTTTGTGTTGTGTGAAAGAACTAAAGTCTTACAGAGTTGAAATTACAAGAGGATGAGCAAATCCCTACTGAGGCATTTATTTATTGACATCCTTAAAATTCGGACGTGCAGCAATATCTGGCAATCATTGTTGGTCATATGCTCATTGCTTACTGCAGCTAACATTAGTCTCTTCTAATGGTCTCTTATCCCCCTCTCACTCTGTCTAATCCTGTTCCTCATGAGAGAATCATCTTCTACGTCTAAGCAGATGGAAATAACCAGCCAGACAGACAGAGGAGTAGAAAAGACGGATCCATTTTCAGCTTTTCTGCTCCCTCTTCACCATAATCCTGTGATAAGACATTTAGACACCATTTCAAATGGCTGCCATTTCTCTAGTCAGAGCTTCAGGAGACACTAACTAGAGCCAGATCAGAAGATCCGGCCACCCTTTGATGTGTGACGGGTTCAAACAGCGCTCTGTGTATTTGGAGACTGCCTTAGGGGCTCTAAATGTACCCCAAGACACATATTCCCACTCACTACACACTTGTTCCTTCATCATGGTAGTCATCAGTGTATTGGTAACAAGGCTGAACTTCCTCTTGGTTTTTGGTTTGTGGTTTGAGGAGCTTTAGAGAGGAAAGATCTGTCCTCGACTCCCTGCAGAGAGCACAGCGGTAGCTCGTTTTTTAAATGAGAAACTCTTTAGCGAAGAGGCCGGCTGTCTAGTGGAAGACACGACGCTTCTGGAATTACCGTAATTAGCATGTCAATTGATTATGCGTTCAGTCCTTCTACAGCTTCATAATTCACGACAGCACAATATCTAATCGATCCTGAGCTGCATGGGCAGTTGCGTCTGGTGATGGAGAATGTGTTAGACACAAGTCTCATCTGCGTTTACAAGAAATACGTCTTTTTGTGTCTGTTTTTCAATTGTTTCAATTTTTTGCAACACAATAATGCAAAGGAGCACAAGTACATATGCTTGCGATCGAGCGAAAATAAATGGCCATTAGAATTCTTAAAACTCCAGATTTGTTGTACATGCATTTTTAACATTGAAGTAGATCTCATTGATCATAGGCCAAAGTAAACTTTATAGATTTAGGCTTTTTTAGCGGTTAGTAGATCAACAGGAAGCAACAGGAATAAGATCCACAAAGGGTCTTCTGGAATCAAACTCAGGTCAGCACACAAACTGGCTGTAAACACTGATAGGCCAGAGTAAACTTTAATGTAAAAATATGTTGTTATTATTATTATTATTATTATTATTATTATATATTTTGGTGAATTGCTAAAGATTTTGTAATGTTTTTGAGAACAAATTGGAGCTGTAAAATAAATTGTTCTGGTTAACCATATGATTTCATAAAATAAAATAAAATAATTTGATTTATATTATAGAATCATAACTTCTGATTTCTGATATTCTCCGCCTTTAACCCCAAAATTAAAACCATGTTTACAAACCTTTATTACTTTCTTTGGTAGGACACAATAAAGATAAATTGAAGAATGTTGGTAATTGGCACACATTCATTTGCAATGATTTTTTTGTCCACACAATAGTACTGAATGGGAGCCACTGGTGTTCTTTCTTGAAAATATGTATATTCTTCTGCGTAAGAAGTTATGCAGGTTATGTTGACCAACTTCCTCTTTTTATCCACCTACTATTTAAAATTGTGCTTAGTGGTGATACATCTTAAGTGAAAATAGCTTAACTTGTGATGAAATGTGATGAATTGAAATGTTTAAAACATGTAAAAGCCAAGATCATTTAGTTTTTTCATTTATTATTATTATTATTATTTATTCATTTATTTTACTGAAGAGCAAAGCACATCTGCTGCGTTTCCATAACTCTCTCCATAAAACATGCCCTTGCGATCCCTGTGCTTTCTTTGCATACGACTGATATCTGTCTTTAGTCTCAGAGCGTAAGCCAGCAGTATTTTCTGTAAAACTTGGATTTTAATGCTGGACAAAGATTTGGCAGCAATCATCTCAATACTATGGAGCACTTCAGATGGCTCCTATTTTCTCTTCTAGTCTATTTAGCTCTGAAAGAAAGATCTTGCCAGTCAAAATGGACAGGACTCAGAGAAAAGGAATAGAATGAAAATGTAGTGTTCATGGACATCTCCGCTATCTATATTTTTTTGAAAGAAACTGCAAAAAAAAGGTTTTTAGGCGGTGGCACAGGGGACGGAGGTTTGGGTTGCCATAATACATGAACAAATATCAAGGTTCCATTCTTTTCTCTCATTTGAAGGCTGTCATCTCTCGTCGATCATGTGAAATTAGATCTTTTCAATACGTTTTAGGGTTGTAAGAGACAGCTGGATCATTTTTGCTTTATGTCTAAGTGCAGTGGGTTGTGTGAAAAAAAAAAAGAAATGAAACTGGTTGATAAAAGATAATGAAGACTGTTTCCTAAGTAATCCTTTGGGAAGAATGCCCATTGCGTGGAGTCTAAAGAAACTGATGTTCTTGGATTTAAAGGTACAGTTTTGAGTTTCTTTTCTGCTGGATGTCAAGTCATCTTGGACTTGTGTATAGTATCACAATACTTTTTATAAAAATGTATGTGTTAGCAGTGTCTGCGAGCAATAGTGTCCAATAACAGGGAGGCAGCTAGTTTACATGAACTCGGATCGTATTCTTATATGATCTTAAAGGATTAGCTCAGACAACAATGAAAGATTCTGTCGTTATTTGCTCACTTTTGTGTCATTCCAAACCCGTATAACTTTCAAAGAATTGCTTGAAGAATGCTACTCCTTTATTCTATACAATAAAAGTGAATGGGGACTGAAACTGTCATTCATAAACAATCTGCCCTTCCCTGTGTTTAATAGATCCATGTGGATTTATTTAAAATCGACTGGTGAGGGATTCATGTAAAATTAAACAGCTTTCATTAGACCAGGGACATAGCTCATGTTGTACACCATGTAAGAATATTTAATGAAAAGTTCTAATAATTTATTCACATGCAAAACATTTTTAATGAGAAGTTTTTCTCAAATTTCACAGTCGAACCCAAAAGTGGCACAAGACACAGCCTGCAGTCAGTACAAACACAGTCTGTCCGGCCTAGCAAGGACAGAGCAGCTTGGCGGCCCACCGTCATTCTCTCCTGGAGGCAGGCCAGGTTCCCTGCCATGTCGGGCCCGATCACAGGAGGTTCGCCTGGGGCTACCGGCGGGTCGGAAGGCTCAAACTGTCAATGGGAGGGGAAGGCAGACTTCCCCGGGGCCCAGAAAAGTCCAGTGAGAATCATAAAAGATGCTCACAGATGCCTGACTTGTTCATAGAGAGGACATAGACTGGTGCCCCAATCCTCCTGGCATGACCACGGGCATTTTGACAGGGCATTGATCTGCTCCATCTGTGCCCGAGAATCAAAGGCATGCTTTCAGAGTAGAATTGGAGCTTAACTAACAGGCCTATTCCGAGATGCACCAAATTCCATCCTTCTGTCTGGAATGGCCGAATGCCAGTTTAGCACCAGGGACAATAGACAGACAGCCTGTGACCAAGGGTGATGCTCTCTGCTATTTGTTCACAGGAGTCTGCTAACAAGTTCACAGACCATTGAGAATTCGACTGTTATTGAAACCAAGTGCTAAATACGGTTTTGATGAGCGAGTGATGGGACTCCCAAAATAAAATGGGAAAACTAGAGATAAAAATTGACCAGGTTTTGCCCCGAATTAATGATAAATCATGGTTTATCATTCTACAAATCTTTAAATGTCTGTCATTTGACACAAAAAATCCACACAAAACCCGTGAAATCAGACTAGGAGTTAAAAATATTGAAAAATATTTAATGTGTTGTTAAAAAAACTAAAACTAACACGTATAATCACTTGAAAAATCATTCAAAAACATTTTTTTCAATCAATAATAATACATTTTAAAATAATTGATTTGAATTGATTGAAAAAAATGATCACTTCTCTAAAATGAACTAACATTTCTTAAGTTTATGTATTGAAAAAAAGTATTTATTTAACAAATATACATCTGTAATAAAAACCATATCTTTTTCGTGATATCGAATAAAAATATTTAAGTAAATCAGATTTACTTACACCTTTCTGACATTCTTAATTTGTCCAGATATGCCTCTTACATCAAGTCAATGGGTTGTTACCAACATTGTTCAAAATATCTTCTTCGGTTTCCTGCCGAAAAAAAAACAAATACACTGAGATGTGTACATAAATGATAAAGAATTTTTTTCCGTCTGATCTATCCCTTTAAACACACATTTGGCACACAAATAAACATACGTATACAGACATACAGGTTGGCAAGATGGAGCACGTCTTAGCTTGGAATGCTACAGAGAAACTGTGAAAAGACATATGATTTTTTTCCAGCCTGAGGAAACAAGCGCGTAACATTGCTTACCTTCAAGAAAGCTCTGGGCTGTTTTTTAGCAATCGCTGTCAAAAAATGACCCCAGTTTTAAGACAGCTTTAAAGGAATATTTCAATAATTACTGTGGGAACATTTTCAAGTTTTGGAAGTGATCTGCTCTTGACAGCTTGCCAAAAAATGAATGATTAACAATCTCTGTTAGAACATGAGCTCTTGGCTTTCTACAGAAGAGTGAAAGTAAAGGCAGAATACCACCACAGGGTCAGTCTTGAATCTTTCTGAATGAAATACAGCAGTGTGTGAATGAGGTAAAGTCAAAATGCTTTGGAGGTGTAAATTCATCCCAACAATATTCTTTCATAATTGTGTTTAATTTTTCATTTGTTGTCATGTACAAGTGTATGGAATCATTTTCAACCCCTAATTTGTCTCATTACAGACGTGTGCCCACATGTAGGCGTGCACAAAATGCACATCAGCTTGTCTTGGAAGATTCCTCATGTTTATATTAAGGTACACATGCTAATGCCATCTGCTTCTATTCTGCCTAATATTTTATGTCGCACCTGCTTGCATATGAATGAGAGTCTTTGAATGTCAATCATCAGGTATTTGTAGAACACACAGACAGACACACAGACGGCACGCTCTGGAAACAGGAACAGGATGCCACACTTTTTCACATTACAGTAAAATTGAGACCCCAGGTGCACAGCTCTCATAATCATTGTCTAATAATATGTTTAACTCTATATATTTCATATAGAAGTAACCTTCATTCTATCTAACCCTCTTGAGCTCTTTGAACTGTGGGTCTCCAAGCTGAGCACTGTAATGCAGTGTTGTGTCTCCTGTGACCTTTGACCTCCTGGTGCTGTAAGTTTTTCTGGGACTTGCATTGGACATCATATTAATTATATCAAAATGTTAGATAATCTTTTAACAGAGTGGAGAACAAGATGCCTATCTTAACACTGGAGGAATTGTCTTCCATGACCCCTCTCTTATGTGTCATACTGTGCTTTAATATATACATTTCTGCATTAAGCCAAGTCAGCTTTATTGTTTAAACTTCCATGTGTACAGTGCCGCAAATGAAGTTAAAAATATTGTTTTTCTCACATCCATGGTGCAAATAGGTTAAAAAACAGAACAAAAATAAAATTTATTTAAAAAAACAGAGCTTTTTCAAAATACAGCTTTATTTTGACAATAAAGCTTACTTTCACATAACAGATGCTTTTATATGAAGCTTTTTATACATTCACATTCAAAATATGTATAGTCCCTGGCGTCGAACCCATGAGCTTAAGTTTATTTTCTATTCATAGAAACATTGACGATCAAACATTTGTGAATTATTGCTTTCAGACAATAAATTGCAGTTGATGACTTACAGAATAAGCACACTAATAAAAATAAAACTATTTGTTTACATACATGAATATATAAACTAAATATATTAAATTGAATACATGTTTATTCATATATATTTAAATTATAGGTAATGGTAAACACACTCTAATATGTTTAACTGAGATTTACTTTATTTTTGTGAAACAATATAAAGAATACTCAAAAATCTTGAGTATAAACTATATTTATTTAAAAATGTGAAATAAATTGAGTTCATGTAAGTAAATAATTTTAAATGTTCGTAACAGTAATATTTAAACTTTGAATTCATAAAAAAATGGTTTTATTAAAAAATATGTGTACATTTAAGATACATTTACTGTTGGATTTTTTGTAAGTTTAGTTCCACTAAATATAATCATTGAAAGATTAAAAAGGTTTCATTTAGTTTATTTACTCAAGATTTATCATTTAACAGGTCTATTTAAAATACATATACAGTTGTATGGAATGCCGTAGTTAAGCAATAATGTAAAGGCCCAGGAAAGTATGTCAGATCGCAGTATTCCATTGTGTCTTCTGCAACGTAAATCTAGCCTGCAGCTTGTGTAATGTACCGTGTAAATTGTATTTGTCGTGTTATTTTTGAGTGTTTGCAGCTTTACCTGTTTTGCGTAATTACTCAGGAAGTAAAACAACTCAGATAATGTGTTTAAATGAATAACAATATTAGCAAGTGTAATGGTTTCATTGTGCAATCCCACTGTACTCAGTGTGTATAGTCGTGCAGGTGGACAGACTGAACATGTGTCTAAGTTTAAATACACAGTAGTGATTGATTTTGGCAGTGTTAAAACCTGTCACAATTCCAATCGACAGGCTTCTCAGCCATACAAACACCACAGTATCACATATAGATTAATGCAAGCAATTAACAAAACAAAATGCTGTAATAAGTATTGGTGAATTGCTTTGTTTATTTCATTTAGTGATGTTATCTCTTATGGATGCTGTCAGGGTCCAAACGCAGCATAGGTAAAACAAAATTTTCGGTCAATATTTCAATTAGAGGAAGTTTCAAAAGTGATATTTAACTTATGATTCTTTCTATTTTAAAAGTTATATGTTGATATAGTTTAAATTAATTCAAATATCAATTAAATAAAACTTTAGTTTTAGTAGATTTCGGAATCAATATCGCCGTAAGTTCCCGCTACCCACAACGCCAACATAATTTAAGATGTATTTAACATTTAATTCAACTGTATGTAAGTACATTTGATATATGTAAATTTGCTGTTATAATGACTTCTTAGATTTTCCTTTAAAAAAATTCGATTCGCTCCGAAGATGCCAATATATACCCTTTATCCAGGAATATAGTTTCAGTGTAAAGATGAGTTATTGCTCACAGCAACCTCCTTGTCAGAAAATGCAAATGCTTAAGTCTGGTTACTCTGATAAATCCGCTCTTTATTCCAGCTGTTTTTAGTTTGCTGTTAACCTGCCAATTTTCGTAACGTTTGATCACAGGTTAGCCGCCAGTTTGCAGCTGACAGCAATTCAACATTCACGTTTCGAGTGCAAAGCACCAGCCTAAGGGAAAACACTTCAGAGTTGGTTTCCAGGGAAAATAAAGATATCATTGTTTAATGGCTGAACAAATTTGTCATGCAGCCCATAAACTCACTTCAGCGATGTAAAATAACACGGGAGACAGAAAGATATCGCTCACATGGACCGATGATGCTGATGTGAAACCCTTTTGATTAGAATGAAAGAGCGAGGGTTGGGTGATGACCAAAATCAAATCATGCTCTCTTGGTTAAAGTACATGGTTGACAATAAAAGTGTTGACGGATAGTGTTGGAGGTATTCAGCGGTATGAAGTGTAAAGTTATGTGACGTTATGATTCCCAAACCTTCAGGCTTAAAGTCAACAGAGTTGATGTTTACTGTAATGACTTGGTTTCTAGGCGATGGGAGGACAACAGTGGAGATGAGATCTGGTCTTTAAGTTGTTGGAGTTGGAGTCCTTAAATGACAAAACTCAAACTTTTGTTTGTGTGTGTATTATTGTATTTTTATTTATGCACTAAATGTAAAGTGACTTTATTTGATTAATGAAAATGTTCATTAATTCTCCTGTCTTTTCATACCTGTTTTACTTTCTTTATCCTGTAGAACAGTCAGAAATATTTTTTTCAGACTGAAAACCACACACAAACCCAATGCAGGTAAATACGTGCCAGTTATCATCATTCATCAAAATATCCTCTTTTGTGTTTTGCAGTATAAAGAAAGTCATACAGGTCAAACAAGAAGGTAACTTAATGATGAATTATCATTTTTAGGTGAACCATTACTTTAAACTCTCATGTTTGTCACTAAACATAGTGTTGATTGAAAAAGTAACACAGATGTGATGGTGTCTAACAAGTTTAACAAGTAATACATCACTTTACCTGTTCTTAGAAAGGACTGCGATATACTATAGACATAATGTACAGCATGCATAAAAAAATTTTCATCCAGAAAGCAAATTGCTGGTGGCATACTTGACATAATCCCATGTTTGAAAAGCTACTTTCTCTTAGGTTTTAAAACCCACCCCTGTTTACAATGCTAAAGATTACAACGGCAGGAATTCTGACACCCACAATGTTGTGATGGGAACAGTAAATCCCTCACCGCTGCCTCACCCGGGACGGGCAATCTGCCAGTTCCCACCGGCGGGCACATGGGAACATATCTGAGGCCTGTCTGAATGGCTGACAGGTGACCACACCTTCATTTGTGCAGGACATGGTCTTAAGAGATCCATTAGCCTGCAGGTGGAAGAGGACAATGCCTGTGACAGCGCTCTGCTGGGATAGGAGAATTCAATAGCGCTCTGATATGAGTTGAATGCGATTGTACAGTACGCCGGAGTGTAGTGTGACAGACATGAAGGTGTGAAAAGGTAAATGAAGCTGAGCTTGGCTGTCTTCAGTCATCACAGACAACACAAGTGTCAGATGGACAGGGGGAGCACAGAACTGTTATTAAATCACTTTCTGACAAGCTGTGTGTGTTTTGAGAGACAAAATAGAGGGTTGTATTAGCTATTTCCAGATGTGAGAGATGTGAGGATATAGCATCAGCTTATAGAATGACAAGTGTCTGCGTTTGTGTGTAATAGAGAGAGTATATTCTATTCTAAGCAGAGGTGGACGACTTCATTATTTGAGTAAAAGCACAGACACTACTGGTCAAATATCACTTGACATCAAGTAAAGTTGTGAAGACGGATTCTTACTTAAGCAAAAGTACAGCGGTACACACTTTCAAAAGAACTCAAGTATTAATAGGAAATTTATTTTATGTAAGTGCATTGCTTTATTGTCATATACATTATGCCTCTGAAGGAACCTGCTGAATACACAACTCGTAGTATCAATGATGTTAAATGCTTTATTTAGAAATCTTCCTATATAATTATTTAGCCTATATGGTATTTATTTGCCATGCAGCCATTGTGTCAATGTGACATCTTTTATGGTTTTTGACTGATCGAAGATTGTTTAAAGCATCACACCAACAGTCATTTAATAAAAAAACATGATTAGCATAAACAAAACTTAGGGAATTGTTAAAATAGATCCACTTTATTTGAAAATCATATCACAATTCTTGCAATTGAGTTCATGTTTTTCTTTTCTTTCCCATTGTGTTTTTGTTTGATTGCTCAAATGTTTCTCTTACATACTAGTAAATTAATGATAATAATAATAATAATCATCATCATAATCATAAATAAATATCAACATTAATAATAATCGTCATAAATATAATCAAAATAATAATATTACAGTGAAAAGAATGGATTGTTAGAATAACTTAATTTAATCTTGTGTATTGGTTTCACACGATTAAATTAAGTTATTATAATATGATTTTTTCCCCATTTTAAGAAAAATAATGTTAAAAAGTAATTATAATTATGTGGAACCAATGTTCATGATAAAATTAAGTTATTCCAACAGCCCATTCTTTGTGTACATCATTATTATCGTTTGTATATTATTATTATGATAATTAATAACCTTCATATTACCTAAACAAAATACAGCTTAATTTTCATAATATACTACTTACGTTGTTAATTACTTTTAGTATTACTATTATGATTGTTGTTGTTGTTATTATTATTAGTAGTATTAGTATTATTAATATTATATTTTATTTAATTTATAATTATTATTATTATTTATTATTCTTGCCGCTGTTGTTTTTGCTGTTGATGTAATCTGTCTTTTTGCATACTGTAAGTATGCATACTTTCAATGTGCATACTGAAACACGTTCGTTCTCAGCCAATCATACGCAAGATGTTCTTCTCTTCTTGTTAATTAATATCAGCTGATCAAACAGGTATCATCAATTATAGATTTTATTTTGGCACCATGTTACCATTTGTTAGGTCAGTTCACAAAGAACAGTCATGGCCGTCTTTGCTGAACCCACCATGGATAGATTGTGAGTAAATCACTGCACAAGCTGAAGCATTTGTGGCCAACTGGAATTTGATTTATGATTGAGGGTTATTATAACACTCTCAGGAAGGAAAGCTGCATACAGAGGAGTGTGTGAGGAGGATGTGAGCATGTGTATGTGCTTGCGTGCGTGCCGGCCTGCGTGTGTGTACGTATGTTCTGCCCGAGGTGTCTTAGAGTTTAGGTCAATAGGTGAGTGTCTGACAGGATTTGAGAAATGAGTGTTCATTTTTTTCCAGCGTCATTTTTAGAACTTACCCTGTTTTATGTGTTAAGATTTAACATCTGCTTAGAAAATCCTGTCTGTCTGTCCACATTCCTGTTCTACTCTGTATTGTACCCCTAAACATGTTATTTATGTTTAAGACCAAAGCAAAGTAAAGTTTTTCTTTAAATGTTCATATATTTTTTTGTGTCACCAAGTCAGCATTATATTTTAAAGCAAAGTGACCCTTTGTGACCTGTCACATTTTACAGCTAAACTCCTTTTCATCTTTACCAGAGCTTATCTGACAGACATTTTTATATGATGTATTTATAGCAACATGGATGTTATAATTGTCTCCACTTCAGGCTACCTGAATAGCTTTGAGAGTAGAGGACCCGACATGCGGGCCTTGCATGTTGTGATAATCTGCAAACCATCGCTGCTCAGATATCCAACCCACATTATCCCCATGGCCTAGAACATTCGCTTTTGAAAGTAGTGTATGTGGACGGCTATTGAATGCAAACAAAAAAGAGCGTTATTGAGAGACTTTTATCAAAGATTCAAGATCATTGCATATACAGCCCTTTAGAATGCTCTGTGATTTTATACCCTGGTAGATGTGCATCTGGACAACCTGAATGCCATGAACAAAAGTTAGACAGTTCCAAACAATGCAAATACGCTGTCTATAGGGAATTGAGGTTTCACATGTTAATAGATTATGAATAGAAGTGAATGGAAATAGTTATGAATCTTGCATATAATGGCAATATTCGATGTACTTGTACCGCAACTCAGTTAAAATGGTTAGTTCAACCAAAGAGAAAATTTCTGTCATTGTTACCTGACCTTCAACTGTTCCAAATCTGTATTCTGTTTTGATGAACACATAGAAAAGAAGTTTGGAAAAATGCTTATAACCAAACTGTTCTTAGACCCTCATTCACCACCACAGGAGGAAAAAATGACCTTAGAATTGTTTTAAAACAAAAAAGGGTATTTTGAAAAATGTGGGGAACTACAATTCCTGGGACACTTTTAACTACAGTTGTTTTTTTTCAGTTTTGAGTGTTCTTTGCCTTTAAGTCCAAAATGTTTTTATTACATTTCTTTACTCTAAAACTTAAACTAAATATTTCAGTCTATAACTAACTTTTTGTATAGTTGTCATTTAGGTATTTTTTATGTATAAATCTACCGTACACAGTATATGGCTGATTTATGTGCTATAACTGTCATGTGGCACAAGGAAATTTGCATAAGAAAAGGCATGCTCAGGTTTTTTTATACGGTAAAAAAATAGGTTACCCAGACACTGATTTAGAAATAGCACACACAGTGGAAGTTGTAGATCAATGTCTCAGAGTAATAGGAAGGATATCATTGCTGTTAAATGTGTTTGGTCCAGGTGATTTGTAAATCAGATCTATTAAAAATCATGTTTTTATGGGTTTAAATTGAGGCTTTAATGATCTTGTAAAAAAGATTAAATATAATGTGTGTATTAATTGAATATTTTGCAATGATTTTTGCAAACCCAACCTCCCCACCCAAACACACATACCTCATGCTTGCAACAGAGACATTAATCACAAAGCTCTCACCCCAGGGTCTGCATGAGAACATAAATACACTCTACCACATTAAAAACTGCACAAGATGAACTGGTTGAACTTGATTTCCATTGGGACATTAAGGGGTGTTCTTAAATGCTTTTTCCAGTTAAATTTTTTTCATTTAAGGTTAGGATTATCCTATACGCTCTAAAAAGGCTTTGATAAAAAAATAGATGAACCCAATGTTGGAAAATGTAATATTTCACCCAAAAATTGACTAAAACAAGTCACTTTAAGTCCTAATGTAAAACAGTGGATGCCCTTTAAATAAGCAAGATTAGCTTAAAGTTTAAACAACATATTAAACACAGATTTTTTTAACGTTTTAACCTTTTTCTTCCCCCGAACATGATGGAGATATTTTGAAGAATGCTGAGACCTGGTTCCTATGCACTTGCATAGGTACCAGTTCTGTTCGGTTACCAACTTCCTTTAAAATATTTTTTTATACCTCTATTCTGGGGAACAAAGAGAGTCTTACAGGGTTAAAATGACAAGAGTGTGATTAAATGATAAGGAAATTAACATTTTTGTTTGATATATCACTATATTTTAGAAATAATGAAAACAACTTTAGGCAACCTAGACGTCTTGGAGTCATCTACAAGTAAACCTGAATGTGTCAGGGTTGTTGTTTGGGTGTAGTGTATGTCATTTTTTTAAAAGTCTAAATCCTCAAACTTTATTCTTTACATGAATGCATTCACGTCCTGCGTATCACTCTCATACACAGAGAAATGGTCTACTTTTTGAATCAATGCCCACGTTTATGTAGGAGTGACATTGTTATCTATGTGCTTAACTTCACATATTCAAACATCGAGTGTCCATTGAAAGAAGCAGAACAGCACTCATGTGTGATGGAGAGTTGAATGTCTGTCTTCACTTCTCTCAGTAAATCAGTGGGACCTCCTCACAGCAGGAGACCACCATAATTCTCTCCATACATTTTGCTTTCTGCCTCTCTCTCTCTCTCTCTCTCTCTCTCTCTCTCTCTCTCTCTCTCTCTCTCTCTCCCCCTCTCTCTCTCTCTCTCTCTCTCTCTCTCTCTCTCTCTCTCTCTCTCCCCCCTCTCTCTCTCTCTCCCCCCCCTCTCTCTCTCTCTCTCTCTCTCCCCCGCTCTCTCTCTCTCTCTCTCTCTCTCTCTCTCTCTCTCTCTCTCTCCCTCCCTCCCTCCCTCCCTCTCTCTCTCTCTCTCTCTCTCTCTCTCTCTCTCTCTCTCTCTCTCTCTCTCTCTCTCTCTCTCTCTCTCTCTCTCTCTCTCTCTCTCTCTCTCTCTCTCTCTCTCTCTCTCTCTCTCTCTCTCTCTCTCTCTCTCTCTCTCTCTCTCTCTCTCTCTCTCTCTCTCTCTCTCTCTCTCTCTCTCTCTCTCTCTCTCTCTCACACACACACACAAGTCCCACATGCACTTTTATCCACTTGTGGGTGTAGTTGAATTTTGGGTATTTTGGAGTAGGTTTTAAAGATCAGAGAGGTAGTTATTGCCACTGTACTCCTCCATGGTTGTAAGTGTCCGGGTGGGACGGACAGTCAAGTCTTTAAAGACTCTGTACTGTGATTGGACCGTGTTCTAGTTTCCACTGTACCATGACTACATGATTAATTCTGTGAGTGTTCTTTTTTTGACAAGAGATTAGAGGCGTTGTCATTTTATTGTGTTTTTTAGAACTTTTGCATTTGTTAGAATGTCAGTACTTATCATCACACACATTACCAGGCGTAGTTTATATATGTCTCTCTGGCAGCTCACCAGCACAGAATGATTTATATAGTTTGCTTTATTTATAATACAAGACTTGTAGTCATGTGTAAGATGGAATCCATATTGATATAGACTCTTGGGAATAAACGACAGGCCATATTGGTCATCAGTATTCGTCACTTATTGACTGTAAAGCCAATTTATCAGTTTGTTAAAAACTGACCATGATCCCAGAGCACTGTGCTTATTGATTTACTGTCTATTGTTGTTCTGTTTGGGGTCCAGTGCTCAAATTCCTTTTTGTATAATAATTTTGCAGGATTTTTTTGCTTGGTTGTATTAAATTTGTAATGAAATTATATGAAATTATATGTCAATACATAGTGGTTTAAACCCCATGAAAAGCTGCACTTTTTCTTTGTTTTTGAAGAATAGGTTTAAATGTGAAGTGTAACATCAATTACTGCTGATATTCCTCATTGCATATAAAAATGTAAATGTTGTAAATATATCTGTTCTTTAAAGAACCAGCCCTTCTCTGTTTTTTGGTCCTAGTTTAGACATTTGAATAAACAGAGAAGTATGTTGTCTCTTTTAAGATAGAAATTTTAAACATAGACTGCGCTTTTTCTGATGTCATGACCCTATCATTAGTGGTGTAGGAAAATTTGTCAAACAGATGTTTACAAAATTTACAAAAAAAATTTAAAAGAAAGACTTTATTTGGTATTTATAAACACAAAACATACACATACATTTATGTATAATAAACTCTTCAAATACATTCTATAAAAGGTTTGCAATGCTGGCACTGCCCGTTTTGTTCTCGTTATAGCAGTTCAATACATTGTAAACATGAACATAGTCCTTAATAGATAGTTCTTGATAAACCTGTCAACCAAGTGTTCTGAAAATTGCGTGAAGTCAATTAGTCAATTCCAGCCGACAGTATCAGACAGTTAGTCTCAATCATCGGCAGTCTGTCGGCAGACTCTGAGACGTTTATCTTATTTATTAATCAATAAACACAAACTTCCCGGAAAACCCTTTCTGATTACAGATCTTGTTTGTGTGAGAGATCCCGTCTATATGAACATGTGTTTGTGTTTCTGCTATACTGGAAGTAATAAGAAACAGAAGAGTCGGTTTCTATGGTGTCCATGAAGGGGACAGACTGACATTGGTAATGATTAGTGATACTCATTCACCCAGAAACAGATCAGCAGGGCAGAAGAGGAGACGGCGAGAGAGAGAGACAGTGAGACAGATGTGACAGTCAGAACTAATGGTGACTATGCAATGTGTATATAACTTGTACTCGGGTTAATGATGCATCCTGTCAGTCTGTTATCCATTAGAAATCACACTTCCTGTCTGCACATATAACTTACACACACTGACCCTGGTGTCTGGCTAGATGGACAGGGTTAGTTACAGGGTTAGCAGGTATGTGACTCGTGGCATTCTGTTTATAGAGACAGGAAATAAACAAGAATGGAATAACGAATAGAAAGAACCACAAACCTTCAGAGTGATTGACAGGTATGTGCTACCTGTCGGGTTGTTTGTGAATGCCACTGATGCCATCAGGGGTAATATATACAGAACACACCAGATATTGTTATGAGAAAATAGTCGGGTATATATACAGTATCCATCCATCCATCCATCCATCCATCCATCCATCCATCCATCCATCTATCTATCAGTTGTGTTGGTGGGGCAGTCGTGGCCTGGCGGTTTGAGTGTTGGACTCGTGATTCCATGGTCGCTGGTTCGATACTCGGAACCAGCGGGAATACCACAACCGAGATTAGTCCCTTGAGCTAGGCAACGTGCCCCTGAACTGATCCCCGGGCATCGCAGAATGGCTGCCAACTGCACCGGGTGTGCGTTCACAGTGTGTGTGTGTGTGTGTGTGTGTGTGCGTGTGCGTGTGTGTGTTCACTCACTGTGTGTGTACACTGGGATGGGTTAAATGCAGAGCACAATTTCCAAGTATGGGACGCCATACTTGGCTACACAATATGTCAGTTCATTTCACTTGACTTCACAAAAGGTTGAAAGTAACATGCAATGTGTTGTCCCTCATGTAACAGGTTGTGTTTTTAGAAACGGAAACAGCACATATTTGCATTTCAAGCTCGGAAGTCCAGTCCAAGCTTTCTATAGTGACAAGAACCTTTTCCTATTTTTCATAAGTATTAAAAATATATATATTAATATAATGCAAGAAATAAATAAATACATTTGATTGCATTTGAAAGCAAAATATTTGGACGAGAGTTTGTAACCAAAAAGTAATGGCACACAAAATACTTCTTTTTTTGTTCTGCAGAAGAACAAAATCTTATAGGTTTGAAGTAAATGAAAATTAATTAAATAAACTGTCAGAGTAAATATTGCAATAATACAAGTTACAAACCAAGAAACCAGGTGGAAAACACTCAAAAGTGACAACAGCGTAGCACCTCAATGCAGACTCAGCACAGACAGACAATGTTCACATTTTATTCAATGAACGTAAAATATCTAGTTTTAATTTACACAATCCAAACAATCATGTCTCATTAAAATAAATGTCCGAGTGTCAGAGAGGTTTGTATTTGTGTTATTAATGTATGGCAGGTGTTTATGCAGTATTTGTGAGTTGTGTGTCGGCAAAGTGTTAATTGGTTATGGTTCTGTGCTTGTTGGTGAGTGGGTTTAGAATTTGTGTGTCTGTGTTAGCAAGTGGGTGTAGGTCATGTGTGTTTGTGTATTGGTGTGTGTAGGGAGGGCAGGTTTGTGGGTTACGGTGTGTGTGTGGGTTGCTCCATTGGCAGGACTCCAGAACACTGGAGTCTGTGTGGTATTCTCTTCTTCTTTCTAAAATATCGATCGCACCAACAGACACACAGAAATATAGACAGAAAGTCCAGCACCATGATACAATTTTACAACACAAACATTGATAATAAAGTTAAACCATGGTACTGCTTTTTGGGTACCTTTGAAAGCCAAGTTCAGTAAATACAGTACATAAACATGGTAATAGGGGAATTCATAAGTCATATTCTCCAGTAGAAAATAGATACATACATTTGTGATATTAGTATGATGAGCAGACTCTTAATTGTGAGAAACGAATGAAGGTGTCAGTCCACATGCTCATTAGTGTGTAACTCTGTCACTGCGTGTGGAGCAGGACACAAGCTTCCAGACATCTTGGAGAACATCTTTTATTACTTTAGAGCGTGTGTCGAGAGAGAGAGACAACCAGAGAGCATCTTCATTTGCCAAACACATACCCTGCTTACTTTGATACATTTTTAATAGATCTCTGCTTCACTTTCTTGTCTTTTCTAATTAATCCTATTTTTTGTATTTTAAGTGTTTTTCATCTCTTTTTCTCTTTATATCACCCGTTGAGAATTTGCAGCCCACTTTTGTAACTCATAGAGCATCCCACTCATGGACTGAGAGAGAGATAGAGAAAGAGCAGTGTGGTATGTCACATGTGACGCATTGAACAACAGGATCTTCCTTTTTTGTGAATCTTCAAGTGAAATTTTTGTTACTCTGCTTGTGTGCGTTGGGATTTTTTCTGGATCGCTGAACAAAAGTGAAAATATGTTGAATGGGTGATGTGATTTTTTATTTGCTTGACTTGCTATTTCAGTCCTATTACTATAAATACAAAAGTTCTACCTAATACTACCTAATGCTTTTTTGTTAATCATGTGTTTTTATGCAATTCATTATATAGATATCTACAAAACATCGTATCGAATTATATTACGAATTATTGTGCAATCAGGCAGTCTGGATCTATTTTTCGGGAGAACTATTCCTTTAAATAAAGCTTTGTAAATCCTCACACAAATACAGACATACAGACACACCACCCCCATCTCAGGCCGTCTGACGCCCACGAGACCCCCTCCTGCTGCGTCTTCCTCCTGTGAGCTCAGCTCTTGGTTTCTAAAGCCAGTGGGAGGCTCTTTCATCTCCATCTTACCAGCGGGCACTGCCGTGCCAGCCTGGCATAATCGTCCTGGCTCTGACATTTTAGCATCTCTTTTAGCAGGTCTGTTATTTCTCTCCACCTGATGTCTCACTGTCTAGCTCTATCTCTCCCGCTGGGTGAGAGCTGACTTCTCAGCCCGTCTGTGGGCAAAACAAAAGAAACCTGCTCAATTCGTCTGACCACATATGCTAATTTAATCTGCATCTTGATCTTGCTCACTGGCCTTGTGCATTGCATTTAAAGACACAGTTTGACCGTCATTGATTGTTATTGGCACTCACTGATTACATGATTGATTGTAAATGCAAAAAGATATTCCTCTAAAAGCATGCACATATCCTTAAATTGAATGCTTGAACAAAACTAAACCGAAAAATTTATAGAAAGCACAGAAAAACTAAAAAAACATAAGGTTGTCACAAAACCTTAAAATACTATACTATATTTAACTATACTATACTATACTACACTATACTATACTGTAATTAATTATTTCTTTTGAAGTAATAGTTAAACAAACACGAGGTTGAGTAAATTATGACACAAATTTCACGTCATTTTTAACTTGTTAAACATTTTCTGAAAAACACAAAAGAAGATATTTTGTAGAATTGTGGCAACTGGCACACATTCACTTGTGTTGGTTTTGTATATAATTATACTATCACACAATTTTTATTTTTAGGTGAAATGTAACTTTAAACAAAAAAAATCCCAGAAAAATATAAAAATAAATATTTTGACTTTAAACTTTTAAACCTTAGCTTTAACAAAACCCACAAAGCTTAACCCTGAAAACCATGGTTCCTCATATTCTACCTTTTTTAATACTCTTGGTTGACAGCACAGAACCCTGACCGCTGTGTGTTTTGTGACTAATGAAATCTATCCATCGCTGTTTTAAACCAGCCTCCAAATCCTCGATCTCGTAACCTTCTATCTTTATCCTGTGAAAGCTATAAGAAAGCCCACGGTATTGCAGTATCTCTACTACATGCAGACTCTCACAGTTAACACCTTCACAAACTCATGACCACAGAGGACCTTTGAGGACTCTTAACTGAGCTCAGTATAGCTGCACAGGATTTAACCAACTGTGGGAAAGTTAGTTGTGTCCTATTAGAGATTTTGTTGGACTTGATGGATTTTTCCAAACAAAATACATAAAAAATATTATGTCAATCAAAAACATGAATGATCCAGTTAAAGGTGAAGGGTTGAATGCATTTTAAATAAATGAAATGCATAAGTTATATATTACTTAGTAAGAAACTTGTCCTCAAACATAGCTTTGATATTTGATTTATCATTGAATTTGCAATATCTCGCAGATTGATTTGACAAAAACGGTTGGAAAGCTTTAAAGTGAAAAGAACCATCTTACGCTTCAAAACACTTTTTGCAGGTCATGACAACCATGGCTTGAACTTACAGATGTATGTCACACCAAACATGATGTCACTTCTTGGAAGAGGCTGTCATGAAGAAAGTGTCTTTTGTCAGCTTAAAGTGCCTTTGCAAAAGGCTGACAGGATGGAGAATGAGACTAGGACAGAAAAACTATGAATTGATCACCACTTAAAACAATATTTTTAAGAACAAAGGAAAAACATGCCAACCTCATTTCGGAAATACTTTATTTTATTTGTTTCTGTTGCTTGGATTACAAAGTTATGGGTTTAATTCTCGCATCAAGTCTCTGCCAAATGCATAGATGTTTTTTTTAAGTGTTACTAATGTTTGTGTCATACATTAGTTGTTGCCAATAGTAAACTATAATAAGGATTTCTGCTTTAGCTTGTGGTCTTCAGACACAGAAGCTGAATACTTGGGTGATCTCCATCCATGCATGGTGCTTGTGATGGAACCACCTGGGTTTCCCCTGGAATTTTCCACCCTTGTGAATTATTAAAGACGGTTGGCAAACAACGGCTGTAAAAACATCAGAAGAGATCCAGAGATGGCCGTGTTTGGAGCTGGTCCATCCAGACCACAACATATGGATGTATAAATCAAATCTCAGATTTATTGGCTTTAAACCCGAAGCCACCCACAATACAATGTTCATTGAACTCCGAGGTGGGAACTTGGCCGTGTGCTGTCTTATGTGTAGAATGGGGCGGATTTATCATACCAAACATTTATGCATTTGGCAGATGCTTCATCCAACCTGCTTGCTGTGCATCCAAGCTATGGATTTTACTACTGTACAGTTTCTCAGGACGTCTTATTTGTATCCTATCCTTGCCAGCATCTTAAATCATCCATTGACTGTAGTCTGACTGATTTACAGTACATACAAAATGTCTAAAATGACACTTTTGGTTCAATGTTATCAAAAGTAAAGGAATAGTTCACTCAAAAAATTAATTAGTATTTTATTCACCCTAATCTCATTTGAAACCTGCATGACTTTCTTATGCAGAAGCCAAAAGAAGATATTAAGAAGAATGTTTGTAACCAAACATTCCCCTCCATTGATTTCCATTGTAAAGACACAAAACCACTGAGACATTTCTCAAAATATCTTACTTTGTGTTGTGTAGAAGTCATAGAGTAAAAAGTCACACGTTTAGAATAATTTATAAATGATTGCATAATAAATAATTGTAGTTGATGGAATACCATCTCTTTAAAAGGATATTGTTTGTGTTTAAAATACAGAATCTGTCCTGGAGCAAAAGAAGAACGAATAATTCAAATTCCTTCCCCTGGGAGATGAAAAGAACTACAGTTCCTATGTTCCATAATTCAGTTTGTCAGCCCAGACGTCCAGTCACACACAGGGTCAACTAGAATCGACTGATGCTCGTCCCTTGAGGTTCACTGATTCAATAACGGCATCACAGTTCAATGGCACATTATAACACTGTACTCTTCACAGCTGCTCTATAGCATTTGTCGTTCCAACAAGAAACATCTGTCTAGTCAAAACAGCATGCTGCTTGACTCCTCTTATTGTAAACAAAGAGGCCAGGGGTCTGATTACAGCCCAACACAAAATGTATTTGCAAATTTACATTTGCCAAGTGAAACACTGCCATTGAATCCATTTATATTCTATCGTATTGGTGTGGATGATGTGCTTGATGATGATTTTGATTAGAATATTTGACATATTTAGTCAAATGTGCTAATTTTGTTTTGTTTTTAATTGACAATTGCATAAATTTTTACTCATCCTCTGGACATTTCAAACATGGCCTATTTTCTTTTGACCAACAAAAAAAAGATAGTATGAAGAATGTTAATAATTAAACAGCATTGCCACCCATTCACATGCCTCGAAATATCTTGATTTTAGGTTTTAACACTTCTAACAAGTTACTCTGATGATCTGAATTATTACCTCTAGTGCAAGATTCTTTGACAAATTCAATTCTATAAAAAAACAAGGACAAATTATCTTTAATAGCTCGTATGCTGGAATTTGAAAAGAAACATCACTCTTTTAATTAGATTGGCATGCTATATGATCATCTGAGAGTTTGTATAATTTCTATTCTGTGCTTTTATTGGGCAATAAAAGATTAACGGATTAACAAATAAATTATATAAATGATGTGTTTCACCAGTACATATATACATTATGTATATTATAGGTTTGACCACTGCATTCATTCTTTAACATATGACACACAACCAAACATTATTTAGATGCATTAATTGTATATATTTTTCATCATAAATGAATCACAGCTGAAGCACTCAACATCTGGACAAACAACTTTATTTTTGATTATGGGTCTATACACTGTACATCCTGACATTGCAGTATATAAGCCAAACTACTTTCAACTCTAGTCTCATAGAGCTGTCTATCTTACATTATATAGTCCATGTGAAGAGGAGCGAAAGTCTAAGAGGGAGAAATTGGCTGGATGAAACTGCATAAGCGGCATCAGTAGAAGAAAGCATACATTAATCTCTTACATAAAAATAATTTCAAGAGTTGCAAAGTTTATAGTATATTGGTATAGCAGCAGTGAAGGGCTAAGAAGATATATATTGGGATGGAAAAAAAGAATAGTTTGTTAAACGAAAGATGTTGAGGTCTGATTCAACCAGAATTTATGGACTTTTTATATTTAATCGACATAAAACTGCAAAAGAAAGACATTTACCATAAGGATTCTATGGAACAATGTTCTTTGTAAAAAAAGAGAATGTCGAATAAAGTACTATGTTTGTATTGGGAATACAACTTTTGAAATAATTGTTTTAAAAACATTTTCTTTCTTTTTGTTTTTAAAAACACAACATAAAATATAACAACTATAAGGTACGTTTTCTGTCATTCTAAAAAAAAAAAAAAGAAACAGAAACACAATATACATTTATGATACAATTTTCGTAAAATAAAAAGAAAAAACTATATACATTGGTGATTTTGTACTTTATCCTCAAACTGGCTAATTCTGCTCATTTATCAGTGATGCTATGTTGTTATTGCTGTATCGTAGCTTCTTTTGTTAGCAAAAATGTCTCTTTTAGAAAAAAATCCACATTTAATAATAATTGGAGCAAAGGAGCCTCTTGTGAACAACATCTCCCTTCTTCATAGAAAACTGTGAACAAAGTAAACTACGCGTTTCAATTCGCGTGTAAAAACAACTACAAAACAACCTCATCCGAAAAAGTTTTTTTTTTTACTTTTTTTGGTCTGTAAAAACACACAATTTCTGTTGTTCAAGACCCTGGGATTCTCTAGACCCCTGTTTGCCAAAAATGACATCCATATCATTTGAACGGCTCTATAGCAAAAGTAACCTCCTCTTAAATATATTTAGTTCATTCTTTAAAAACCGAGAAGAGTTTTGTTATTGACATACATTTGAAAGCTATCGTAGTATAAGATTTTAATTCTTAATCAGTGGCGATTGGAGCATTAAATCCAGCTATGCATTTTGTCTTTATTCATATCTAAAGAAGAAAACATCAAAGGAATACTGACAAACTGGCATTAAAACCTATGAAATAACCTGCGGCTTGCCCTTAAGCAATGATAGTCAAGTTCATTCTGGCAAATTGGGGTGAACCCAGTGGTACCAAAACACCCCACAGGGTTCCCCCACGTGAGAGTGCAAATGGGCCGGCCTGCACTAAACAGGCACATGTCATTATTGTTCCTCCTCTGGAACCCCAAAAGACCCAAAACAGGCACTTGAGGGTCTCCAGCATTGCATATGCACATAAGGTTTATATTCAGCCCAAGGGTAATGCCATTTAAATGTGTGTTTGCCTTTTTAAGAGGTCTTAGGGCGAAACATAATGTTGAGAGTTGATTCGTTTTCCTTTGTGGTTAAAAAAAGAGATTAAAATAGCTTTATGTTGCATAACACAATAAAAATTACATATAGAGTTTTAATGCCCAATAACGAATATATGAATGGCGTTTATCTTTTTCTTTAAATTCCATGCATATGAAAGAAATTACATAAGCTTGCTATTGAAAGAAGGAACATAAGACAAGCAATAAAATATTCACCTAATCTTAAAAAACCTCCGTTATAACAACGACGAAATGAAAGAGCCAAAATGTTACATACATTCTGATTGCATTGTACCCAATGTATATAAATCATGTATAAAATATATGTCTATCTCAGCTAAGTGTGTGAGCGCCTGAACATTTATTAAATCATCTAAACTTTGTTCATTCATCCCTCCATCACGTTTGTACACATTAATATGCTCTCGCTCACAGCACAGCATATTTTCGCCGAGAGAAGCACCTGCATCCTTTTACCAATGCTGATGTGTGTCTGAACCCAT
Source organism: Triplophysa yarkandensis (assembly GCA_033220385.1). NCBI lineage: Eukaryota > Metazoa > Chordata > Actinopteri > Cypriniformes > Nemacheilidae > Triplophysa > Triplophysa yarkandensis. The sequence goes on along the minus strand of CM065656.1, from coordinate 7,106,296 downwards.
TTGTTCTGAACGGTTCTAAATTAGATTCCGAACCGTTCAAAACGCGCGGCAATCCAGAACAGTAACAATAACACTTTAGCAACGATTATACTCATATATCGATAACTATGATAAATGTTGAATTAAAGTTGGATCGGGCGGAGTTGGACGCTTCACGTCCACTTTCAGCAAGCAAGCAGGTAGAATCTTTATTCTTTTAAACTCTTGCGGTTTTATTTACAATAGTTTGTCTTAAACACATGATTACATTGCATTTATTAGAACTGCACATAATTAACAAAAAACGTTTATTTAAATTTTTATACTTAGGAATACTAAACTCTCTGAGATAAATGTGTGGGAGAGTGTGGGTGCGTAATGCGTTTAGACAGTTTTCTCGTAATGACAAAGTGCGATTCATTATTGTAAAGTAAAAAAAACAAAGCGAAAAGGAAAACATTTTCATATTTACATATTATAATTTACTTAAAAAGAACAATTTGTGGTTCTTGATCACATGACACCTCCAGCCCTAGAAGCCGAATCTTTTTTGCTTTGATTTTCTTCCTAAAAAATGGCCGCCCACGATTGCCAGCCGGCCAAATCTCAGCACCTCTGCCCACGGAGAAACACAGCGCTGGGAGAGATGTGGCCACAATGAGAACATAACCGAACCCTCACAAGTCTTACAGAACAGGTGCCACAAACCCCCACACAGACACAACTCGAGTGCACTTTCAATCCAGATTTTGACCATCGACACACACAGTGACATCTAACGTGTTTAGTTGTACATGTGTGTGTTGTGCAGCTGGTGTGGTTTTGTGTACAGCTCATACGGGGAGCGTTTGTTTATCGTTTTAATGGAAGTGCTCGCGGGTTAATCGCAACACTTGAGTACAAATCTCTCTCCCCATTCAACAGAGCTGAACTTGTCCACCTCAAGCTCTCCACAGCCTTTCAACATCTCTCTACATGTGTGTGTGTGTGTCTGTGTGTGTTTAATTGTTTGTCTCCTTGTGTGACAATGGCTTCTCTTAACCAGCATGACAAGAGATTCAATCTCTTTTTTTGGAGAGGGATCCATTTGAGGCTCCGATAGCTTGCAGACAGGTTTTGTTTCAGGTTTTGTCTCAAGAAGTGTCTGAGATAGCTTATTACAACGTGAATTTCATCGTACGAAATGAACAGAATTTCATGTATAGGAATACTGAGTCTTTTTCTCCGACAGCATGCTATAAAGGTCATAAGAACTGCTGTGTAAAAATCAATAGATCATAGAAAAGTCTTCATTTGAAAACATGTTCAGTTTCAGGCACCGTTAGCTTTTGTGCTATTGGCTTTTTCCTTTTCCGAATTTCCGTTTCCTGGTTGTTTCTGGCTGGAGGTTTTTATGCATTCCAGTGCTGTCAAAGTCTCCCTCGACGAACGATGCGGGATGGCTCTGGTAGCGTCAATTTTTCACTGGCGAGCAGCAGGTGGGGCAGGGTCACCCGCTTGCTAGTTAACATGATTGGGCGGTAGGTGCTGTCAATCAGGGCGGTCTTGATGCAGATTGGGTGGAGTCACGAGTCAGAGAGGATTAGTTGTTGGAGTCTTTGGCGTGGGGGGGTGCCGCTTCTGTGCCGTTCTTGCTCGGGCTTTTAGGCCAGAGTTGTTCTTGTAGCTCTTTGACCACCCGCTCCAGATGCTCCCGGGCCTCCCGCTCCTGCCTCAGATCCGCTCTGAGCTGCTCTCGGTCTGCCTCTGCGTGCTGCAGCTTTACCTGCAGGTCCTCGATCTGAAGACACGAAAAGAAAACAATGTGTGAGATGTCTAACATAATAAGAAACTTGCATTCAATGTAAGCATTGTAGAGACAGATTTTTTTTTGAAAAAGCTTGATATGTTTTTCATTTTTCTTCACTCTACTTTACATAACAAGAAGTCTTAAAGTCAGGAAGCTTGAGTTTCATAATAGCTTCCCCAACACGCAAGCACGCACGCACGCACGCACGCACACACACACACACACACACACACACACACACACACACTGCCAGACAAACATCTCAATGCTGTCTCTCTCATCTTGTTTAGTCTGTAGTGCACGTCCCTGAAAGGAAGTAACCCAATTTCCTTCTGAGAAATGAAACGTATCTCACATCAGACTTGCAGGGACACACCCAGTCTGAGAGTTCAGCTGTATGTGGAAGGATTGGGTGTCTTGTTGCATGCATACCTGCATACAGACTTGACCTCGCTTATACATAACAACTTTTAATACAGTCACTTTTGCAAAAAAAAAAAAAAAACAGAAGATATTTTGAAGAATGTTGGTGACTAAACAGCATTGCTCTTCATTGACTTTCACAAAACCAGAGATATTTCTCAAAATATCTTTTTTAGTGTACAAGCATAAATTATGACAGAATTTTCATATTTGCTGAACTCTCCCTCTGATCTTGATTCCTAAATACAACGTGTAAATGTAAATTGAACTAACCTGTGCTGAGTACTTGGCTCGCAGACGTCCGGCCTCGCAGCCCTTATCGCACACTCGCATCAGTCTGGCCTGCTCCAGCTCTCTCTTCAGCCGTATACGCGATTCGTTCGCCTCCCTCATTTTCCTCTCGCTTTCTGCGCGCAGACGCTCGATTTCCTTTCGTAGGTTTCTTTTTGCCTCAGTCGCCTCCCGAAGCTTTTCCTTCTTAGCGACGCGCAGAAACTCAAGCTCCTGTGGAGAGAACCAATGATAACTTACTCATGCCCTGTTAACACCTGCTATTGAAGTGACCTTAAAAATGAAAATGTCATCATTTACGCACTCTCTTGACATTGTAAACCTAAATGAGTTTCTTCTGCAGAACACAAAAATGTTTATTTAAGGAAAGTTAGCAACTGAACAGCAGAATTACCCATTCTATTGTATGTACGAAAGGAAACCAACATTCTTCAAAATACGTTCTTTTGTGTTCTGCCGAAGAAAGAAACTCATTCAGGTTTTAAATGACAAAAACGTCAGTATTTTAAGTTTTGGGTGGACTATCACTAGTGTTTGTGCATTGTTTGTACCTGTTGGAGGCTTCGTTTCGCCTGTAAGGCGGATCCGAGTTTCTCCTCCTGTTTCACTCTCATCTTCACAATCTCATGCAGAAACTTTTCCTTTGATTCTTTTGAATCCAGGCCATGGTCCAATGCCTGCCTCAGCGTCTCAAGCTCAGACTCTAGGTTATTCATGACGTGTCCCTCTGTTGCGGATATCAGGAGTCCCTCAGGGGTCCCGCCGGCTGCCGTCAGAACCGCCGGAACAGTGGCTCCGGGGCCGGAGGGAGAACTCAGGTCTTTTGCGGAACTCGAGGATGTGAAGGAGGGAGATGAGAGTGATGAAAGTGATGATGTGACTAAAAATAACAAAACAAAAGTGTGTTTAGAAGCGTTTGGATAGAAGGCTGTATGCTTTATTGCTTTATATTTCAAGCGCAGTAGCATCCCTGTTTTCATGCAAGCAGCACAGGACGCGCTTTAGAGTAAGCCATAAAGAATCAGGAACAACAGAGGCGTCATTGATTTTCTGACACATTCACATGAGAGCTTTTCAAGTACTAATCCACCTCTCCAGATCGCTCAAGGCTGACTGATAATGAACTGTGTGCAGAATTAAGTGTAATTCTATCCTAATATATTTTAATCAGAAACATAATCAGATGTTTTAGTTCCCTGTATAAAAACACTGTAACGTGAAAATATACTGAAGAGAGGGTTACTATACTCACATTCCTCACGGCTCTCCACTTCCACCTCCACGTCCGAGTCTCTCTCCTCCTGAGATGGCGGCATGGGCTTGCTGGCAGTGGCTGAGGGGCAGGGTTGCGGGCTGGGTTGCGTCTCGCCTGTCAGCCTCCTCTTCCTCCCACGGCTGGCACCTTCGCTTTCTGCACCTTGAGGGTTTGAAGTGCTGGGGCCAGATGGAGACGCCTGTCCCCCTTTCTGGAGGGGCGTCAGAGCTACGTTGGGGGCCACAGCACTCTCCAGACTCTTGTAGTTGTAAAAGCTGTAGGAGGCAGCGTGTGGTGGGTGAGTGGAGAGTGATGTGTGATGACATTTCTATTTTTTGTGATAGTTCAAGAATGATTCATAAACCAGCAGATTTAAAGAACTGTTTACCTAAAAACTTAAACTCATTTCCTCAACATGCTTTCCCACAATCTGTAATCCTATACAGAGTTATGATGCTTTTATAATGTTTTAGTGCTATTTTATCTTAACTTTTACTTAAGTACTGTTTTTCAAATTTTGTACTCTGGTTAAGTTGTTTTCTCTGGAGAATGACTGCACTAAATTTACATTACATTTACATTTATTCATTTGGCAGACGCTTTTATCCAAAGCGACTAACAACTATTATGCAGTGGCCAATTACCTGTCTACCTTTATTTGGAATTGAAGGAAACTTAAATAAGTACAAATACTTTTGTAAAAGTAATAGATTTGAACTAAAATATCAAATGTATCTTTTGAGGTTTGAGGAATACATGTTTTTTATTTTGTGTCACCATTGACCCCCAAAGTGAGAAAAGAGACTATTATGAAAGTCAATGTTGACCCAAATGGCTTAGTATTTACCCCAACTAAGAATTTTGTAAATGTTTGTAGAGTGAACAAATGATGTCATAATTTTAATTTTAAGTAAATTATTTATTAAGGGTATTCCCCAAAACTCCACTTTTGGACTGATGTATACTGATTTTGTGGAACGGTGTTACTTAACTTCCACTGTCTTAAAGCATACAAGTCATTAAGAGAATTTATAACAAATGGCAGGTTAACAGGAAAAAGGATCTCTTTAACCCACAAACGAAGGTTGGGGAGTAAACAACGACTGTTTGAGCGTTTTTTCAGAAACCACTGATCGTGGCCTTGATGAGGTGACTCATTCGAACCCTCTCCAGTTATGATGGCATAGTTAAAACCACATATATCTAAGCGAGCAACAGCCAGCGAGCTTGCATAATATCTCTTGGTGCCGAAGACTTCAACCTTCTGCTGACTCGCTTAACCACACGTTGGTTTATGCACATATTTGCTGCACACGAATGAAAATATACATACCCTTTCTTTCTTATGGTTACTGTTACAATATTCTGCAATAGATCATCTGTACCTTAACTTTAGCAGCAATTTGTTGGTCAATGGGGACCAAATGTTTTGTTTTATCTACATTTTCCAAAATATCCTATTTTTGTATCTGCAGAAGCAAGATCCCCATACAGTTTTGATAACAGAATTTTATTTTCGGGGTAAACTATCACTTTAATGTACAGTTATCTGGTCATCTTTTTTATATAGATTGTTTTGTGAAAATACTTTGGAATGTGTAAAGGGATCTTTGCAATCATTTACCTGTCACGTAACATGTTTGCATGTCTTCCAACTCCTTCCTTGTCATTGACAGAGATGTTAGGGGACCATGGCCTGAAAGCCGATGGTCTCTGTCTGGGCTGGATGCCGTTGAGCCCCTGGAGCAAGAGAGATAGTGATGAATAGATGTCTAAGAAAATGATACACATTCAAACATATGCACACAAAGCATGGGAAGCGTTGCATGAAATGTCTGTAAAAATTCTCTTTAATTGAAAAAAGATTAAGACAAAAGCTTGAATTATGACCTATCCTCCAAGCACTACAAGCACACCGAGGTCGCTGTGTCTTGACTGAAATCAAAGCTGTGCTACCCTATTTCCAGCTTTTCATTTTAGGAGAGAATTGATTTTCAGAGGAACATCATCAGTTATTTTGGGTCAAGATCTTGTTTCACAAGAACCTGATTCTACGGGGGAAAAATGTTGCTTGGCTCCAAAAATCCTCTTTGAAAAGGCCCTACACCAATTTAGCAGACAGGCTGCATTATTGATAAAATATGAATATATAATAATTTGAACTCGGGATGGTATAACTGCTTGTTTGGTTTGAGCAATATTTTCGTTACCTTATTTGCGGATGCAGAGAGGGATCGTAGCCAATCGGGTTGCTTGTCTTTGTCTCCCGAGGGCGACTGTGCTGGTAAGTCTTCATGCTTGGACTTCTTGGCAGGAATGGGATCAGACGCCTAGAGAAAGAAGGGATGAAAAGAGAAAAGGATAAGTATTGCCCAGAATTGGCAAAAGAATAAACTCATTGTTAGGTTCTAGTTTTGTTTTGTAGTGTTCTGCAGCATTGGGTGAGTGCACTTTGTGTTTCTGTTTTACAGTCATACAGCTCTTGATATATAGTGTATTTCAGTAATAGCATGATCGATGGAAAGAGTCGGACAGATTAAATGAGTGTCAAGCCGAGGGCGTCTATCAGCTCAGACAGAACCGTGAAGTAAAGGAGACAGTTGCAAAGTGATTGTATCTCACTTTTTAAAAAAAAAGCATGAGACTCAAACTAGGAAATCAGGTGTGTATGAGAAAGGCTTGCAACACTGCATGTCTACAAACACATTTAACACAATGACATGAAAGATTCTTATCTTGGTATGTGTTTAACCTTAATAAATGTTGACTCACATTGCAGAATAAAATGAGAGGATTTTTTCTATTCAACCTGTATGAATGCAGTTGTGGAATGACAGTTAGATAATAATCACTTGAACAAGTCTGGTGTGATGACTGGCACAGCTGGGGAGTCTGGGAAAGATGCTTCCAACTGGGTTGCATGGTGTCTGACAGTTTAACACAGTTAGCCAATAATGGAAAATCTGGGACGTTCCATGCGACACTCGCAACTAAAAGAACTATTGTGGACAAGTCATACGTTTCTGCAGCTGAGAAAACAATTACTTTTAGGTTTTGGAGCGTAAAGAACGTTCACGCAAAAGTACAGGGTGTGAATGAAATTGGCCCGGCAATGTTTGCATACATGAACGATTGAATCACTTATGACCTCATTTGGCCGGCGATCTGTCGGGTGTGGTGAACTTACGGCAACCGAGTGTCAGATCCCTATATGCAGCCATTTGTCACATGCCTTTTCAAATTTTAAAACATAAATAAACTCATCACTATTACAAAATAATACAAAGATGATTGGGGAATTATGTTAAGAAAAAAAAGGTTAAATTTGATCTTCTTCAGTGTTGTCACCTTTTGACTAGAATTTGCAGAAATGTTTTCTTGTAATTTTCTCAGGCAGCTTCTTAAGGTCTCTGTCTGAGATGCTTCTTAAAGAATTGTTAAGTCTTTTCTGCGCTCCTATTGACTGTTCTCTTTTTAATCTTCATTCAGCCATCCATTGTAAAAACATTTTTAGAAAAAAATATTTACATTTGTCATGAAAACACATATGTGTACATGTGTTAAATATTTTTTGTCTTTTAATCTAATTTCAGACTTTTAGGCATACATCTAAAAAAACATCAGTTGTTTTGACAGTCACTTCTTCCTCTTACTTATAAAGGTCGACAAATATACGACCCTACTTTGATATCCTAATTTAAAAAATAAACAAAAGTGTACACGTTTATGGCTTTTTTAATTTTCTTATGCTGTCATCTTGGCAAATTAAATAACTCAGGTTCTGCTGATTGGGGTCACCTTGACCCATAAAGCCTACTGGATAAATGACTTGCAAATGCACTTTCACACTGACCCATTTTCAGATTAAACATCATGCCATGTTCAAAAAGTCTGCACATACCCGCCTGTGTAGCACATATGTGCAATGCAAAGGATGCCAGAGACAGTCATTCAAAGCAGACAGGAAATCACACCTCTCGATAAGACGCAAGACGTTATAAGATATGGGCCTAACTTTAGACGTTATAAGATATGGGCCTAACTTTTTAACTTTTCACCGGAATCTTCCATCTTTTTCTCATCAGGCTGTGTTTGACATGGTTGGACAGTATATGTGGGGCAATGACACACATATACAGACACACAGAAAAAAGTGCAGGACAGACAAGTTTCTGCAAAGCAGTTTAGAACTGCAGGTGTTTAAGGAAGGGTGGGGTGGACTGTTAGCAAACACATACGCACACAAAAGCACTCACGCACGCAAACACACACGTACATATGTACACACGCAGGCTGCCGTGCAGGTTGGTGTGAAAATGAGGGAAAGGTTTGTGTGCGGTTTCGTTTATTCGCTTAAGGGTTTTAACGCTTGCTGGAGGGACAACAAAGGAAATGTGTTTGGAAGGGCTGAATACCCACATGAACGTTCACTTATTGCCACATTACACACAATTAACCTACTGAACAGGAGCTACTTGATTGCCTTTTATCTTCTGTCTAAAAATCGTCCTTTAATGGCACCCTCGGCCTAGTCCTGGGTTTCCTGTGACACAGATTGCAGGATTTCCCTCCTAAACAAGCAATCCAAATCTCAAACATGACAGAAACTTCCTGGTGTGACACTATTATTGAGAAATGTAAACAGTCTGCAAAAAAGTTTGTGACCAAAAGCCCATACGATAGTATATTTATAGAATATAATAGATGTGAACAAATATGACAACATTTAATGTTACTTTGGTGCATTTAATTGCAATGAATCCATTCCAAAATGTACATTTAAAAATTATGATTTAAATAATTGTATACATACATCATTTTAATTATGTATGCATACATATAAAAATGTATTTTAAACATATTTCAAAAACATATATTGTATGGTTGCATATTTATTTATGTTTGTACAAAACATCCATATAATATATATTCAATTTAATAGACTCAACAGCACTATTACTTTTATTATAAATATAATTTCTCTGTTTAAAAAGTGAAAAACGCATTTGTGCTGATTCTTAAACTTATTCAAATCTAGTGCCTTCCTGATTCTCAGTTGTAAGATATTTACCTTTAACGCAATGTGAGTCACTTTGGATAAAAGTGTCTGCCACAGGCATGAATGTAAATGAAGAGTGGGAATTGTGTACCTACAGAAAACATTTGTGTTATTCCTTAAACATATTCAAATCTAGTTTTTGCAAACTCTTGTCTCTGCTGTGCCGTGGCTTGTTCCTGAGGCGGTTAACTTCTGGTCTTCACAGACATTTGTTATTCAACCATCAGACAGGTTCAAGGACCTTGTGTGCCAACACTAGGTTGAACGTGAAAAGAGCAAACCAGTTTTGTTGTTTGTGTAAGCGTCAAAGTGTGTAAGCGATACTCCACCCTCTCTCTGACCTGAACATGGCCTCCCCCTTGAGCGAAGCTACAGGCCTCAGCCGGAAGGGAGGGACTTCCTGTAAAACTAGCAGAGCGTTGCTCTCTCTCTCTCTCTCTCTCTCTCTCTCTCTCTCTCTCTCTCTCTCTCTCTCTCTCTCTCTCTCTCTCTCTCTCTCTCTCTCTTGTTGTCTTCAACTGGGTTATCATGTTTCTCACCAGGCAGTGACCACAGAAACCTTCAGTCTAACAGGGCATGTGCGAGTTTTGAACATACAGGTGTCAGACTCACAATGTTTCAGTTTAGACTTATTTTCTGTGAACAAATCTTGCATTTCATTCCTGGCTGTATAATTGTTGTTAGCATTATAAAGAACACAATACATAAAGATGTGCATCGCAGGGGGTAAGTTGTGGTCCGGGGGTTAGAGAATTGGACTTGTAAGCGGAAGGTTGTGAGTTTGAATCCCAGTGCCAGCAGACAATGACTGAAGTGTCCTTGAGCAAGACACCTCACCCCTGATTGCTCTGTAGTGATAATTGGCAACCGCATACAGTAGTAGCCCATGCTTTAAAGTGATGGTTAACCCAAAAAGGAACATTACGTCATCATTTACTTTGTTCTTTTCTTTCTTCAGCAGGACACAAAAGAAGATTTTTGAAGAATGTAGGTAAGCGAAAAGTGCCGGCACCCATTTACTTCTATTGTGTGGTTTACTAAACTAGTTCAAGTGAACTGAAGGTGCCGGTGCTGCAACATTTTTCAAAATACTTTCTTTTGCGTTCGAACCTCTGCAAATGATGACAGAATTCGCATCTTTGGAAAGGGCATTTCAAATTATTTTAAAATAGTTAAAGAAGTAAGCAGACCCTTTTTCCGACACAAAAAATATTTGGTGTTTCTGAATGCAGTATGTGCGAACAATTCAAAGCTCTTTGTGACAGCACAAAACAATTTGGGTTGGTTAAGAATTAAGTGTCGTCCTTTGAGAAATCCAAAAGGAAATTTTGCGAGGTAAAGGCGTAAAGTGAAACTGTGAAATGAATGGTTCTCTCTCATGTGTCGAGGAGCGAGACGGTGGACTCCGGGCGAGTACCCAGCTCATTAGGAATGTAGCGTCTGTACACCACCCCACTAGACAAAACACCTCCCTAACCATGCCAACACAGACGCACAAATGCACGTGCAGATGTTTAAGGCATTTTTCACACTTTCCAGACTCTCAGATGTTCAGGCTATCACGGTGTCACTTTAAATGCAATCATGCTTGTTTTTCTCCATTGTCTTCACACAGAATCTGATTTGAAAGAAATGTACAACCCCCTGAAATACAAAAACTATGAACCATTCTTAGTGCATCACCTAAAATAACAATAAGTCAACACATCAGGGTCAAGGCTATTTTTAGTCCTCAGATTGCATGGCGGTTAACAGTGTTTTGCTGTGCACACAAAGGTCCCGGCGGAGGACCTGAGGTCTGTCATTACTGTCATTAGCGTCTCTGGTGTGTGTGTTGAGGTTGGGCTTCCAGGAAGAGACCGTTGACTCCAGACATAACAACGCCGCACAACACTCACAGCACTCACAAGCATACCACAATAAGGCAAAGGAACGGCGCTAAATAAAGACAATCCTCTACCGACGCACACGCACGGTCCAGTCCGAACCCACGTACACACGTGTACACACTCACAACCGCAGAACACATTAAAACATCAAAAAGTGAGGCGTTCGTTGCAGCTGCATGCTTGCATATTCATTTACGCACACACGTTAGGGTTCCACTTCCTCTTCCAAATTTGCTTTGGCAACGGCTCGTGTGGGAACGGAGCAGATCCCGTTCCCCTCGGACGCACAGGGGCAAGTCCGTAGTTCAGGAAAGATGGCACACGGCCTGCTTTTTCTATCACTGTCACAAAAGTTCCTGCAACATTTCGATCTGGAAAACAAACTTTATTCAAAGTCTGTGCATCCAATAAAAGCTTTTCAGAAGTTAATGTCGGGGGAAGAAAAAGAGAGGGAGGGGAGATGTGTATATATAGATAAAGAATGAGCGAGAGATCCCTCGGGGTAAGGGGAGGATAGAGAGAAACCCGGAGAGAGAGATAAAACTATGACTCATTTACTCTCAAAGTTAAAAGCATCTAAGAGCAAGATAATCACATTTCAGTGTTTTTCGAAAGTTGTTGAAATCTCTTAGGCTGAACTCTAATGGACGCTTATTGATCTTCGAGTATGTGTGTGTTCATAACTGTTGCTTTCTTTTACCATGTCTTAGCTCATGTCTACCAATAGCCAGATCTCTAATCTCTTGATCCAATCTGGTTTTGTCAACGAGTGTGTGGAACGCGCGAGTTTAGGGATTTAATTGTTTGAAAGCAAGGACAATTTTATTTTTTTGTTGCTTTAACTCAGTGTTCTATCGTGTTCACCAATGTGAAATTTTAAATTATGTTGAAATGTATATGAAATATTTATGCATATTTAAAGTCACAATTTTAATGCATTTCATTTGACATCCTTTAATTCTCTTCCGTGTACCTCTATAATATTATAATGGTGTTTGGTTACTTGCATCACTACACATCAGTATTTATCTTTCCAAAGATAAGGTCATCCACTTTAGAGCTTACATTATTCTCTGAGACATTAAATAAATGCTTATAGATTAAACAAATATTTATCCAAGCTTTTTCCAAGTCACTGATGTTCTCTCGGTATTGTAACGGTGGGGACTTTCTGCCTTTGTGGATGCCATTCGTTTCTATAAGAGTTCAAATGCAGTGACAGTTTAAAGCGCCTCAGGAGAGAAGCTTCTTTCAGCCAGGACTCGTTTTTTCCCCTTCTGCCTTTTTTTCTCATTTTAATGACTGCCTTTCAGCACTGTCAAAAGAGCCGCCGTCATGAGTGTGCTCATAAAAATATTCAGAGAGCCTCACCGAAAAATTCCAGCGTTTATGACCTCATAAAGTCAACCTTGGTGAGATAGAAGAGCGTCCTAGAGAGATTTCTCTCATTTTTCACATGAAGGGAGGAACTCCAGAAAGAGGGAAGGATTGTCTATGTGAGCCCTAGCTCATATCAGTAACTTTGTGTGTGCGTGTGCACGCATGTATGTGCTGTTTCCAGACAGATGGCCTCGAAGGGGGTCACACACACACAAATTTGGGTGTACACTTCACTTGAGGGCAGTGGATCACTGTATGGTATTTCTGTAGTCTCTGTAGAGTCAAACGCACATGTCTCTACATGTGAGTATCCGAGAGAAGCGCCAAAACAAACACGTAAAATAGGAAACATGCTCAAAGGCACACACAAAGACAACGGGAAGATTATAAGGTCGCAGGGACAAATTCATGAAAGAAATGGAAGGAAAGAGCACGAGTGTGTGCATGTTGGTCCCGAATGTAATAGTAAAGATAGTATTATCAGTCATTTTTTGACCTTGTGATGACATTTTTATTCGGCATGAGAAAAAAACGGCTTACACGTTGAACTAATTAAACTTATTTAAAAGTTTAAAATGAAGATCTTTTTAATAGTTTTGATGTAGGGTGAGGGAATAGAATATGCAGTTTGTGTAATAAAAAAAATCATTATGTCATGATGTCTAAAACTAGTAATGCTCATTTTAATGATCTTTAAATGTGCTTGTCTTTTGTTGTTTGCCTTCTTTAGGATTTTTTCTTTATATTTTTTTATTTCTTTGGAGTTAAGAATGTATTGCCTGCCTTGAAGAATGCAGAAATCCATTAACTTCACTTTTCTAAAATGCATTTTTTTGAGAACGCCAAGAGACACGCAATCTTTTTTTAACTCTCATTTGTGATAAGTCATTTCCTGTAAGCAGGAAGTCTAAAAAACATGACTAAAAGCGTCTGAGTGTCTCTCCGTCTGTTTCTTGATATTCCATTTTATCCCTTTTTGGAAATACTCCCAAACATTCGCAGTCGACGCAAATTGAGAAATCAATGGTCCGTTTACTTCCGACTTTGGGGTAAACTAAAAAAATCAAATAAAACAAATAAATGGCTTCGTTCTTCCGGCATGTAACAATTGCGTTATTAATAAACACATTATTTTGGAAGACAAGGTTAAAAAAAGCAAAACGCCAAGACTGGGAAAAGACACAACAGGACAAACTTAAATGACCCTGCATGCCGTATCCTCCTGGTATGCGTTGTCTAGTCGGAACACACGGGGACGTGTTGGTCATTACCGGTCATGGAAGCATTCGGAAGTGTTATGGAAGCCTGGGACCGTTATGGAAAGTGGAAGACCGCAAGGGAACGTAGGAGACAATGCCTGGACCCTAACCCGAACCTGAGCGCCATACATACGGGATGCGGCACGGGGGTGTGAGCAGGTTTTAATTAGCCCGGGCGCTCTTGTTCCACAGCGGCAGGAAGGAGAGACTGAAATAGAGAGCTACTATTAACAGCAGGCCTGATTATAGCAGCGATGAGCCGCCACACAACCAGCCCGCCCAGCAGTCTTCTGAACAGGGTCGGAAAAAGAAGAGCAGAGTTTCTCTGGTGGAAAGTACAGCTGTTAGAGAGAGTGCAGGATGACCATTCCTCCTTAGCAGCTGCAATTTCCACTCAAATATTCTGTTCTTTTATTTCCACTGTCTCCCATAGCAACGTCAAAGCTGTATCTGAATAACAGAACAAAGACTTCTTTCCTTACTTCTACTTCTCTCTTGTTGTGCTCATTTTAGAATAAATGGAATGTTTTTAGAAGATGGATTTGGAAGAACACCACACTGGAAAATAATGGGTTGTTGGAAGTACTTCATTTTATCATGTACATCGATCTCTAAATATTAAATAAGGTTGTTTAAACAAGAAAAAAATCTTTCTAAAGAAATATGTTAAAAAATAATTTAATCGCGAGGAATTCATGAACATGATAAAATTAAGCAAGTCCAATGACCCGTTCTTTTTTAAATTATTCTTAAATGTAAATTATTTAGTAAAAGGAAAAATGTGCCCTTTGGAATTATTTTTATTATGTACATCCGTTCCAAATGATAAAATTTAACTGATTATTATGTAATGTTTTCAAACATCTAAGAGAATCATGTGATCATGTGGAACCAATAAAAGAATTAAGTAATTCCAACAATCCATTTTTGTTTCATTTTTGTTTTATGTTTCATGTCCAAACTAAATGCTGTTATGTCTTCAGTTAAGGTGGAACAAATCATGATATAACTAGTGTTTATTTTGGTTTAAAAACCTACAAACCACAACCATTTCCCCACTTACTGTAATAAAATCGTGTGCTATTTTCCTTAAACTTGTCATACAGCAACAGCTCATAGTAACAGTATAAAACACTAAACAAATGTGCCCCACAGGACAAATAGTAGTATATGGGTTCAAAAACCACATGTGCATGAAAAATAATGAAAGCGTCTGCCCTGTGAGTGGTGTACAGGGTGCCAGTGCAGTATTGAGGTCACACGGCGGTGTGAACGTGGGCCGCTGACCGGGATGAGGGGCGGATGGCACCAGCAGGTCAGGCCGATTTAGCATGTTAATGTCAGGTTCATTTACAGCATGGCTCCAGTCTCAGGCAAATTAATGGGAGATGGCCCCAGTCTAACACAATCACAGCTGACCCAGAGACTGCTCCACTAATGTAACTCGCTCTGTCTCTCTCGCATGTAACAGGCATGCTTTTAGTTGCAAGCTCTCTTAACATGCGATACGACCATATGGCAGAGCTCACTTCCGGCTATCCACCGCTTCTCTCACCAAAATTACAGTTGCAAGGAAGTGGTTAAATGACTTCAAATCCCATAGCATGTTGTCCTCCCAAACAGACCGACAAATCCGCTATGAAAGAGCCATGCAAAAGGGATTTCACAGCATGCCTTCATATCATCAGGGTTTGGTGGATGCTAGACAGACCGTCCAGACAGAACAGAGAAATAAAGCTTCTCTGTCTAAAAGGAGTGCAAAAGGAAAGATCGTATTAACAGATATTGTGAAAGTCAAAATAAAGCATATTATTTGAAACACCAATATGTCTTGAATAATGTCAAATAATCATTTCAAATAAATATATAAAGAATATAAAAAGAAAAATCAGAGTCATGAATTATTAACTCTCTCGTTGTTCCAAATCTGTATATGTTTCTTTGTTTTGTTAAAGATACATTCTTTAAAATATTTTATTATGTGTTCAACAGATGTAAAGTAATACATATTAATGTATAGGAATCTCTAAAATGAAATAATTTATGAAGTAATAAAAGTATTATTTCCGAAACTATTGTTTCCTACTTGGCAATGGGAACAATCAGAACAGGCTAAACTGTATTTTCTTAGAATTTTTTCTAGTAAATAAGTAATATATGCATATATTTTTTTCTTTATTATTTATTATCTAATTATTTGTGTTTAATTTTGTATTTAAATAGTTTTAAAAGTATTCCTAATTATTTATCATTTAATCATTCATTATGATTACAAAGATTCAATTGAAAAAAGACAATGATTTGTCTCAGAAAAAAATTCCAGCTGACTTACTATCCCTTACACATAACATTTTTCTGCAGATGAGTCTGTATCGATATGTGAAGTACATCAATAAAGAACGTCGCTTCCCACATAACACACTAATCCAAATTGAGTTGTTGGCATTGATTCTATCTTTACATTGACAGCTAGTAAGAAGAGCTGATAGAAACCAGGCTAATCCAAACATACCCAGCAGATGGTGGCTGTACAGACTATTTGTGTCGCACCCAAGTCCTATACACTAGATTTCCTGGTTGCTCTAAAGCTAAATCTCATCAGACACTTGAATGCTGCGCAGTGTGAATTGCGTGTTTCGCTGGCTCTGCTTTTAATCCGTGAGGAACGTCTTCCAGTGGTGGCAGATGGGATTATAATCATCCAAACAGACAACCTTCTAAATGAGTATCCCAAGATCCTTTCTAACACCTGCGGGACCCACGTCATAATGCGGAAATTTGAAACAAATCTGTTTGATTGTCTCTCTTACTGGTTATCAAAAAAACGGGATGCAGTCTTTATTGTATAGATATGTGATGTAGGCTAGTGACACGACAAATAACTTTGGGCCTGTGGTAATGAGACCAACAACGGTCAGCTGAACCCTAGCAGAATTTCTGCTGACAAGCACACGGAAATACACAGAGTGCCATAATATTAGCATCTCAAAGCAGGAGGGTTTTCTTTCCCAAACAGAGGATGGAAAGGTGTGCCAGAAAGCAAGACCAAGAGGACGAGAGAGAGGAAATGCTAGAAAAAGGGACATGGGAAAAATGACTCTAATGCCCTGTCCTACTTGTGTCAGACATCTTTAGTTCCTTTCCTCTGCCAACCAGCTGACTATCGCGTCATTCAGAGACGTTTAAGGGGGGGCGTTCTCGTATTTGCAGGTACAAAGTTAAAAATAGCTCTGGTTAACCAGCGCATTTAATATTCATTTTAAACCAGTGTACCAATAAAAAACACAGTAAGTGTCTGTAAACAGAAATACTGCATATTCAATGAAACGTTATTTATATAAAAGCCAACAATGAACAGTTTAGCTCAAATGAAATGGAGTAATGCTGTTTTATGGATTCGCTTTGTGCTGACAGTGTGACATGGAGCTGTTAACAGTGGTCTCTCTCTCTCTCTCTCTCTCTCTCTCTCTCTCTCTCTCTCTCTCTCTCTCTCTCTCTCTCTCTCTCTCTCTCTCTCTCTCTCTCTCTCTCTCTCTCTCTCTCTCTCTCTCTCTCTCTCTCTCTCTCTCTCTCTCTCTCACACATACACACACACACACACACACACACACACACACACACACACACACACACACACACACACACACACACACACACACACACACACACACACACACACACACAGACGCTATAAGTGGACTGTGACTTTAACACACTCTGTCCTACACTGCTGAGTTCACACTTTGGCCCTCTTCAAACCGGCAATCAATTATCAGTCTAGCCAGAGCAAGGGCAGAACACATGAGACCTGGGTGGCTGTGTGTGTGTGAGTCTTGGCTTGTGTCCACTGCAGCTCGGGCAACTTTGCGAGTGTGTGTGTGTCTGCACAAGTCACGGGGTTAAAGTCAAAACCAGCACCTGCTGCTCTTAAGCGTGCACATTACGGGTTGTAACATGAGACAGGCCAGACCTTCAAAAGCTTTCATGTGCAACACACATACAAACTCAACCTGAAGATGTGTTTTTCATGTACTTTTATTTATGTCATAACTGGTTACAAAGTTGCATTCAAAACACTTTACACTTTAACATTATAATAGTAACTAATCTATTAGATGGACTGTAAACAAGGTTTTGGTTAACCCAGCTTGTTCTGATTGGTTTAAATTTGACATTGAAAACAAAAAGTAATGTTTTAGTTTAAAACTATTTCTACTGCTATAATAAAGGGATATAAAGGAAATAAAGGGATAGACAATTCTTGGTTAACTTTGACTGCCTTTTTTACTTCCACTGTCGCTATCATTATTCTAAATATCTTTCTAAAAAAGTAATGTACACAGGTTTGGAGCTACTTATGCATGTTTAGTAATTTATAGGGTCATAATTGGATACAAAGTTGCATTGAAAACTTTTTATCTATAAACATTATTTTAAACCATGAGACAGACAGCAGACCAGTCAAAGTAAGTCCTGTCCTCAGCTTTTTCTGTACACCCAAAAATGAAAATTATGGTGTTGAGACGTGTCGAACAATGAATACCATAACAACCACATAGGTCTTGCTGGTCAGGCACCTGTACACCATTCTCCAAAACCATGATTGAAAACAACATAAGCTGGTCTTCTCAACAGGGGTGCTAGAGAATGTGTACCACTCTTCATGCCACATCTCTGACAAGACCCCAAAACTGCCCATTCATCTGACGCATATTTATATAGACAAACCATTTTAAAATGGATATCGCAAAGCTCTTGTGTTTTATGATTGTGCCTCTAGACTATCTATGGGAAACAGAGCGTTTGACTGATGACATCGGAGTGACCACAGAACTGATGGCATGGCCAGGTGTTATACTGATAAACTGTAAAAACAGAAATAAAGTGGTAAAAGGAGAGGGGCAAGAACAACTGAGAGCTGTGAGATAGAGTGCAAAGGGCTGTAAAAAGACAGGGCCTGTAAAAAACCGGGGGGTGAAGTTGGGGTCGTGCTATCTCTCTGTTTAGGTGGGTTCATTCGGAGGTGAGTGACCAGTCCTGCGTCGTAAACAGTCTGAAGTTTACAGCCATCATTCCGGTTGTTCTGCCTCCCCCTCCCAAACTGGCTGAAGAAAGCAAGGCCACTATAAACTCCATGCGGAGAGGGGGGCCAGTGCTCGCCAAAGCCAGGTCAGAAGGGGCACGGGGAGTTCAACTGCCCTCCACTCAGACTGCCGGCGGATCGTAAATGTAGCTTTGTTTCCTCTTGTTTTCTGGAGATAAATTCATTTGAAATACTTCGATCATAATGAAGAGACTGTAGTTAAATGTGAAGTATGTAATTTGTTAACGTTAAATTACTTTCTCGTTCCCCTGAGAGACAGGGTAAGCCATTTGTAGACTGATTTCCCGCATAACTGCAAACACTGTGGCGCTATCAAAACAAGCTCCGTTTGTTTAAGAATCTTGAACAGAATGCCAAAGCATTAATGGCTTTAAACCAATCGTGTGAGTTTGAGGCGGGACTATATTTTTGTTCGACCAATGAAGGGTTGAGAAAGCACTCTTTTGGAATTCCATTTGATCCTGCAGAAACATTCTTTAGCTTTATATAAATGAAATCCATAAAAAATAGCAGTTTATCAAAATGGAGGGAGGAGAGAAAGAAAAAGAGTGAAAAAAGTGGTCCGGGGTCACAAAGATCCTGATTCCATCTGGTCCATATCAAAACAAGCATGAAGTGTGAGAGATATACAGTAATGTTCCCATCTTTGATGAGTGGAGGTGTCAAAGAAATAACAGCAATGAAAAGGGGGGGGGGGGCAAGAAGAGACAGGATGTTGTGGTTGGGAAAGAAAAAAATAGGAAGGGAAAAAGCTTGGCACTTTCCTCACTGGAGTTGGTCTTAATTAAAAAGGATTGGTTTTATGTGACTGCCGGAGGGGAGAGACAATTTACTGCAAACATGTTCAGACAGACTGAAAGAGAGAGTTCGAGAAAGAGAGAAAAAAGGAAAATATCTCGGTCTGGGTGGTTCTGTTTAATCTCACGTTTAGAGCCGATTTCAGACCCTGAACGAACATGTTTTTATGTAAGCAGCCAGAAAACTGAAAAACCAGATATTCACTTTTGGAGACAAACCCTATTATACTTTAATACTTTTATACTTTTTATTTTTACGGAAGTTATAAAAAAACATCTTAAACTTAGTCTTAGATGAGTCGGTAAGGTAAAATCCTCACATGGTAGAATTATCTAAATTACTTCAACGTCACAATATAATAGATCAACTAACCAACTTTCTTTAAAATATCTTCTTTTCTGTTCTGCAGAAAAACAAAAGTCCTACAGGTTAAAAATGACGAGAAGTTAGATAAATGATGACCATATTTAGGTTTTTTTCTGTGAACTATGACTTGAAGGGTCATTTCTATAAAAAATTACTTTACAAAGATAAGTCTAGCATCATTGCAAAAGCAACACGTTATGTAACCCTGGAGTTAAAAAACGAAGAATCGAACCAGCCCACTTGCACTCTCCTCCTCAGGGTGTGAATCAGTCTTAAAGACTTGCGTGCACACACACCGACAAAAAGCCCTACAGTCACCATGACTAACAGAGACATCATAGGATTATTAATGATCGCTCATGCGCATCATTTCCATTAAAGACAGCCGTTGTAAGTCTACTGGCCTTCACATCCTAATCTGACTAGTTACAATTTTGTCTGGGATGGCAATGACACAGCATTGCGCCATCTTTCTAAAACTAAAAACTCTTGCGTTTCTTGCAAACCGTTCAGATCAGACAGGAAGATGTCTATTTCCTATGTAAAAACAAGCTGTGTGTGCACATCTGTGTGTGTCAACAAGTGCACATTTGCTAAAGAATGTCTTGATGCAGACAAAATCTGTCTGACACTATATCGGTACAATAAGAGAGTATGACCTCTTCTTAGCCCTCTCAGAAAACACTTTTCAGTTATTCATTCACTTTATACATCCTGTAGTGATAAACACCATGGTAAAATTAACCCAGGTTTAACTATAGAGTTCCCATGGTATCTGTGGTTTAAATGGTCATACAAATGGATACAAAGTGCCATAGAGAGACTTTTTTAGAAACACCAAACAAAGCCTCCTTACCAATCTAACCAAGATATCTATCACGGCTCTTTCCAGACTAAACTATGTTAAACTCTCCACCACACTCGCGCACTAGACTAAACTAGAGTAAAGTGAAGCCAGAAAAGGCAACGCTATCCGGCATATGATCTAAATCCACCGACCATAAACATAAGGGTCTGAACACATATGTATATTATGAGTGATTTTCCCATGTGTCGAGAACATTAAACACCGCCAAATGTTATCGTAGCAATGCCCAACACACTGCAATCCAAATAGTTGTGTAAAGAGATTTGTGTCCTGTTTGCAGTCAGGGTTAGCAGTGCAGTGAAAGGGAGTGCCAGCTTCTGTGTGTGCAAGCGTAGGTGTGGGAGCTTGTCTGGTGCACGCATGAGTGTGCATGTGTGCACACAAGCACAAATGTGTGTTTGCTTATCTGATGCGTTTTGTTTGTGTTCACCTGCCCCTGAAAGTGGGCACAGTCGTGTTGGCATTTCTCAGGGTCCCGTGCAGGGGCGTGCATACCTGAGCGCACCTGATAGCGGGGGTACGAGTACAGACACGAAGCGGGAAATTCCATTCCCTCTTTCACAAACCCCGCCAGAAAAGGGCCTCTATGAAGCACTGAGGCGTATCCGACTGTACATGTGTGTGTCTGCGTGTTTGTTTAATGTAAATCTGCCTTTCCAGCGTCTTCAGCAGGCAGAACGAAAGCTTAGGCTTTGACTGAATGAGAAACAAAAACCACCAAAACGCCGGCCTACCCACACACATTCACACGCACATTCCTCCCAATTCATGGTGACACACTCTCACCCTCCCCAAATCCCCCCTAAATTGAAAAACCTACACTAAAACTAATTTCCTACTCTAGGAGATGAGTGACTTGACACACACACCCGCACGCATACACACACTCGCACTAAAGCACACAGTAATTATGAAAGTGCCTTGGGTTCTAGAGCATTGCTCCCTTTAAAAGTTGACCTTTGCCTCAGTTCAATCTGTCGAATAAAACGCAAAGCATCAATCATCCGTCTCTCAAAGCTCTATCTCTCTGTTTCTCTCTTTCCCTCTCTGCTAATGGGTCTCATCCCTCACTCATGACGACAGACAGGAGCGAGTTGTAACTCACCTCATAAAAGAGACAGATAGCGCGTCGTGCGCGGCGGAGAGGACGAAAGGAAGCTGTTCTATCTGTTTTCATTATTTTATATTAGCATATTTTAGGGCCGTGAAAAGAATGCGCGTTCATGCGAGGGAGCCGGGCCGCGTTATTCATCATTCAGTACCGCGAGATACGCTGTCTGTCTCCACACCCTTAACATTCTTTCATGTGAGTTTTATTCCGACGTGCTTTTTCTTTCGCTCCCCTTCCCTCTTTCTTGCTGTCTTTCGTTCTTGTACTCTTCGGTGTCTGGCAGGGAGAGTGTTTTTCTCCATGGAAACCGACATAACAGTCTGTGTAAGCCAAACTCCAGCCCTGCAAACAGAACCAAATCAAATCTATCATCCATTCGTTCTGTTCCATCCTCTCTCTCCTTCAGCTGGGCCAGTTCTAAAGGATACAGTTTCGAACACAGACGTCATTGCCAACTCCTGGGGATCGTTAATATTTGTAAAATGAAGTTGCACAAAAACGAGAGCGCGCTCAGAATACAAGGAATATAAAAGATGAAATCATCGTCGCAACGCGAGGGTGTAAATTCAGTTCAATCGTGCGGTGAACCTTCTCGAATGCTAATACAATTTTCAGCGTGCACTCGACCAGGAAACTGGCTGTTCTGTTTCAAACTCCTTTAATGACAAAATCCCACAAAACCTGGATATTTGTCTTGGTTACATAAGCGTGCAGCCCGCAGATGGAAAAGATGACGAATGTTAAGAAGTTACATTCGCTTTCCCAAATGAAACGCATTGTTCTTTAAAAAATACATTTGAAGGACACTAATAAGGGAAAATGCCCTCGCATACGCACGTTTGTTTCTGTACTTTCCTATAAGTCCACATGCATAAGCTAAGGGGGAAGTCATGGACTTGCGGTAAGAGTGTTTGACTCCTAACACTACGGTTGTGGGTTCAAGTCTCTGGCCGGCAATTTCATGACTTAGGTGCTCTTGAGTAAGGCACAGAGCCCCGAACTGCTCCCCGGGAAAAAAAAAATGGTGTGTTCACTCCTGTGTGTGTGCACTTTGGATGGGTTAAATTCAGAGCATGAATTCACCATACATGCCTGTATGTCATGTCACTTCTTCACTTCTAAGTATGCTTGTATGTGTATTCATCAAAGCAGGGAATGCATTCTTATCTGTTCACATGTGTGTTCGTCGAAAAGGTAAATCCTATGATCTTAGACCAGATAAAATACCAATACAGTCAGATTTTCTTCGATTACTTCCTCCCTGAGAGATTTATGCTCACCTTCACATTACTAATGTAAAACCATAGCTATCTTCTAAACTTTTCCCACATATGACTTTTTGTTTTGTCTGTTTGTCTTTTGTCTTGTTTTTATGTTCCAAGATTCCAGTTACTGACATATTTACATTGATCCATAAGGAAACACACAGAGATATGTTAGAAGCAGAAGTTTAGCTTAAAGCATCAGATCCTCCTGTCCGGATTTCACTTTATTAAGTAATCTCTTTTCTGATTCATTGTTGCGTCTCAAAAAGACAAAATAATCCCAACTTTGCACATGACAAAGAGGTTTCCTGCAACGTGTTGACAATCACGCTTAAGGCACACAAGAAAAGCTTTGCAACATTTTCCACATTGACTCAAGAGAACGATTCTTGTCTTGGCAGAGATTTCCGCTTTTATATTTCCCCAGTCAGCCTACGATGCAGTTAAAACCTGGGTGAAAAAATAGCGGAAGACGGCAGCTACCTCTCAACGAACAGAGAGAGCGAGAGAGAGAGAGCGAGAGAGAGAGAGCGAGAGAGCGAGAGAGAGAGAGAGAGAGGGTTGGGGTTTGACGAAGAGTAGGATGTACCAGCGTGAGTTGGCAAGACTTTGGATTTTCCACTAACATGCCTCCCTCAAGGTTCCTCAGGCGCTTCAACACTCGGACGCTCTTTCGTACCCTCGCTTTCTCTCTTCCTCTGTGAGTGGGTCAGTGTTTGCACTCTTAGAGTGGGGGAAGTGGGACGGCGGGAGAGGGGCGTGTTTCCTGCTGTTCTCATCGGCTGTATCTTGGCTCGCTTAGGGAGCAGTGTTTTCCACACCAGGAAAGAGACGGTGGAAAAGAACAGAGGTGGGAGGGTCGAAGAAAAGAAAATATTAAAAATGGAAGGAAATCACAATTCGGATGTCGGAAAGAGTGATCCTTTATGAAGGTGCTTTTGCTGTATGTGGTCTTTTTGAAAAGATGTCCATTTGGTAACGTAACAGATGATGCGCTGAACTTTGTCAATGAGGGGTGCTCCTGAAGTTAGCCTAATTCTCTTCATGTCCCGTTCGATGTTTTCATTTAAACATACATTTTTACCTGCAGGGGTGAATTCAGAGAACCTTTTCTTACTACACGATGTGTTGTCTTATAAAAGTCTGCACAAGATCATCTGTGGATCAACTAACCAGGCTACCAACCACCCCAAAACACTCACAAACCCCAGCAATACCAATCCCTGCACGATCATGTGCTTTCAGTAGAAATTATGTTCCGTGGCGACATATATCTTCATCTCTGAAGGCATTGGCTAATGCGTTCTCGTGCCAAGCGCTCTAAACAGCAGTTGGGCAGCTGTGAGCGTTTTAGGGGGAAGATCAGCACCAGGTTTTAACTATAAACAATGAGCTCATTCTTTTGCATCTGCTCCCAACTCCACCATTCATTCAGCCTGGATTGTTAGAAACAAATCAGCATTATAAATCCTCTGTTTTGACACCTTTCTATCATACATAATGAAACACGCATTGACCTGCTGCTATGTGGCGACTGAATTTTTATTTATATCATTTGTGTTTGTGTTCTCAGTCTTGCTTTTTTTGCCATCCATTGGGTTGTATCACATCAAATCTTCTCCTGGAAAACTGGCCCAGAAAGGGAAAAGAGGGAAACATCTATCAACACCCAATATGGCACCGGAGAAACATCAAGCCATTTTGTCCGAGCCATTTCCTGTTTAAAGTAGAATGTGAAAGGATAAGAGCCAGTAAAGCTTTCCTGATGGGTTCTTTGCTCTTAAACAACGTCACCTCTCTCGGTAAACAGCATTTCAATTAGCTTGGCCTTCGGTTCGAGGGGATGTTTTCGACTGGAAACAGAGTGCTTTTGTGGCAGCAAAAACAGGTTGGATAAGGACAGTTTTTGTATTGTTTTAGCGCTCGCAATATGAAAAATCTAAATGTGATCAAGGTTCCTTGGAATGAGTTTCTTGCTGAAAAAAAGTAAATCCGATTTGCCAATGTGATCATAGTAGACCCAATAAACATTTTGCTTGCATTTTGATTGGTTTGAGTTAGCTAGATAAAGCTCTTTTTCTCACATATGTGTGCTTGTGAAAATCTCGATGCCAGGGCAAGTGTAGAGGGTCACAATGTGTTGTGGCTGTTGAGAATGGCAGCACTTAAGCATGTATGTGTGTGTGGGAGAGAGCAAATGCCAGCCATGCGGTGGGGGGTCTCGTGCATTTTGACTGCAGCGTGAGGACAGACAGATGAGCAGGTGGCGCTCAGGTGGGGGCGAGTGTGGGGGATCGTGGGTAATGCCAGACTTCTCTGCCCTTTACGCTCCACATGCCTTCATACTGCACAGCTTCAAATGAGCATACAACCTCCCACCAGTTACTGTGTGTCGTTTCCTGTGAGTCTGCAGCAGCAGTATATTGAGTGTTGTGGTTTTATAATTTAAGCCGGGTCGAGGGGCAACATGCACGGGTACGGCCAAAAACTCAACTGAGAAATAAACAGCCCCTCATGCACGCAAAATTATGTTTAGTGGTCGACATGGTGAGGAAAAATGAATCCTTTTGTATGTGTGTACATGTTTTTTCATGCATTCACAAAACCTGTCAACAAAGTTAATTTGCCTCTGTAAACTCCCAGAATAAACAGTATGCAGGTAGTTTTCCCATGAAACAAATAACATCTGACAAGATACTCAATGTTAAAGCCTTTCTTCTGAAAACAAGTAAACACTTTGCGGTTTTGTGTAAAAACATTGACTCCAAGTATATATGGGAAGACAAAAAAATAAAGAAAATCTGAATGTATTCACATGTAAGATCAACATTTATAGTAAACTATAAATCAAAGTGAACTGCATTTGTTTTCAAACTAACTACCTTTCCTGTCAAAGTATTATTCATTTGAAGCAAGGTGACTGAAAAAAGGACATGGAATCAAGCCACCATTCTCTCTCTCTCTCTCTCTCTCTCTCTCTCTCTCTCTCTCTCTCTCTCTCTCTCTCTCTCTCTCTCTCTCTCTCTCTCTCTCTCTGTCTCTCTGTCTCTCTCTCATGCACAAACTGGATACGTTTCTGCAGTCTAGCCAAAAGGCTACAGGCCCAGACTCCAGCTGTTCCATCTTCTTCTCTCCACCCTGTTGTCTCTCTCTCTCTCTTTTCTGCAGAGTGGATGCATACTGCAGGCAAACCAGTTTCTCCTCTTAAAGTGACAGGCATCATTTTTGTCTCCATTTACTACAGTCAACGAATTTTGCTCACTCTCATCCCCTCTTTTATCTCACACCATCTCTTTAAAAAGAACGCCTTGCAATAAAAATTTTAAGAACTGGGCAGAAATGTGAAAACTAAAGGAACCCAAGATGTGTTGTGCTCTATTTTTGCGAATAAACTTGAACGACACGCACGATAAAGCACAATTGAATACATCACAGCTGTGACTCTGCTGTAAGTGGCGAAACTATAGGAGGTGTCTGCTCAAAACTGTCTTCACAGTTGGATCTTTGGTCTCGCTCTGCAGAAGAAGCAGACGACGCTCTTCGCTTCCAGACGCTAATGCGCGTCTCTGTCGCGGGCTGTGGTGAGACTGTCAGCATTAGTCCTTCCTGTCCTTTGCTCTGATCTACCTGCTCAGTATGCACACTTGCATCTCTCCCTCCCTCACTCGCTTGCTCACTCTTTCAGGATTTTTTCCTGCTCGCTGAGTGAAAAGTGGAGCCTCGTGCCAGCCAGGAGAGGAAGCCATTAAAGTTTAATGAGAGCTGAGAGATACAGAAAACCCGCAAGGGTGTGCCTGCCTCACACTCACACATACTCCTCCACAAACTACCGTCAGCTCTTTTCTATTTCTTGACATTTCACGCATCACAGCCACAACAGACGTCAGAACTCTGCAATAGATTGAATGGTAATGAATAAGGAATTTATAATAGAGAGAGTTTAGGGAAACGGTGGCTCTTGACCTACAAGAGATGATGATGCAAATGATGCTGTCCTACACATAAAATTCTGAAAAAGTTATTTAAAAAAAAAACAGAACTGTTTGAAGCAACAAATCTGTTTGTTTGTTTTAATGGATGTTGAACAGAATAAACTAACAAACAAACAAACTTATTCACCACACTCCCTTCACAAACCCATATCATTGTGTCATAAGAAATGTCAGACTATACTTTCTTATTCTAATGTTTTATGTCAAGTTTGGTAATGTGGTCAAGTGTGTAAAAACATGTCAGGGTTTGGTTCTCCCCCACGAAGAATGGATTCAAAAACCAAAACCATAATGAGGTATTCATCTCTACCTTTCTGATAAGACTGTTTGTGCATGTCTGTGTCGTACGAAGGTGGTAAACCGTCCCAGCCACCATAGAACTCAATGTGGTGTGTGTCTCGGTCTATCTCAAAGCCACGTTGGCCTACACTGCAGTTTCACTACATGTTTGCGAGTTTGTTCGTGTGTGTGTGTGCATGTGCTTGTGTGCAGATGTGCATGCAACATGCAAGCCGCTACCACAAAACCATTTCACCTAGATCCTCTTTTAGTTCAGATCTTACACACCCACATGCAATTATGTATGCACAACTTACCAGATTTGTTTAGATAAATAGTAAATTAAACAATGACACTTACCTGTATATGCAAGCCAGTAGAACCAGAGACATGAAAAAGAAAACAGAGAGAGAGAGGGGGTTAGTTAGTTCATGAGTTAAACATAGCACCAAATCAAACAAAAAAACTAAATTATAATGAGTACAAAAAAATCTCTGAAGTTTGAGAAAAGGAAGACAGCCTCGGGCCTGATTCTGTTAAGCGTCGTACATTTTAGTTCCCAATAAAAGAAAAAGAAAACAAATTCCACCCACACTAAACCACAAGGCAATGTACCGCCAAATAAACACTCAGAAAACACACAGACGCGCAGAGCTCGTGAAAAGGAAGACCTTTGCAAGTCCTTCTGTGTCTGTGTGTTGATCTCGCTCGATCTTTCTCTTTTTCTCTCTCTCTTTCTATATTCTCTAACCTCTGTATAAGTGGTGGAGGGGGGGGATGCTGTGCCGCTCATTAGAGGTAGTTACAGCCGTGAGAATTCCGGCTCGTAAAACCAGCCGTAAGTTTCCCCAGAAAAGCCAACAGTTATTGCTTGCAGCAGGCACATGTATTGTCATTTGTATATTCACACAGGTCTGTTTTTCCTTTATGCTTATTTAATTCATGTCAAAACATCACTTCTCCATCATTTGGTCAGTTTACGCCAAGTTCGTCCGCCTCAATTGTGATGTACAAATAAATGCAAAAAGCCATAGGTGAGCAACCAAATCTTATCAAACTACGGTTTTTGAACAGCCTTTTATTTGCAATAAACCCAAATTCTATGCTACCGTTGAGTGGGATCTTTTGCTTACAAACACACATTCTTGTACACATGCTCGGGCACACTAGCAGGCTTGCATGCTGGCTTGTTCTGCTAATGAGGTGAAGCCGTAGAAAATCTGTTTGCTTTTCTCACCTCACCCCCTCATTACGTCCTACTTCAGACACCCACAAACTATCATCATTCATCGTTATTTAACAGCAAGTAGAAAAAAATAAAAAAGGGAGGATAAGGAAAGCATGTTTCATGCAAATCTTAAAAAGCTGGCCTTTGGTTTGACCTTTTTCAATGAGACTGAAAACACAAAATGTAACCGTACACTGCAAAAACTAAATTTCTCATAAAGAAGTTATGTCTTGTATTAAGCACAAATATCAAAAATGTCTTAAGTCAAGACACATTTACTAAGTGACCTTAAATAGTTTGGGAATGTTTAGGAAGGAAAGTCTGTATATTAAGTAAATGTATCTTAAAAAAAGCAAAATATTAAAAATGGAGTGATAAAAATATAGTTTTGCTTGTTTTAAATGTAAATTGACATGATGGTTATATGTTCATTCCTAAAACAAGACTTAATATCTTAGGTCACTTTCTTTTAAAGAAAATGAGTCTTAATTTAAAAAGTTCTAGATATTTGTAATAAACTCAAGACAAAAATGTCAACAAGAAATTCATTTTTCGCAGTCTAATAAGTAGCATCCAATAATTTGAATGCAAATTCAAATGGGTCACTGAAGAATTATCAATTTGTTTTTCACATCCTTAAATAGGATGTTTTCTCCATTTAGGGATAAACAGCCAATATATGAGGTGCAGACAGATCAGCTGAAATTGAAGGTGGATGATTCTCTTCAAAGACGCCACTTTCTCATGGAGATTAATGACTTAAGAAGATTGTCTTCCTCTCTTTTTCAATACAGATGCTGTTAACAGGATTGCTTTGGCTAATGTTCCTTATTTAACATATCCCGAACTGCATGAAAGTGGCACGTTTTCATCTGAAAGGGGATCATCCGGCGAGACAAAGCTGGAGAGATGATATTTCTTGACTTTTTCTGTTTCACTTTCTCTCCCCCTCTTTCGGTTGTGTTCTCTCCGTTTCTCAGCAGGCGAAGTCGCCCGCCAAGATGCTAACAGTAGGGTTCCATGTTATTTTCATTCCCTTTGTGTGTAAACTACCCAAGTTTATTACTTATTTTTTCCCCAAGTCCCCTTCTGTATAAAAACAGACTGGCTTCTGTCCATAACCATCTCGCTGCCGCCGTTGTGAAGCGCTGTCAGCTTCGATGGGAGGGTCTGTTGATTTTATCTCTCTTTAACCTTTAAACCACACTTGTTAGCTGTGAACGCCCGGTCTAACTAGTGGCCGTCTGAGAAAGTGAGCACATTTCCTTTCTCACTACCTTATCAGCTGAAAGTGAGGTCTGAATGAAGTTCTGCATAAACCCAATGTTTAGAGGGAAGAAATACAGACAAATAATGTGCCAACGTGAACTGAGAGTGGAAAGAGGAAAACCAAATTTGTAAGGTTAGTAAAAAAGTGTCAACCAGACCAACTCTTTACTGAACTAAGAATATTCAGCCAAGATCTTTAAGAACATGTGAAACCTCAGAATGTGTTTCATTGGGGGGTTAAACATTAGTAGCTCTTACATTTGATACTTTTAAATGGTTTTAATTCATAATATTTGGAATAGATGGAGCAGTGTTGTATAGAGCTGTATGCAATGGACTTTCAACCTTGAGATGATGACCATGCATTCAGTAAAAGAGAATGAAGGGTCACCTTTCTCACCCTCCCTCATCCTATTAAGTCTAAAGGTTATGTGGCCGAGCCACTTTATAGTTGCCAGATGTTTAAAAAGTGACCCTGGTCACAAAATAGTATTGAGAACCTCAGAGATCCGAGAAAGACCTCTTGCTCACAGACCCTCTCCACTATAGGAGACTATGCTTGCATTATAGAACATATTTGGTTTTAATCACTGCTTTAATATATTTATTCAAAATTTGACTTTGATTGATACAAGAAGTGAGGCTAAGACGCAAAACCTGTTTTGGTGAGGTCGCGAACCCATGACCGCTCCACGCAACGGCTCACACCAGTGAGGGTTTATAACCCTTCACACTGTAAAGTTTAGGAGGGGCAGTCTGGAGTCCTTTTAAGAATAACAGCCCGGCACTTTAAGTGCTATCTTGAAAAGTGATCAGCAAAGACAAATCAGCGTAATGACGGCAAATGCAGCCTAATGAGCGTGGGTTTGCTAACAGCCCCTGACCCGGGTCAGTCTCAGGTCAGGTTGAAACGCAGGGCGGCAACTTTAGGCCTACTCACCTAACAGGAATAGAAGTGAGAATGACTATTTAAAAAATAATATATACAATAAGAATTTATTTTATATTACATATCTATTAATATCATATTATTTATACATTAATGTTGTAAAAGTATTTGTTTTTATTTCACTGGTAACAAAAATTACATTATAACATGATTTATTATATTTAACTGCTCTTTTTACTAGTCCTGCCAAATATCATTCCATTGCATTATGCACACTGCTTTACCCTGTTATTTTTGGCAATATAGTTGTTTTTGTCATGGCCATAAATTACTAAAAAACAACTGAAATTAAATGTAAGCTTAAGTTGAGATCATGCATTTATATTCTGAAAGCTCAAGAAGAATTGAAGAATTAAGGAGAACAAGAAATTCAGACATTGTCTTTAGAGATCTTATAGACAGACAAAGCAAATAGTTTGTCTGAAAAAGTGACAGATGATTGACTTAGGTTCACTAACATTAACACTTTATGGCCCAGATGTTCCTCCTTCAAAGCTTTGCGACTTTATGTTTCATTGTTATTACAAGCATTTTTGGTTTTCACTTTGTCTCAGGTATTAATCCTATAATTATTTCCTAGAGAATACATACACCTTGAGTGCATTGTTTGTTTGGATAAAGGAATGAGCCAAATGCAAAAAAGTTAATCACCAAGTTGAGTAAACACACAAATAGTACTGTTGTCATAGAGCAATATATTAGAAGTATGACTGGAATATACTAAAGAATTTGAGGATAATTATTTGATTATATTCCAAGAGTATAATTCAAAATAAAGCTAACTAACTAATTTAAAACATACCATAAAACTTGTTTTTCGTTTTAAAACTGATTGATCTTATATTAGAAATAAACTCTTTCTTCAATAATATATTAAACTCCATTTAATCCAATATGGCATATTAAAACCCTGCTTTCCATGGTAATATTGTGTAAAACACAGTGAAAAAAATGCAATCTGAGGACTTTTCACAAAAGCAGGGCATTCAAGAAAAATGTGACTGTAAGCATTTTCACGTTCCTAATATAGAAGCCTGTTTGAGCAAAAGAGGGAATTTGAGATTGTAAAAAGCAGGAAAGGAAAGAGGTGGCCTCCATTTTGTTTTACAAGATCCTTTTTACAGCATGGTTTTATTCCCTACTCTAGTTCTATTACACATCTGGAGAACAGGCCTGGAACCACCCCCTCCATCTCTGTTCCGCTCATACTGACGTCACCTTCTGTCTCTGGGCTGATGAATAGCACATGAGGGTTTAGTTGATGGTGATTTGGGGGGTTGAATATGTAACTATTTTCCTAGAGAAAAGCCTGCTATGGGGCACACGCTGCTGTTTTCCATCATCTAGATTTCAGTTAATGAATACTTTCGGAGTTAAAAACAAATGTTTTTAGGTGGAAAAATGGGGGAAACCAGTTTTGTAACAAGAAAAACAAACATGCTACAACATTGGATGATAAAGCTGTTGAATCTCTATATCTTTGTTATGTTCTCCAGAAGAAAGCCAGTCAAACGGGTTTATATTAACATTAGGGTGAATAGATGAAGAGTGTACTGTGCCCTTAAAACAGTATTTTGTCCAAAAATATCTCCAGTCTTTAGTTCTAATATCTGCAGTGTGAGAGACAGGGTCAGATGCACAGAGGCAATAAAGGCCGCTTTGTCCCCAAGCGAGAATCTCTCTACCTCAGCCATTATCACCAATTAGAGAGTCTGTCCTCATTTTTGTGGGGCGGCTCGTCTCCTCCCTCCTCCCCTCTCACACGTAGACCCATGCACAGACACCTGCCTGAGGAAATGAGCTTCTCCATCAGCACATCCTTATGCCCTTCATCACAAAACACTATGAGTCAGGGATTCGTGTTTGAAGGAAAGTGAAAAAGAAATGAAGAAAACCGAGGAGCAACTGATGGGTATTCACGCTTCGAGAGTTTTGGATGGTGAGGTGGGGGGTTTGTTACCATCCCGCAGATACTTCAGAAGTACATCCATTGTGATGCTCTATACCCTTTGCATTTGTGTAGGCTTCAAAATCTGTTTAGACCTATTTAAATACATCATGGGGAAGGATTGTTTTTAAAGGGATAGCTCAGCCAATAATGAAAATTTTGTTATGTATCACTCACAGTCTGGTAGTTCCAAACCTATATGCATTTGAAATAGTCAAAGATATTTGGATATCATTTCTTAGACCACATTGACCGTCATGGTAGAAATAATAGTGCACCAGATTTAGGTTTACTGACACTTAAAAATATCTTTTTTTGGGTTTAACAGGATTTTTTGAAATATGTACTAAGGTATATATTTTTGCAATAGGCTTGCTGAATTTGGCACACACGGTTATGTCTACACACTTTTAATAACAACTTAAAAGTGAATAAATGATGACAGAATGATGACAGAATTTTCATTTTCAGAACTATGCCTTTAACTGGGACTTTTGCGATTTAAGTCAAATTGTAACATTGCAAACAATATATACATTTATTAAAATAAAAACGTCATATTTTTAACAAATCTTTAAAAATCATTTGACTATTTTCCATATACCTCATTCAAATTGCTGTTATCTTATTTGTTCTTCTTGTAGCCTTACTATTGCTGCTTGAATCTCTAAAGTCAATCATTCGGTTTCTCTGGATTGGACAGAAAGTCTATAATTTCCCCAGCAGAAGTATTTCTGCTTTGTGAACTGTCTAAGGACGCCTCTCCATCTCGCTGCTGGATCTTTGGATGCGTGTAACAGCTGGCTAATGCTATTAGTTTAGGATATTAAGGTGGGGGGATGAAATCATTACACGCTAGTCAGATAAGCCTGCGTAATGAAACAGACAAACATCCTTGCGGTCCGCAACGCAGACCCACGTGGTTAACCCATAGAACACAATTAGAGCTGATCCACAGCAGAATAGATTGATATTTTAGAGCTGCGCACTAAATTGTATATTAATGGTGATCACAGTTTGTGTCTCTCGAATTATGGCGCGTAATCGTTTGCGATATTGTCTGATTGAGTAAAGGCCCGTTCATACCCAAGACGATAAATATAAAATGTCCTTCTTAAATTTGGAAATAAGTGAAGTCCATATTCATCTGATATAAGAATGTTTTAATGCTTGAATAGTTTTTAATGTAAATATTTATCCATTTTTAAAATTAAAACAACATCAAAATTACAAGCTACAGTACATACGGCTTTTAAAGTGTATAGTGTGCACTCATAAGTATTTCTTGCCAAGACGAGGTGCTGATTACCTGTTGTCGACGTTAATCTGAAAAGCGGCTTTGGAGGCTTTAGAGACGCAGAACCAGCTGCTGTACCGACCTGGAGAAAGGTCTCTCTGACAGGAGGTGATATCACTGAGATGGATTAGATAGGAGGATTGATTAAACCTATTGATTATCTAATCTTCTTCTTATTGTAATTTAACTATCGGTACAGTCTCCTCATGATGATCTGGTGTATTTTATGTTGGTTCATGTTTGGAAAAAACATTTACACTCTTAAAAAACAATTCCTGTTGGTTGTTAAAACCCCAAAACAGGTATGTTTACTTAATCAAGTCTTTTAAAATCACAAATCAGATGATTTTTTTAAGTGTTAAACAGTGTTAAAGTGTTTTAAATTTTAAATGTTTAAAAAATGTATTAAAAATTCAATAGTTAATATCCCTAAAATTTAGCAATTTTTTTACGTTTGTTTAACAAAAAACAAACTTTAACAAATATACATAAACTATATATATTTTTGGTGAATTCTAATAGAAATGGGTTCGTTATTCACATTTACTTCTTTTTTTTTGTGTACACGTGCATACGACTTAAACAGTATATTTAATTCATATCAAAGCATGAAAATTTACTCAAAATCTGTTAATTGTTTCATGAAAAAATGACAGTAAAAGGAAGCAGGTCTAGATCCCAATTTACAACGTGTAAATGTGAACTATTTACGCTTATCAAACTTTCTTTCATATGCAGAATGCAATAGAAGATATTTTGTCATTGGATCGGCTGTGTGAGTTAAACCCTCTACCTGTATTTTTATCCTTGTTGTCCTGTTCTACTTTACGTTTACCCTTGTTTCCAACATCTGTAGTGACAGCTATAAAAATAGACTTAGACTTTCTTAACTACCAGTCCCAGCCTGCGAGCAGACACAGGCACAAACATCACCACAGGGGCCAAAGGTGCTTTGTTAGGGGAGTGATAAGCTGACTGGAGCGGTGAGGGCCTCTCTCTGTAGCTGAAGAACCCGATTCAGCCCTATCTCATTCACAACAGAGGCCTCTCCTCTTCCCACCCCATCATCTCCTCCTCTTCTCAGAAGAGATCTTTCAATGGCTGATACGGAGAGCCACATGGTTAGTCTTGTATGATGCAGGTCGACGTCTGTAGGTATGTGCAAGCTACATATTTTCAGAATAGGCTACCTGAAATGGGCACACACGGTTAGACAGGTTCGTCTTAGTGTCGTTCGGGGATAATAGTTATACGTGATAGTACACGTCACCATGGTTCTAGTAGAATGTTTTCTAGGCATTGAGATGAAAGAAGGCCTGTCTGTTTAGAACTTGCCAAGAGATTTGGTAGAATAACATGGACTATCTCCTGGCATAGAAATGTTAAAAAGGGGGAAAGAGAGCAAAACAGGAGAGAAAAGAGAATGGAGGGATTAAAGGACTTGAGTTATTAGGATTGACAAGCCCATAGTGGGCTAATGCTTACGAACAACAAGGTTGAGCTGAAAGTGGTAAGAAAAAAGAGAGCTTGGCTTTACTTCTCCACTCTTAAATGTTCAGTAAAATAAGATAAAAGTAATTCTGAGGTTGCCAAGAAAAAGACACATGATCAAATGCAGAAGTGCATCCCCAAATCCTCCTGCTGTGGAGTAGCTACCCCTCTCTTCATTTCTTTCTTCACGTCCGGTGTATTCTCCATCAATCTGCCCATTAATATAACGGATTATATCAGGACTAAAAGAGTCCTGCATCTCCACAGGGCCACCCTGCCCGGACAGTCGGAAGGGGGAGTAAGCCCAGCCGTGCGTAAAGGCATTACACTAAACTAGGCACGGCTACTCTGCATAGCACTGCAGAGCCTGTCAGGCGCACTGTAATGCAGTCTGATCCGTAATACAGGGAGAGAGAGGGCTCGCCACACTTAGCTGAATCAGGTCACAGACTAGAAAGAACACAGATTCAGCTCGAAATCTCCACCTACACACGTGACTTGACACTTTCACTCCTTTAATAAACGGCTACTGAAAATTCCAGCACCTCACACCCTTTCAGACTACAGACACAACTGCTTACGTCAACTTATTGTTTTTTCTCTATATTATATAATAATATTTATTCGATTAATGAAAAGTTTAAAAATGAAACCAGAGAGTATGGGAAATACTGGCATCTTTCACACAGAAAATGACATGGTTGATATTTCACCCTAAAGAAATAAAGTTTTTATTTTGTATGCATTTGTATATTGTGACAAATGGTACATTATTTTTATTCTACATTTTTTATTAGTTAAACCTTTTTATTGTTCCTTAAAATGTTGTCTATTTTTAAAATAAATGTTTTTATAATGTATCTATAGTATATTTTAATATTATAGTATACATAAAAATATCGATAGCTGATAGTAAGATTCAGCCACATTATGGGATTATCCCAAACTTTACAAAAATAAAACATTAAAAATGAAATCAGATATTCACCTTTCACTCAAAAGAGAAAATTAAAGTCTGCTGATTGGTGACTTTTATTCCCCAGCCAGCAAGCTCAGATCTCGGCACTGATAAAATGCTAATACTCTGGTGTGTACTACACCACGACATTCGGTCAGGATTCACTGCTACACTTCTGTAATTTAAGATCCTAGATGCTATGAAATCCACTCCTACATGATGGACAGTTGACCCCCGGCATCGGCTTTCACGGAATGACCGGCTAGCCATCTCGAGCGAAAGACGTTACACACATGCGGTTTACATGTCTGCGCGGCTGCATGGCAGAACTGTAATGTTACCTTACAGGGTTACACATGCCTATGTAACCGCAAGCTGTAATGGCAGGCGTCTTTTTTAGCAAAGAAAGGTCAAAGGTGTACGGTCAAGAGCTTACGTTTCAATTTCGCAGCACATGCATGACCTAGTGTCATATGATTTTGCCATCATCTCATTGGGAAAATCCTCATTTCCTGTTTTTGAAAGGATGGAAACAAGCGTTCGGGCAACCCCCCTCGGTAATGCAATTATTTTGCACAAGAGCACAGCAGCTCCATTTACCGCTGCACGTCTGCAGAGCAACCTCTTCTACCCCACCAGGCAGGAAACAGTCAGTCTAGCTCTTATTTAGCACAGGAAGTGCAAATATTCTTAGCAACCGTATTAACTCTCCCCTCACTGATATATTTGGAATTTGCGCATAGGCAGACGTATTGTACACACACGCACACAAAATGTATGCTTTCCTGATATTTGAACTCGCTGAGGAAATACCAGTCCGGAGACGATCTGTAGGAAATGGTTTCGGTGGGCCGCCGCACACCGCTGTGCACACATTGGCACCCACTCGAGGGACTTTCCCTACAGCAAATTCCTTCATTCATAAACCATATATTTAGTTGTATTTACAAATTTAAGATTCAAGCCAACGGCACACATGGCAAGTAAATCCATACCGTATTTAACTCTCATTGACTGATAGTTAGATTGTTTCTATCTCGGAACCCAGAAGAGATTAAAAGTCCGACGGAAAGCTAATCTCGAAAGAAGCTGAAAATGCTGGACAGTATTTTTATCGAAAACTAAATAAACATTTATCAGTATGCACGCTCCGCTCTGCCCAACACTTTCTGACTTCGGGTCTTGGCCCCAACTCAGGTTTCAAAGTTCAGCAGCACAATTTACTCGCCAAACAGATCCTGCGCTCGGCTATTAAATACTATCGACTCTGATCATCCTCAGTCGATGTCCTCGTCTTTAACGCTGTCAATCATGCACAATGAGCCGATACACGACTGAGGTTTGGCCTAAATCATCCCACAATGATTTCTCAAAGCTGTATTCGGTTGATACAACAGTTGTTTTAGCTAAGAAAACTACATTTTTGTGGACTATTTTCTCTACCACTTTTGATTTCTTTCTGGTCAAATACTGTCTGCAAAACATTTTAACGACTGGCTCCCCAACGAATTCACCAGTTCCTGCTTACTTGGGGCTTTGTGGATGGAGAATTGTTGTGCTTGTTGGTGCCGCTGTTGTTGTTTGGCAGCCCTTGTCTTTGCTAGAGCACAAAGGGGCTTTGATTTGAGTGTGTGTTTGTTAGGGTCGTCTGTGTGTGCGCGCCCATGTGTGCGTCTCAGAGTGGCCCTGGCCTCGACTGAACGCTCAGCAGGTCGACTAGAACATGCTGGCTCTTTCCCTCAAAGCCGCCAACATTCTGTTCCAAATGAGTTCAGCTCGGGGAGAGCCTTCGCTTTGGGGCACAATCACAAAGCCTACTGTTACAGGCATAAAAGGGGGGGACGGGGGATGGGACCTGTGTATAGGGACGAGAGAGATCCAATCGGAATTAGAATGAGTCAGGAAGGCAAAAAAGATGTGCAGCGACACATTTTCAAAGAACTTGCTTGCTTTAAAAATCCAACTGCAATGAACACAACATTAAGATCCCCGTTTCAGATCACTGTGAAGTTCATCCAGAGCAGGTCTGACAAACCGAATAGACCTTAGGTAAGCGGAGAGCCCCAGGAAGTAGAAGATCTGGCCAAGGCCCAGCTAGGGTGACTACACCCGGGCGGAGGAGAGATCTGGGCCTCCTCATGAGACAGCTTGAGCAGCAGAAAAGAAACGGGTCCAATTTCATCTGATAAGCAAGCCGAGCTGGAACAGGGTCCATGCACAAGGGACCGAGAGAGTGTGTGTTCTTTTGTCATCGCTGCCAAAAACTACACACTTAAGAATAGAACCTGCTAGATTAAGATACTCTCCCTTTCCTTTCTGTCTCTTTTTTTCCTCTTGTTAAATGTTTTTTCTATAATCTTAGTTATTCATAGACTATTGGAACTGTGCCTGTGTGTTGTCACATTACGCAGCAAACTTTTGCTCTTTGAAACTGAAGGAATGTTGACATTTGTGGCAATGATGCGGCTACCAAAGAAAGCGGTTTAACTTGAAACTGAGGGTTAATTTTTAAGGGAGGAATAAAAATGTGGTTACAGTAAGATATTTACAATGGAAGTAAACTGCAGGGTTTCATAACAGAAATGTCAATGTAAGGCTGCAACATTTAAAGTGGAAATTCATTTTTTGGTTGTTAAAAATAAACAAAATTGTGTAGTTAAGCATGTGTTTAGACACTTTTAAAACTGTCTCTTTACCTTTCCCTATAATTTTCGACTGTAAACTTTTATTACTTTGCAGAAAACGTCTGTTTGAAGGCATGTGAAGAAGAGTTTCAGCAAAAGAAATGGACTTCAACTTTACTTTTCGGAGAAAACAAGGCATAAATTGCTTGTCTCTCCACAATAAACTTAATTATAACTAAATAAAAACACTTCAGTTTCAAATACAAGACATGTCAGATAAGTTCACAAAGTTGTACTCATTTTACAAATTCACATTTATATTACATCATACGACACATTCGTATCTGAAAGTCATGACCTTTGCATTGCTTGCACCATGCTCTAACTACTAAGTACAGAAAAGCTATTTCACACCCGCAGTAAAAAAAAAACGCACCCAAATTTAAAAGTTGGCACGAACTCTGCTTAATTGTCTAACCCGTGCCATCAATTTTAATATATCTGTCAAACACTATTGGATACGGTAAATGGTGTATGCAGTTTGCCGCAGCTTGCCCCATCTTCCACCTTCCATATCGCCATCCATTCCTCCATCCGTCTCCTTACAGACGCTAATGGACACATTAGCCTGCGTTAGCTTCAAGCGAGCTTATTATGCAGCCTGGGCCTTATCAATTCACTTCTATCTCAATTAGCATCGGCTTCACGCCGTCTGTCCACCGCCCGAGGAACCGCATCGATCCACGACTCAATAGATCCGCTGAACGATTTAACACGGACCGGGCACGGGGCGGACGTGTATTCAAAGTACGAGTGTACTTAAACACTTTACGTTTTATCAATGCGAGTGAAGTCATCGAAGACATATCGAGGTGGATTCTATTTAAAGGTTAGCCGTGAGGGGAAGTGCAGATCGTCCCAAAACTACAATTTCATAAATTTGCAAAGGTCTTGTTGTTTTTCTCCGAGTCTGGTTAAAGTGCAAGGGCCATTTGTTTATCCGCTCACGCCCTTGTTACAGTCTGTGTGTGTGTGGGTGTACGGCCATGAGATCTATTGATTATTGCAGGAAGCGCATTCTGATGTTTCATCGGTCTTCCTGAATTTGATGCCATCTACTGAGACATTTCATGTGAAGGCATTCTAACAGTTTGTATGTGTGTGCGTGCATGCGTGTGTGTGTGTATGCGTGTGTGTTTGTGTGTGTGTGTCAACCAGCAGACACAAAGACAAAACAGCTATACCTCTGTCCTTCTTTAAAGACACAACAGTTCTCGCTTACACACAATAATAGTGTTTTGAATAACACACCAGCCACAGAGCGACCATATATCCATCTTATAAAACCGCTTTTCCGCGGTTTACACTTTGCTCCGTAATAAATACTTTTTCAAGTCTATCTAGCATATAATTTAAAGTGAAAAAAGTCAAGTAACATTTACACAGCATTGATGTACTATTGGGGCTTTGTTAATATTTGGAAAAGCATGTGTGCCAGATTCCTTCCATGCATTCATTTCGCTATTCTGTGTATTGTCTGGCCTTTAGTACAGAGGAGCTCTATCCCAATGTTGTTCACGGCTTATCAACAACCGAGCTGCCAAATATGCCGAGAACCTTGACCCACTAAAGGGACGGGATTGCTAGACGCCAAGGTAAAGAGATAATTAAACAGGCCGATAGACTTAATGGTGAAATGAAGGTCGAAACGAAGAGAGAAATCCAGCGAAAGCCTACGCGAGGCAAATGTAAATACTCGTAACCCGTAATTAGACACCTCTACTCGTGTAACACATGTCAGACGTTTGACTCGATCAAGACAGCCTCATAGAGAAGAAACAAAGAAGTATTGTCACATATAGGATGGCCCTTTAAAACCGGGCGGGCTAGTCGGGGGCTAACAGCGTACAATTATCTTCAATTTCCTCTTGAAAAAACGACCTGACAGAGATTGTGTTCGGCTTTCTCTCTATTTCCACGACTGTGCGAGCTCGTGTTTGCGTGTGAGCGTGTGTGACAAGTCTTTTTCAGTGTGAGATTACATGCGTGGGTGGGTGAGGAGTGGCTTCAGACAGTAAATCAATGGATTCCACTGTAGTGGTGGTGTAGAACGTCTACAAGTTAGTGCAGGGGACGGGGGAGCCATGCAGCTTTAACCTGAGCCTTTACCTTCCTTCACGGGCGCACACACACACCACAAACACACACAGATCTGGTTTCACACAAACTTTGTTTTATTTAGCATGTCCGCTGTCAGCTCATTTGGAGGAGTGGAACCGGGTTGGAATGGTATTAATTGCGAGGGATCTATGACCCACAAACACAACCTAAGGCTCAACACTAACCCGGATGCTAATGGTATTAAATGCCATTGTTTCCAACACTTTTAATACACCCGGAGTAAGGTGAGAACTTACATAGTGTACATACACATTGACACCTCCAACCTCCAGGGCCCCCATCTGAAGAACCAGATTTGTCCAAACCAGGATGGAAGTATATTTACAGCACAAGTTTGGTTTAACTTATAAGTATGGAGTAAATATATATAAAAGAAACTAATGGTGAGAAGCTGAGACACTACAACACAACGTGTAAATATCTCTAGTGCTTTTGGTAAAGATAATTTGTTAAAGAACATTGTCCTTTTAAACAAAATAAGATATTTTGAAGAAAGTTGGTAACCGAAATGCAGAGGCACCCTTTCATTCCTACTGTATAGACACAAAACCAGTGCAATTGAATGAGTGCCAGTATCCAACATTCTTTAAAATACCTTACTTGTGCTCTGCGATAGATAGTTATACGGAAGTGAAGAATACGGAAGTATATTTTCAGATAACTTTAACATTAATCAGCAGAAAAGCAACTATTTTTGGGGAATATCATAAAATAAATAACATTTCATAAAATATTTACTACAATAATGTTAACCAGTAATGCAGTAATGCATACAAAAATTATGAAAATTAAGACATATATTTATATAAAAACGAAATCATGTGTAAAGTCCAAATGACAAGTCCCATCAACTGAACAACATTTATTCGATAACTATTCAACTTTAACGTTAGTTAAAGTAAAACTAAATCTGCTATTTAGCATTCAATCATCTATTCGGCCAGACACACAAATCACTGCCAACTTCACAACATAACCAATTTTGACTTAGTTAGAGAAAAGTCACCAGCTAACCACAGAGTAAAATGATTTGAAAACCACAACATAATTTACACTGATGGCCACCAGCGAGTGCACCATTGTAAGGCTTTGACAGTCGAGACTCTGAATGAATGGGGGAAGGGTTCAGTTCAACTGAGACAGACATTCTCTTGTTACCTGTTCAGCAAAACCAAAATAGCCTCCGGGCTTAAGGCTGGAACCGATACACAGTCCCTTAATCAAAGAATGCAATGGCAAACTCTCCGTGTCACGCCTAGCGTGGCTTCTCCTCTATTGGCCTTATTCAACCCGCCACCATTTTAAATTGAAAACAAGGCTGTTAGGGGTAGCAGTCCAGCAGCGTCAACTATAGCTCATTTTTGCTTACGAAAATATTTTATCATTTAACATTTATGGAAACATTTAGTTTTGTTGATGTGGTAAAACAAAACATTAAGCTTTGTGTACGTGTCTAAAGTAAATTAAACATGCTCACATTAGACATAAACAGTTAGCCAACAGGCCAATTTGAACTAAAGGAAATATTGTTCCCTGAAAGATAGATCATATGTCTGTCAAACAATTCATATTTTCTGAAGCTATTTGTCTTGAAATTGTATAATAACTTGTTATTTTTACGGTTATGCGAACTGCATTACTTCAATACTTGTCACTGGTGTGACCTGTTTGGTCTCAAACGTTGTGTTTCATCAGCTTTGACACAGTTTCTGATACTGTTTATACTGTGACTTTTTGAAAATGAAGAGAAATTAACTTAAAGGTACAAAAAATCACAGTTTTCTAACTTTTGAGTTGTTTCAAAGCTTTAAAGATGTTATATGTTCTGATTTACACAAAGAAAGATATTTGAAAGAATGCTTGTTCAGTTCTATGACCTCATTACCTACAATAGTAGAAAAATTAATTTATTATTGTTGTTTTGTTCTGTTAAACACAAAATGAGGCACTACAACAAGAACAAGGACAACAAGAAGTTCTGGTTTGTAACTATGGTAGTCAATGGGGTCCAAAACTGTTTGCACGCGTTCTTTTTCTTCTTTTTCTGTGTTAATCAGAACAAATACAGATACCAATTTGGAACAACTAGATAGTAATTCTAAAGCATTTAAACAAAGTACAATAAAAAATATACAAAAATCCCAATGAAACACAACCCAATTCAGTGGAGGGTTTAGGATGACCACAGCTATAACAATAGACCCAGGCCTGGGCTTTGTTTGTTGGTGTTGGGTCCACGAGCCCCAGCTGATTCCTTTTAAACATCTGAAGGACAAAAGAAGGCCAGTCTAACCTCAGGATGAGAGGTGGGACCCCGGCGTGCTCTCCATCACCCCAAACACAAAACCCCTCCTGTGACGAGGAGTGTCTCTCGACATTGGGTCTGCACCCTCCCTTTCTTTAATACTCGAGATACAAACACACACTCACGCATGCACAAAAAGAGGCTCTCATTTGCCTCCCAACGAAGTGCAGACGTGCAGGAGACATCAATGGCAAAGCCGTGTTGCGTTTCAGGCTGC
This sequence comes from Triplophysa yarkandensis, assembly GCA_033220385.1. Lineage (NCBI taxonomy): Eukaryota > Metazoa > Chordata > Actinopteri > Cypriniformes > Nemacheilidae > Triplophysa > Triplophysa yarkandensis. The sequence continues at coordinate 7,062,722 of CM065656.1, read as the reverse complement.
GGCTTTGTGGTTGTTCATTTCGAAAGGGTGCGAGGGCACATCTTTGTGTGCTGACACTGACTAACGTCCACACAAACAAGCACGCTCTCGCCCTCTGTCCCAGTTGTGTGGCAACTTATCTTAAAGGTTAAATCTAAAACAAGATTACAGACTTCCTCGGTTTCCGTGGAATCCATGAGTCTGAATCCATGAGTCTGTTGCCTCAGATAAAACAACAGAAATGCTGCATAGGTAAGATGACCCACATTCCCATCTGTTGGTTTCGCCACTGCGTGGATGTTTAGATTCAATGCCTAAGCATTTTTGTAGGTGAGAGACAGACGAAGTTAAGAGCGCTTGAATGCATTCACCTCTTTACGCCCATTCAAACAGAATTGTGTGACTGTACATCATCTATACATCGCTGGCGGGAAACCCAAGCTAGCAAACCCATTATATGTTTCTTTCTCTTTTCCTCCTCCGTAGACTTTGCCAAGAGCCCAGACAGCATGTTTCATGCTATTTAGCGTTTTCACTCGCGCAAACATAACTAGAGGACTTGAGTTACATTTTTTCAGCCATGTACTGTAATAGTATGTCTGTCTACTCATTTCAACTTCAAATTACACATTATATAGTAGAGCCCCTTTGTGCATGGCATACTTCAAAGAGTGCCAGTTATATAAGTCAGACAAACCAAACCAAATTATGGTGCATCTTAAACCAATGCCACCGGCCCCAGACGAGGGCTTTCTTTAGAACAGGGTGAGGAACGATGTTTGGTTATTTGCATGTCTATTTGTACCTATGAAAGCCTTACACGTATATACACACTTATATACTTTTCTATACTATTTTAGACTTATTAATGTTTTAATACTTGAAGTCGAAGTACTACTATTACTACTATACTACTGCTTTTTAACATATTTATTTAGGTTATACGTACATATTGTAGTTCGTTGAATGATCGTATCTGTTGTCTGCTATAAATGTGTATATGGCACGCAGATACTGTATAATTGCTACAGGGGTTAGTGTAATTCTAAATTTAAGTGATGTTCTTGGTTGTCAATCTGTCTAAAGAAGAAACCCTGTTTGTGTGTTTGTGTATGTGTGTGGTTGTCACGCTGCTTCTGTCAGACAGACATCTGTGCAGTGAGAGCTGTATAGAGGTTTCTGATTGGTCACGGGTTCGATGAGAAGGGTCATGTGTCATATTGCTTTAAGACACACACAAACACACATACACGGACACCTAAAGGCTGACTCACTCCATCAACAGAGAGAATAGGGTTAAGCTGACACCTCAGCAAATCCTCATGCACGCACACGCACACACACTTCAACACATATATTTGTATAGCAATCTTTTGATATATAATTTGTAAAGTGCCAATCAAAAAAACTGTGCCATGAATTTTCATTAGGGTACATCTCTGTTTGGATGTGTGGAAAAGTGGATATAATTGTAGGAGAGATTTAAGAATTTATTTAATGGATTAATTCGGCGATGAAATTTTATTGAATACACTCTTAGCAAAAGTGATAATTATTTTCGTTGTTAATTTTTTATATTTTTTTTATTTGAATGTGTGATGTTTTACTTTTAAATGTGTGTAATATTAAACATTTTATTTTATTTAACATATCTATATTTCATGTCATCAGAGGAACAAAAATACATATTGTATATAAATCTTTCTTATAGATGTATATATATATAAGTCAATAGTATGACTAATGAATTGATCTCATCAAAACTCATCAAGTAGTTTTATTTCTAAGACATTATTTAAGGCATCTACACAAGCACAATGATAAATTAATGCAAATTATTGTTAAAGCCCACAATTAGAAATTGACTGTCAGTTGTTTGCCTTCGTATGTGGGTTCTTTCTCAATTCATCCATGCATTCATTAGTCTTTTAAACACAATTTTCTGCTTTCAAACAATGTATCTCAAAAGCTGTAAATGGCCAGTCCTAATGCATATTACCCCTGGTCACTGTTTTCAAAAAATCCCAAATTGACTTTCATTCTTATTGCATATAAGCACGTTCGGTCTCACATAAGCAATCATAGTATCCAAGGAAACGCCTACCCCCACACGCATCTATTTTCCCACCCTTCCTCCTTTTCGTATGCCAGACATAGAAAAGGTCCTCTTCTGTCTGTAACCCCCATTGCATCTTCGTCCACCTCCCCCGACCCCGACCTCCTCCATCACACAGGTATATGAATGCTTTCCTAATGGCCAGCCACTACAAACACACAAACAGACAGGGTTGACTGATGTGCGGGGGCTGGGTGCAAGGACTGTGAAAAGAGAGGATGCCCCGTGATGAACCTCTCTCTCTTTTATCTGTGTTTATCTCCATCTGACATTAATGAGATTTTAGCTACTGCAACCTGGGGGAGGGGGATGGCCGGGAGGATAAGCTTTGTGTGTTGGTGACGGTGCACATTTGATGGCACACCTTAGTCATGATTCAGGAAAACTAAAAAATGTAAGACTTAACAGAACTGCATGCTTTCATATTTGAGATATTATAAACGCTTCATAGGGCAATATAATACTACAATTTTAATAGAAGTCTGAGCTTTCTTAACTAGTTTTTTTATTGTAGTTTAGCAATTGTGGAAGCAGTTATGTAATTGGTTTAACTAAATAAAAACATAAAGGTAAGGTTTCAAAAAGATTGAAAAAATATAAAATAGTTTCATAATTTACACGCCGGTGAGTTGTTTTAAATCTGTATAAAGATTTTTTAAAAAATGGGCATAGACGGTGTCATCATTTAAACACCATTGAGTTGTTTAAAATCTGTATAAATGTCTTTGTTCTAAAGAGAACAGAGAAAGATATTTAGAAGAATGCCTGTAGCCAAACAAATCTTGGACCCCATTGACTACCTTAGAAGGAATAATATGAAATAAGGTATTTTTAAGAATGTAGGACCACAGAAAGTCTTATATTACTTTTCTAAACTATTTAGATTTGGTAGTCAATGGTTTTTAATAAGGTTACATAGGTTTGGTTACATGCTTTCTTCTAAATATATTTCTTTGGAAAAATGTAATTTTTGGAAAAATTACATTTATACAGATTTGGAACAACTACAAAAGGCGTGATTCAAGACAGAATCTTTATTTTTGGGTAAACTACCCTTAAAATATATACATATTATGACTCTCACAGCCAATTAAAAAAAAAAAAATTCTTTGTATATATATATAATTAATTTTTTAAATCTTTATTATGTCCTATATTAAATCCATCCAAGACTGAGGTAATCCTGGACAGGACAGCAAAATCACACACCCCGCCGAGGTCGCTAAATGATGTCTTAACAGCGAGTCTGAATAATTGCCATTTTGATTTGAATTTCAGCTGGTGGGGTGAAAAACTGGTCAAATTAGAAAGAATGTGGCAAATAACCCGAGCGCGAATCTCCACACCTGAACTGAAGCGTAAAAAAACCTAATGAATCCACTCACATTTGCATTCTATTAGAGCCATGGAAGCAATTAAGCTTTCCAATTGATCCTGGAAGATGTTCCTCTCTTATCTCTAAAACAAAGCTTCCCATTTTCTCTCTTTGCTTAGTTAATCACGCTTATGATCCATCAGTTCGGGCTTGTCGGTGACGGGCCGTTTGAAAAATCATAATTAGCACCTATAAAAAACATGGACTTTAATAACCGTCCACAACTTCACGTGAAGGACATTCACTGAGTACCAGTGGGAAAAATGAGCTCTGTTTAAAGAAACACAGTATCTTGTATCTTGTCTAGTTTCACGTTGAGTAAAACTGGTCAGGTTCCTCGTCTGGTGCATTTGCGCAACAATAAAAATAACCCTTACGGATATCCAAACAAAAGTCTGTTCATATCAGTAACCCAGTGAACAACACTAAGTCCATTTCTCTGCCCCGCAGGTCTTCGCTCTGAATCGTATTTATGAAGCGTTTGACCCGTGAGGTCCTTAAACAGCCGTTCGGCTCGGTTCTCAGACGGATCTACTGGCTTACATGCCCGGCAGCTGCAGGACCATCCGTGCCTGCCGAGACCATTGCATTCTGAATGGGAGGAAGAGCAATGCGCAAATGCAGCTCTCACATTGATATGCATACCGTGGGCCAGCTGCTGCTGAGCTGAGTTGATCTGTCCGGTGTGTGTGGCTTAAGAGTGATATGCCTGGCGAATGAGATGGGACATACCTAATATTCCCTAAGGGAACTGGCTTCCTCTCCCAAAGCTCTCGCACCCTCCGCTTAATATCCCAGAGTTCTAAGATGGCCTACGGAGGGGGGTTACCAGGCTCTCTCCGAAATAAAATCCCAAGTCAGCCGAACCGTAAGGAAGAACGAAACTAAACACGTTCAGTGTTTTTCCAAAAGCTTTTTCAAGGGCGTGATTTCGACTAAATTATGTAGCTTTGTTGCCAGAAAGTGAACAATTAAGCAAGAAAACGGCTTCAAAGGCTGAGAGCGCTTAAATCCCGCTTTAATGACTGGATGATTAGAGAAGTTTACAACCCACTTCCAGCACCTGGAGGGAATTAAAGAATGAGAAATTAGACGCACAAAAAAACCCACTTGATTGTGGAGGAGAGAGTCAACAGAGGGTAGAGATACCGAGCAGGTGTGTGCATGTGCGTGTGTGTCTGTGCACGCGAGTGTGTGTCGGGGGCAGACGCGCAGAGAATGCGAGAGGGCAGGCTTCATTCAAGCCCATTCATACTCGCATTTGCATAATCAGTCACTTCTCTCTGCTTAAGGAGTGGTGGTCCTGGAATGTGGCTGTCGCAACTCTCCCTTCCTGTCGCTGAGCTGCGGTTTTCCTGCACTGGCGGCAGGAACACGCCGTCTGCCAAAACTCTCTAAATAACCCCTGATAAAACGCCTACACGTATAACAGGAAGCTTCGAGGGGGAAATCAAATGGATGACTAAGTGGGAAGTCATCATGATATGGCCTTTCTTTTGCTTAGTGGTCTGAAAAATGGAAATGCCAAGTATTGCATCTGTTAAATTTCTTAATGGTGCTTATGTGTTGTGATTTATTATTAACATAACTGCACTGTTTTGGAAATAGTATTGCATAATATAACATAAAACCCCAGAAGAACACAAAAGAAGATATTTTAAAGAAACCCTATTTTGTGTTTGTTAAAAGAAAGATCACACAAGTTTGAGGGTAAGTCATTACAGTTTTTTTGGGGGGGGGTTAAACTATCAATTTAACCATATGTTTAAAATGATTAAAATTGTATTTAATAATTTTTTAACCCTCTCATTTTGACAGTAAGTAAAGAAAGTCTGTTTACAACCACATTTGGGAGAGTAATGATCCACCTATAAATTTGACATTCCTGACAATCACTTCCAGACATTTTTATCAGCATAAAACTAATCACGATTGCTCATAAAGCCAACTCCACACCCAGGCTTACACTTTGAACCTGTAAACTACAGTTCAGTAAACATCGAACCTTGTTTGCCAGGCAGTCAAACAAGCACTCTTTTGAACCCACAGAACGAGATGGTGGCGAATTCCCCTCAAAATACAAACAGAAATGTACGTACAGTATTAATAGAACAATGTGTCAGACATTTTGACAGAACATGGTTGTGAGGTAGAATTGTATAACTATTAATTCTGGGTGTATGTCTTGGAGACACAAAAGTACAGAACATCCTGTCTTCTTGCGTCTTCCGGCTGCAGTCTAAGAGAACCAGACAGACATGCACACTCAAACACTTATAAATGCACATATATGTCGAGGGGGGTTGAGTAACCACAAAGTCTGTGACCTTCCCGTAGCAAGCGGCAAAAAAGAGGAAGTTCCTTCACCCCACCCAGAGAAAGCGAGAGAAAGAGAAAGACTGCCAGACTGTTTCTCACAGATGAGGAAAGTCTCCGTTAAGTAATTCTGCAAAAAAATTGGCAACAATCCGCTCTGTCACAATCATTTATGGAAATAAAAACTTCAAGCACGCATGCACGTTTTCAGGCACACATTTGTGAAATCTACTTTTGTGCCATTAAACCAATGTGTTTACTGTCTGCAGTTTACTGTAACTTCCACCTTTATTTTTTACCACAACAACAGAAGATAAAAGAGATAAGTGTAACAGCAAAATGTTTACATAAACGCCTTCATACCACAATGTAAACAAAATTGCCTATCTACGTCTCTGTGTCAATATCAAATCACAGATTTTCTCCTTTCCACCTGGCATAGTAAAAATACACCAAATCTTTAGTTAGATAAATCTGCAATCATATTCCGCATCCTTCTTATGTATCCAGACGGTTTTCGAGTGCTCCCTCTTGTGAGACAGGAAAGCTCTTCAGACGTATTAAAGCCTTCTGGGGGGGGTCTGATAATGTGATAATGCAAAGAGCTTCGGGACATTTTGGTCTCACTAGAGTTTGAGGAAACATCTCGATGTTAACAAGGCACCGTCGTTCACCATAAGGACGTGTTCGACAAAGTGCACGTAACACATGAGCAAAGCAAAAGGCAGAAGAAAATGACGAATGTGTGTAAACGGTCGCCCCTTCCCGAAGCTTCGTTTTACATTCTCACCCGCGGAAAGTTGGTAGGTAAGTGACTTTTGGGGGATGGATAGGGCTGATCAGAGAGAGAGAAAGAGAGAGAGATTGGAGGGAGGAGATGTTGGTGAATGCACCTCTTTGTTGGTTCATATTCCATTTCGACCACAATACTCCAATCCCTGCATCATCAACTCCATTCAAGGGGAACAGTGCATGCAAATGACCAGGCCGGCCATTCACTGAGTGTTTGTGTGTCTGTGTATTTGGGGGGGGGTGGCACACAACAAAAAAGCTTTTCCTCTAATCCTAACAAACAGGACCCTGACTGCTGCAAAAGTCGAGCACAGGAACCCCAGAGCTCATGATGGCCAAACAACAGATAGGAGAGCCGCCACATATGCGAGTAACCCGAGACTGGAGACAACCCGGAGCAGATAAACATAAAACGATTGGTCTGAGACTTCATCACTGGCTGGTTTGCGTTTGCATTATGCATTTGGCAGACGATTGTATCTTACGCATCTCCAAACTGCACAATGAACACATGAACCGCAAACTTCAAGCAAAGAACACAATGATAAAGAACATGTCTCCCTCCCCCAAGCTCGAGATCCACAGACCCTGTGATTAAACTCTCAATGGCCCCATCATTAAATACGCATCTACTGTCAAGTACCTGCGATAACCAAACGGCCCAGAATTAGCATAACATGACGCTTTTGCCTTGGGACAAGTGGAAGTCAATGGGCTCGAGACAGGAGGGAATGAGATGTTGCACACCAAACACCGAACCTCAAGCCTCGGGATAAAGCCTGCACTTTAACAGCTCTGAATGATTGTTTGTTTATGCAGCCCTGTATCTACAGTAAAGGCCAACACCGGGACAGAGGTCATGACACCTAACGTCAATTAGGCTGTTTGGCAATTGGACTCAATACGTGAAACCCCAGACTCAGCCAGAAAACCTCTCTCCGAGATTTTGCTGGAGCTAAATATTTCATGCCATTAAAATCAGGCCGCTACTTAATCTCGGAGTCCGCCCACAGGATCCACATCTCATCCCTGGGATATCAGGTTGTAACACTTGGATTGGGAAACCAATATCATGAGTCTCTCGAGTCTGGGTCACCAAAGAAATGACACTCTTGGCAAAACTCCAAGCAGGAGAGCTGACACTACTTGGAGCCGATGCAGAATTCAAGACAGGCAAATTTCATTCAAGCAGGGCCGGAGGCTGCAGTCTTTGGGGTGGCGTGATCCATCCCTGGATCAACATTGTGCCCCAAAGCACTGAACCTCATCGCAGGGATGGGGCCTAAATAAGTTAACACAAAGTAGTGGCTCACCCGTGACGCTTTCCGCTTGTATTTATTGGCGAAGTCAAATTTCTCCTTAATGTCCTCCAGGAACAGCTCGAGACGGGCCTTCTCTTCTTTCCCAGTGTAATCCGGGCTCAGGAGCACATACGCCCTCCAGTTGGCGGAATCGAAGCCCCAATGGCAAGTCCTGTTCTCCAAGGATTTGTGACTGTGCACCACGAATTTATGGGTCGGGTACATGAGCCTGCAGTCCATGCACTGGACGCAGGGCGAGTTGGGACTGGTGTAGAGCTCGGGCACGAACAGACCCCTGCACTTTCCGAAACACTCATGGTAGATCTTGAAGCTCTTCTCGGTGAGCTCCAGCTCGATGGAGCCGTAGAGCTCTTTCTTGCAATGGGGAGGGTAGGTTCCTCCGTAGATGAGGGCATTGCACAGGCGTTCCGCGTCCGTTTTGGTGATGAGCCCGCAGGACGGGGCGGAGAACGGCAGGATGCCCATCACCTTGAGGATCTCCAGCTGGTCGGCGGTGCACCTGGAGCAGTAGATGTGCAGATCGTCGCACACGGAGTTGATCTGCTGGAGGGAGAAGTCCCTCAGCACCGTGTTGAGGATCTGCGGCAGGCACAGGCGTTTCTCCCCGCCGACCACGAAGCACGAGATGGTCTCGCCCTCCAGAACCGTCTCGCACCTCTCGGTGGAGCGGTCGGACGGGATGAAGAGCGGGCCCGGCATCACCGGAGGAGGGAGATGCAGGACGGGCTCCGGGACGTCTTTCCCGTCCTTTTTGAACAGGAGGTCGTGTTGCCATCTGGCCGAGAAGGCGGCCGGTCCTCCGAGAGAGCTCATGGAGCTCAGGTGGAACTGTTTGAGAGTTTGTTGCAGTCCCGGGTGAGGCTGGAAACTCTGTCGCGTTACCGCTTCCATGTTTCACGCACCGTCGGACGATTAAAACTCGGGGTCGGGGTGGGAACAGAACTCGCGGATGCCCGTTCCTCGTCACGCGTCTGGGAAAAAGCGCAAGGGGTCGAGTAGGGCTTCATCAAACATCCAGGAATTCGGCGGGATGTCGCTTGGATGAACGTTCCGCTGCAGCGGCTTCTCTTCTGTCCATGTCCACAGACGCGCGCGGACGGGAAACTGTTACAAATGTAACAAAGCGCGCCGAGTTGCTACAAAAGTATCCCGCGGGGGAACCGGACGTCCCCACTCTCGCTTCGCGGGTGAAATACACAATCCCAAAACTTTAAATCCTCGCGTGGAGATCGTGGCAGCCGGACACGGCGCGTCGCCTTCAGTCTGCCCCTGCAGTTCAATCCGACTGAGTCAGTGAGCACAGTCTCTCTCTCTCTCTCTCTGGTGTCTCTCTCTCTCTCTCTCTCTCTCTCTCTCTCTCTCTCTCTCTCTGGTGTCTCTCTCTCTCTCTCTCTCTCTCTCTCTCTCTCTCTCTCTCTCTCTCTCTCTCTCTGGTGTCTCTCTCTCTCTCTCTCTCTCTCTCTCTCTCTGGTGTCTCTCTCTCTCTCTCTCTCTCTCTCTCTCTCTCTCTCTCTCTCTCTCTCTCTCTCTCTCTCTCTCTCTCTCTCTCTCTCTCTCTGGTGTCTCTCTCTCTCTCTCTGGTCTCTCTCTCTCTGGTCTCTCTCTCTCTCTGGTCTCTCTCTCTCTGGTCTCTCTCTCTCTCTGGTGTCTCTCTCTCTCTGGTGTCTCTCTCTCTCTGGTCTCTCTCTCTCTCTCTCTCTCTCTCTCTCTCTCTCTCTCTCTCTCTCTCTCTCTCTCTCTCTCTCTCTCTCTCACCCAGTGTTTGTGTGTGTCTGGCTCAGTCATTGAATCCCATCCAAGAATGTGACTGACTCCGCAGGCTGCGGCTCTTCCAAGAACTTACCACTGCTGTTGAGAGATTTAGCTCTAACTTTGGAAGTCTTGCTTTAACTAAAACACTTTTTTTTCATTTATTCTTACTAAACAGTTTAGTGTTTTTCACATTTATTGTGCTCTGTATACGCATGCTTCTACTCTGTATCAGTTCTGCACTTTTACATTTACACTCAAAAATGTGTTGTTGGAATTACTTCATTGTATCTGAACTTTTCTTCACATTTCAAGAGAAGCGATGTTCTAACAGCTGTGGAACTGATGGACTTGAAAAAGTGAAGTCATTCCGACAACCTAGTTTTCAGTGCATGGTGCAAATGCTTTAATAATGTTGCCCACATCAAATTGAATGGGATTTAATGTCATGCGGATATTTGACTGACAAATAAAACATTTACATTGCCAAGCGATCAGCATCCTTGCCCACTCTTGGTCGTGCTTTTTGTGCAGCTGGTTTGTTGAGCATCATCATTGTTTGGGTCATGTGTAAACCGAGCATGTTTGAGATTGTGGACATACAGGGAAACGGTGGCAGACAGACGGGTCAGTATGTTGAATCATTGTGTGGATGGGTGGAGTCTCTAACAGAAGCTCTAATTTAAACTGACTGCGGTCTGAGTCCACAAGGCTTGGTTTTCCCGAGGCCTCCAGACTGTGCTGAGACAAAACCGAGAACGCAGTTAAAAATGACATGATTCAACTCTTTTAACACGTTTCATAACGTTTGAATGAAATAACATAGCGTTTATAAAATTATGTTGAATTATATGAGAACATCAAGCAATTATAATATTAAATAACTTTCATCATGCTATAATTATTACGCATCGTGATTTTATCATAATCTCGCTTTAATTTACCGTAATACGGTGCGAAAACAGCACGGTGTGTTTTTCCCACCCAGACCTACAAAATACACTCTCTGTGGATAATCTTGTGACCTGTTTAACTAGCTGCTTTTAATCTGTATGTATGAATCTTGCATCTGTCAGTGGATGGCTATTGGTCTTTCTCCTCCCTTCTGTCACTACAGTACATTGATTAGCTATTATTTGTTCCATTGAGTCCAAAATGAGGTAATCTGCAAAGGTAATCTATTGCAGTAGCCCCCTCTAGCTCCGAGGGCATGAAACTGCATTTGGGTTACTATAGGGCAAATGATCTTGCTACATAGGCATCAGCTTGGCAGTGACCAACTATGGCAGGAGGGTTTGAAGTGCTAATGATAAAATGAAAGATAAAGATGCAAAGATGAACTTATTTAATATCATAATATCAATAAAATCATGTTTTTGAATAGGTTAAACTGATTGGCCTTATGTTTAAATAGCAGTATTTGATGTAGTTTTACATGCTGGAGTGGTGCCTTATGTAGTTTAGTTTTAAAAAGTCTTAAAAATAAAGATCTTCATGATGCCATATAAGAAACTTTATTGTCTTAATGGTTCTATGAAGAACCTTAAGCATCGAAAGAACATTTATGTGTCGTAAAGTTTTTTTTTTTATGGCAAAATGATTCTTTTGTTGTTTATTTTATGGCATCGATTTGGCAAACCTTTCAAATACCTTTATTTTAAAGAGTGAGTTTAACCGAAATATCATTAAGTTTGTGCTGTCTCACAGTTTTGCACATATATGGAAATGTATTTAAATGGGTATTGTGAATGAGCACAGCTGACCTAAAATCTGATATTTATCTTTTATTTGTTTATTTTCGGGTCTGATTTAAATGTCAAACATTACTCATCCTTTGTAATGAAATTCAATTAAAATGAAAACAATAAACAAAAGATAAACAAACCATTTTTCAATCAGGCTTTTGTTTCAAGCAGTTAGATATTTCTTCATTTCTGTTCTTGGAAAAAAGCTTTATTTAGATTAAATAAGAGTAAAAATCTTGATATAAATCCTTTAGGTGACAATCTGTTGCCCCCCAAAACAGCTTTGTTTAACCCGGTCCTCTAAAATGCAAAGGCATTCAAATCGGCTGTCACTGTGTGGGCGTTACGACTTACCCACAAAAGTTACACTGCAGAAGAGTCAATTGTCGATTCAAATTTATGCTGTGATATTTTAAATGGCAGACGCATTACGAATGTTTGCTTTCAAAAACAATTAACAGTGTGGGAATGAGTGACTACGACCTGCTAATTCGACATGCTTGTTTACTAAAATTGGTACGACAAATGTTTAAAAAAATGAAACAATGAGGCATGAATCATAAGAACTGACCTGGTATGTTGTAATTAGAATGTTGTGTACTGCATTTATGTGCTGCAGTGAAACTTTAGACATCTAGGTATAAAGCTATTTTAAGTCTGATTTACACATTTAACAAAGTAAACCAACATAAATTTGGCAGATCCAAAGGTAAACGTTGTTCTGCATTTACTATACCAGCTGTCAGAAGTTGAACCCGTCATTGTTGTGACCTTTCAGAGGAAGGTCGGACCTGTGGCTTAATCAATCTGGTGGGAGGCCGTGCCCTTGGCTTTCTCTGGAGGAGAGGCAACTGAAGATCTTTAAGTTACCCGCTGGAAGATGGAAGGTTTGGTTACTCATAGAGACAAAGTAAAGCTCTACGTGCAGTGCAGCCTGTCAAACTCATCTTAAAGGACGATCTATTGAAGATGATATGATATTCTTCACTGGAAGCAGAGTGGTGTAGTGGCTGACTGTGGGTCTGTCAAAACTTCGCTGTATTTAAAACTTTCTAAACAGAGTAAGATGCTACACCTGCACACTGTTTTCGCTCCTTCATCTCACACTTCTCCCAAGGACCTTGAGAATGCTTTTGGAAACCCAGGGCAGCGCCCGCTATTTTTACATTTTTCATCCGGCAGCCATGGTGACGGCTCACAACATTGCCTCACACAAGTCCTAATGACATAGGCGCTCTTTCCTGGACACAGTCTACCCGGCTCCATCCTTGAACAGACAGCCCAGTCTTACTCAATACTCATCTGCTATTGTACTTTCTCACTGTGTGGCTATGGAACCATCAGTGTCAGCACTGGAACCTTCTGGATTTCTCATCCAGAGTCGAGATGATTCCAATCCTTGCCTCAGCCTCTCCACAGCTCATGGCTGTTGTACCTCGCATGGTTCGGTTATTTCACTGGAAGCCATCGGAAAACAGCCTGGCATTTTATCTGTACTATATTCCTCCATTATGTTGAATGTTTATGGTACACAATGTTTTTCTCACATTGTATGGTGAATCATATTGTTTGGTTGTCTCTTTATAAAAAACTATGGTTAAAACACAGGGTAAGTTGTAAATGTAAAATATTCTGATTGTAGATATATGTAGATATATTTTGATGTATGATCATATTATGAAAATATAATATAGTAAAACCGTGGTTAATTTATCTTCACTGCCGGTAGTTCAACATTTTAGAATAATAGTACATTCCTTATAATTTTGAGATCAAATAAAGGAAACGATGGGATTATGTAAATGTTTTATTTCATGATCTTGACGGAGGTCATCTTCGACTAGAAGACTAGCAGCTTCTTAAGATCACACTTTAGAATTTTAAATGATCCTCCATTTCTTCTGCGCTCTTATCGGCTGTTCTTTCTTCAACATTAAATATACATCATCCTTTTAAAAACATGTTTAATTACAAAACTTATGTTTGCTAAATTGTATATTAAACTTAATCCAGACATTTAAGCTTGCACCTTCAGATCAAAAGTTTCTCTTTTAATAATCTGAAACATTTCACACAAGTGTCCCAAAAAGTGTAACTTTTGTGTAATCAGTTTGATATTTTTTGTTATTGTTTATACCTAATTATTTCCTAAAAAGTTCATAACTGTGATCCCATTCTCAGAATTGCCAGCACCCCACAAAAAATAAATGTAATTTGAGCTTATTTCTAGTAATCTTAGGTGAACACAGAGCAGTAGATTGAAGAGAAGTCTTAAACAGCATGAAGTGATGGGACACTGCGCATTTTAAGCGCAGCATTGACTCCAAAAACGTTTTCGACCAAACGGGAAGTAATTTTAAAGAAAGTCCCGCGGGTTGTCGTACATGTGCGAGGATAAATCACGTGAAGTAGTTTAAGATGCTTTTGTCATTAACTGAATGACAACAATGTCAAAACTAAAGAGAAAGAAAACAGCGGCTGAGAGCATTAGACCCAAGCTGCAGTCCATTGACAAAAACACAAATGAGAGTTTGCGCAGGTCGCAGGAAAGTCAGTGCAGCAAAGCCCTGGCAGAAAGGTAAGAGGTTTTCTGACGTCATTCTGCAATAATAAACAAATACTTAATACATTTAACTCTCACAATCATTTATTGACAAAATCTTCATTTCATATAAGTTTATAACTGAGCTTCAGTGGATTAAAGTTGACTGATACCACGTGACAAATAGTAAACAAACATTACTCATCAGAAGTATTGAGACACATTGAGAAAAACTAAAATATTTTATATTTTATTAAATAAAAAATTAATATTTAAAGAAGGTTAGCTTATAATATTTCAGAATAGTTGATGACTAGCAGTTACAATAATGATGATCAATTATAAAACATGTCATTTTATTGATTTAATCTTATTTATATTAATCTGACTTAATTATATCATGGAAAACTCTACACAGTCCTCTTTGTTTTGTTCGATAACTATTTATAAGTTTAATGGTTTTCTAAAATGTAATAATAAATGCATAAGTGAATTGTCCCTTGAACATGAATCAGTAGTGTATACTACAGTATTTACTATAATAAGTTTCAGTGTACTATCAAAATTATAATATTAATATTGATATAGTGGATTAATTGTAGTATTACTCTTAATATACTTTTACATAGTTATTTACACAGAACATACCATTGTTTCATTTTCATATTGTTTGTTTTGAGTAAAATACTAACTTTTCCTTTTAAGATTGCTTTAATGTAAAACAGACATTATGTGCTATACGACAATATAAACTGTTTGACATTCCCATGCGTCTATACGATGTTCGTATACAGTGTATAACGTATATATAATATGTGCATACATATGTAAGAATGCAGAATGATATGTAATACTAATATTATCCCTGTGATCTTTACTGTGTTGTCAAGCTCTGCTGGGGGTGTTGTGCCGTGGTGGGAGAGATCTGAATTAAATGATGTGGAGAGAATTTGGGCTCTTACTTTAAGGGCTTTTTGCCCAAACCTGCAAACACATCAGGAGGAATGTATTCCACAGCTCCCCCCACCATCATCCACGGTATGTCACATAAAAAAGAAGAAGAAATGCAGATTGAATAATAGATGAGACGCTGCTGCCTTCCTTCATATAGCGTGAGAGATCTGCGAAGGTTTATTCCTCCTGAAATGGAAGAATTTGTTCGTGACGCGAGGTCATGTCACGGCTATTTTCGTGGCAAATTCTAAAATGTGCATGAAAATCGCATGGAAATTGACACTGTAAGGTCCAGTGATGATGACCTCAAACAGGAAGCAGTGGTAATGCACCCAATGTACTAAACACTTCAATTTCCATCACGATTTTCAAACCGGTTATAATCCTTGTCTTTGGACAGAGAAGTAAACCCTCTAATTTTGAGACCCCGATGCTAACATTTTCCTTGTTTTTCTTTGTACATGGGTACATTAGGGTTGGTATTATTTTCCATAGACATGATCCGCTCAGATTCATTCTTTCTGTTATTCATCGCTGGCATAATGGTCTGTAGTTCTGGTTCAAGGGAAGCATGTTTATGTAATAGTGGCAGGATATGTTCTGGAGTCCAGTTACTTGGGAAAAACACATGAGGTTCAAATGACGTGATTATTCCTGACTATTAAATATCTTAGATACGGTTATTGTCTGACATAAAATTAACAATGTACTGAAGGGATAGTTCATCCAGAAATAATATTATGTCATGAAGTACCCTCAAGTTGTTTGAACCCAGCCTGTATTACATTGTTCTGGTGAACACAATGAAAGATATTTTTAAGAATGTTGGGGAGTGAGATTTCTGGGACAACACAACAGAAGATGTATTGAATAATTAAGCAAAATAAACAATTCTGGGACACCTTTCACTTCCATTTTAATCGTTCTTCTGTGGTAGTCAATGGAACCAGAAGTCTCTTTGAATATAAGTGTCTGCTAAATGCTTACATGTAAATGCGTTTTTAATGTAAATCTCAGTTGCCATAATTCTTCCAAATAGCTTTTGTGTTGTGTTCAACAAAACAACTTTATGTTGAGTAATCCATGATAGATTTGGTTGATTTTTGGGTGTAGTATCCTTTGGATTGGTTATGTCCCACAGAAACATTTATTTTGTTTTGTCCCAGCTTAAGCTTCTCAACTATAAACTATAATTAAAACACATAGTAGTTTATATTGTTTATTTAACTTCTTTGATGTGAAAAAATAGAGGGGTCTGTTGTGGTCTCGTTGTGAGAGAGGTGGACTTGAAGGCCAAAGGTTGTGGGTTCGAATCCCAGTGCCAGTAGACAATGACTGAAGTGTCCTTGAGCAAGACACCTCACCCCCGTTTTCTCTGCAGTTATAATTGGCCACTGCGTAATACTTGTAAGTCGCTTTGGATCTGCCAAAGTGTCTGCCAAATGAGTAAGTGTAAATGTGAAATGTAGTTTTGTCTTCCATGGAAAAACATGGAAAATGTAACAGCAGTTTTGCACCATTTTTTTTACTGGCTCATTGTCACATGTAAATTTGGGATTAGACATGATTGCCATCATGACATCATACCTTCATTTGGCTTTTCTTCTGAACCACTGAGCTCCAACAGATATTTAACAGCAGCTTTAAAAATATTATGTGTAAATGATGTTGCCAACAGAAGGATCTCATTAAGAAGTTTTGATAGTAAATAGTGTTATTTTCTCTAAGCCAGGGCAGGAAGCTTCTGTGGAAAATCTAAGTGACTTGAAGTGGGGCTGTCCAAAGAAAGATATTGATCTTCAAGATCTGCCCGCTCCATCTTATGCTATTCACCCGACTCCGGTGACAGTGGAGACAGGGCTATCTCGACCAATAGCCCGTCCCAATCAAGAGGACGACATATCAGTATGTGACTTAAAACCAACACAGCATCAGCGCCTAGAAGGTCGTGCATTATTAGAAAAACAGAGCGACATGCTTGACCCAGCAGGGAAAGTCCTTCAGTTTGAAGAAATCCAAGAGGATCAAGGGAATGCAGCAGTCAAGATGTGCAGCTCATTTAAGAGACCCAGAAGCTACGAAGCCGGTGAGGGAAGTAAACTGAATCCTAAAACACCTCCTGTGCACATATACGGACAGAAAGGTTCAGTTCCGGCAGGGCAACAGGGGCAAGAATGGGGAAGCCAAGTGGTTGCAGGAGGATCTGGAGCAGGTGTAAAAGGAAAATCAGGAGCAGGCGGATCTAAAGTAAAAGTGAAAACAAAACATGGTGCAGGAGGTTCTGGAACACAGTTGAAAATAAAACCAGGAGATGTAGGATCTACATCAGGGCTTGGATTAAAATCAAAACCTGGATCAGAAACAGAACTGCGAACAAAATCTGGTGAATCTAGATTAGACCTGGAAAAAAAAACAAGAGAAGAGGAATCCAAAAGAGAAATGGACTGCTGCCCCATGTGTCTGATGCCATTTCCTGCAGGGTGAGATCCATCATGTTTTTATTCATGTCTTGGTTACAAAATGAGATTTCTGTGGGTCAAAAATGCAAACAATACACTTAAATGTTATATGTTAAACTATAGTTCTTTAGGGGAAATAAAAATCCTGTCATCTCACTCTCTTCAATTCAAAACCACGTGACATTTTTTACCTAAAAATACAAAAGTGATTATTTTAAATAATTGTAGTAACTTATCAGCAGTAGCCATTCACTTGCATTGTTTTTATGTCTTAACAACCGAAGTCAATGTGTGCCACAATAGCTTGGTTACCAACATTCTTCAAAATATCTTATTTTGCGTTCTTGAAATGTCAAGAGGGTAATGAAATGAAATGAAATGTTTATTTCAGAATAATTATCACTTTATTATTATACAAGTACAAAGTGGAATCAGGTTGCCTCTTGTGTCAAATTTGTGTTGTTTAAATGGTTTCTTTGTTTTGTTTGCTTTCACACACTTCAGTGCGTGACTTCAATCAAGATGAAGTGAAAAACTAAATTTTAGAAACTAGAAGGTTTTCATTAAAATGCTCTCTTTAGACACACAAAAAAACACTATTCTCCTAGGCACAGTAAGAATTTAATTGATCCCTTTGTACATAAGGTGTTTACGCTTAAATGGATCTCAATCTGTTCACCCAATGCTTTTTTTAAAAGCATTTCTGTTTCGAATTGGAATGGGTCACACTGGATTTGTGGTCTGTACACTTGAGTCTTATCCTTTGAGCAGATACTTGGTCTGTATTTTGCTGTTTGGGACATTTTTTGAAACTTACTTTGAAGGAAAGAAATGACAACAGAATCATATTGGTTGCAAAACAATATGTGGAATATGATAACTTTGCTTCAGATGAGCCAAACTCTTGCTTGGGTGGCCGCAAATTTTCAGTGAAGGACAAACCCTAGCATAAACCCACAGTATTTCTCAATAAAATGTACCTCTTTATATTGCTTTTGGTTCGAAATAGAATAAAAATTCCAAATTTGTCTGTTTAAGATCTCAGATAAAGATTCCCCACATTCAGGTCTTTTCAGGCGAGAACACTGACTCTGTGTTTGCAAACAGAATTTGTTCTCATTGAAAGGCAGATGCATGTTCCAGAACATCAGAGGCCAGAAGACTGACATCATATTTGGCACGAAAGAAGTTTAGCTGTCTCTTTAGGTGTAGCCAGGATATACACACTCAAACAACCCCCCTGGCAAAACAGTCATTTTCAGGAAACCTTTGGACTGGGATTGTTCGATGAAGTGATGGTGGACAGGATTTTGCTTTGATTTCTATCCCCTCCCTTAAACTCCAAACTAAAATTAGTCATATTTTGGAAAAAGACATTTTATTTTCCTTTAATGAGATGGATTTGAGACCTAGCGCCTTGGGTGCTTACGGAGCATTCGGAGATGGATATTGCAGCCATGGTTATGTAACTCGCTCATGAATATGATCTCATATCTACAGTTGTAGAGCAGAGGACACAGTTCAGATGGGATCAATATTCCTAACATTGTTTGTTTCATGAAGAAGTTTCAACAAACATAGCAAGTCTTAGCAGCTGTTATTAAATACAGCTTGTGCGATTTGTTGAGCATTTTGGAATTCTTGGGTTATTGTTATGCCTGATATGTTGGGATTTTGTTAATATTCAATTTATCCTGTTAAAATTGTCTGTTGGCTCAATCTGAACATATTAAACAATTATTGTTAAATATAACAACAATATCGTTGATTTAAAAAAAAAAATCTGTTGCCTTTTTTTGTCAGTAGCAATGGACTGTTCAATTAATCAATTTCAATTATGGCTCCGAACAATTATGAAAACAGAATAATCGAGTGGAAACAATTGTTTTGCTGCATTTCGTTTGGCAGTACTAGATTACTAGATACTAGATTATTTTTCTATTTTACATGTATCTGTTATCTGTTATTTTTTATTAGTTTATTAATAATTTTTCTACTAAATAACTCATTTTCAAATGCCAATGTGTAATTAAAAAAATCATTCATATCTTAACATTAGAAAATAAAGTGTGATTTAAAATTTTTGTTATAATCAAGCAGCCCTAGTCCGTTCAATACAAATGAAGGGGAACCAACGGTTTTTGGTTACCAACATTTTTCAAAATATCTTCTTTTGTGTTCGCAGAAGAAAGTTATACAGATTTAAAACGACAAGAGGGTGAGACAACGATGACCTAATTTTATTGAAATGACAGATTTATAGATGTCTTGCTTTCCTGGTTGTCGACCTCTATATTTAATACTCCCGAAAGATTGTGAACTTGTCCACAAGTGAACTTTAGTCTACTGCTCAGAAAGAGGAAACACAGTGTCAATATGCAGCAGACTCTGAGGGTTCTTATGCAGGGGAGGAAGAAAAACTCAAAGAAGGACAGTTATTCATCGAAATCGGTCAAAAAGTCACCAGATTCTTGCGAGGCCCGGAGCGCAGCGCCCTCGGCGTGGTGGGCAGTACTGAATTGACTCGAACAAGGCAGGACTTTGTTGTGAGACCAGGGCTGGCGTGCTCCGCTGCCCGTTCTCTGCCCGCCATGTGTACATTGGCCAGACTGCAGAGCACAGCTAAACACAGGCCGTCCCATGAGAAAGACACAATGAACACTCTTGTCTAGGGACAAATAGATAAAGGCTGAGATATAGAAAGTGGTGGAGAGTGTGTTTCCTAGGGAAGAGATGTCAGAGAAGGGCCAAAGCCTAGTGATGAGTTGGAAATCCTTATGGAGAGAATAAGAGAAATGGCTGGTTGGCATGGTTGAATTTACAGAATGGTTTGAGGTTTGATGCTGGGGTTGGAAAAGGGATTAGAAAGGAAAGAGGCTTTAAAGGGAAGGTAATACAAACAAATGAATACTAGTGGAGTTTTGGGGAGGAGGATGGATCTGTATTTCTGATTCGTACTGTAAACATTCCTAAGAAAGCACAGGGACCATATGACCTCAGTTTTGAAATGAGCCTGATATTTCTGTGTGTGTTAGATGTAATGTAATGTTTGTGCAATGCACATCAGTATGAGGATTTAACAGTTTCAGTAATTCTGCAAAAAAGCTCCCTAATAACAGTCAAAATATAAAGATCTTATAATGAAAGCAGCAGGAAAAAGTTGATGTGATCATAATAAACTTTTTTTTATGCATGTTTTTCCTATCAATGCAAAATTAATTTGTACAGGTTATAGCAAAGGACAACTTGTCTTAGGCATTTTCATCATTTTAAAATGTATTTTGTGATTTGCAAAAAAAATATTTTGCATGTTTGAAATAATAACAGGGTGAGTTAATTATGACATAGTTTTTATTTTGATGTAAACTATTTCTTAAAAATGCTCTTTTTAATATTTAACCTATTTTTAGATGCCTGGTTTTATTCAGCCTTTTACCAAATTAGACTATACAATGGATTATGAATCACATAGATGTCAAAAGGATAGTTCACCTAAAGCTTTCATTATTAATCTCATGTCATTCCAAATTATATGTTGAAGAATGTTGTAAACAGAACAATGGCCACCATTGTCTTCTATTGTATGGACACAAAACCAATGAGACATCTTTCAAAATATCTTATTTTGTGTACCACAGATTCTTGTGAAGCAATACCAAGAACTTGGCTCTTTTGTGAACTGTTTAGAAACAACTTTTCTCCACATTCCAAAAGCTATGTCAACATGCATCCCATCCAAAAAGTATTTTGAAAGAAAGTGAGGGATCAATACATGAGTCCAGAATGTTTCCTCAAAACTACTCATTGTGCAAGTGTGAAACACTGTTGCTTTAGCAAGGTTTAAAACCACAAGATACTGGATAAAGCATGGTTTATGGTCTAGTTACCTGCTGATGGATAAATGGCTAAACTTTGCCCAAAACCTTAAAACTATTGTGACAGAACGTATTGTGTTTTATAGGCGCTGTGTGTGCGTTCTAGTGATCGCTGTTTTATATCATGTGGAATACCTAAAAAGTTTCTCTGGTCATTTTCAGGTTCTCCCAAATGGAATGTGATGGACATCTTGCACAGTGTTTATCAGAGATGCAAGAAGACATTCTCTGGTGAAGACAGCCAGTTTATATGCTGTGTGTGCGTGTGCGCGCATGTTTGTGTGTGTGATGCGTTTGGGCTTCCAGAAATTTTGTTTAAGATTATCTCAAATTAAGAATTTTATTTCATTTCTGAAGCTAGATTTAAAAAAAAAACGCAATAAAGACAAAATGATGTGTTCTCCAGATCACAACATTGTTACTCTTTTCTTCCACATCCCGAAATCATGACACAAAACACATTGCAATGAACATTTACAGATTTACAGTTGTTTTGTTAAATGAAGTCTTCGTAAGGGCATTTACATCCCTCTCTTCCACTATAACCTTCATTCACAATAATTTAAAAAACAAACAAGAAGTAAAAAACTATTCACGTTGAAGGTCAAAAAAGCAGAAAACAGCTTGAAACAGCTTTTGTGTTTGGCAGTTTGATAAATAATGCTGAAAAACGAATGCTTTAATGGACGAGAGCTTGCATTTTATTGACCAATCGTAAGGATACTGATTTCAGATCATCATGGTGCAGAAACATGTTTATTTTGTTTGTTTTTTGGAAAAGTTCTAAGGGTTAAAATACAAATATGTAAAGAGAATTATGCTTAACTCTTCCGAGTTAAAAATAATACACAAAGATCTAAATCAATGGACAATCGTGATCTGTTTTTCAGTGAATCTGTACATTAGCTCTGGCTGGTGGAGCATTAAGTTGTTGGTTGGATGAACTCTTGGTCCTTAGTACCTATTCTCATACAAATAATAAATATAATCAAATAAACAAATATAAATGATTTGTTGAATTAACATTTAATGTTATGTGACCGCTTCCTTCAAGACCACGGATACATTGCAAACCTGAAACTATACGTCCACGCTTCTCATTTGCATCCAAAAAGTATCTGAACTTCTCGTTCATGTGCAGTCACAAAATGTTTGTAAAAATCTTGTGCCTTTTTGTACCATCATTTCATTAGAGAGCCGAAGACATTTAGTTAAACTAAGTGTGGTTTTCTGCCTTATCTCTAACGTATGTCGGGTAGTTATCTCCCGTCCTGTTCTTTGTTCTTACTCTGTCTGTTAATCTGGCTACTGTCTGACACAAAGAAACTAATTAATCTTGTAAAAACAGAGCGCTTCCCTTTACAGGTCTGATTTCATCAAAGTGTTCTTGTCGAATAGTGCTGTTAATCTGTCAAGCTATTCCGCCATTGGTTGCTTTTATTTTTTTAAAGGGATAGAACATGTTTTGAAGAGAAATGTAAAAACCTTATCCGTGTGGCCTGGTATTTAAATATGGATGCTTTTGTTTCCTGCTGGAGAAGATGTGTGTGTGAGTACATGGCTGTGTTCTGAATAACAAGCTTACTCCCTTTGCTATTAGTGCAGTGAGAATGCACATATAAAGGAAATATTAGACTTTTTGGCATGGGTACATTACCTTGACTTTGTGATCAACCAAAGCCAGTGTTGTATATTTTATTATTTCAACCCATTTTGGAATGAGCATTATCGTCCCGATTATTAGAGTTTGTTCTCTAATAATCAAGCTTTGACTAGTCAATAATGCAGCCACAACAGTTGGTGAAGCATGACTTCCATGTTAATGGCATATAGATTGGTTGTTCTCCACATTGAGATTTTTCTTTATATAAAACAGGATTTGCTCTTGATAAGATTTTGGAGGACGGACTTTTAGGATCATCTTATGTTCTGGACAATACAGTACCAACAATGATAAACAAAAAGCGCCATTGGGGTAAAATTTTTCAATGACTTTGTGTGACAATCAATTATCCCCCAATTCTATGAAATGCAAAACAGTTATAAGATGTATTGGTATTTCATTCCTTTAAAAAATACATTTGTGTGTTGAAGGTCATAGATAATTATTCTATTACAAACACAGCCTCTGTAACCAAATGGTTTAAGTATTCTGTGCTAACTATGTTTTCCAATATTCTGTTGTAATAGGTTGAATTTAAAGGGACAGTTCACCAAAAAGTAATATGATTTGAAAATTTCCTCCAGTTATTGCAACCCCCATGACTAAGCCAAAAAAGATTTTTTTCTAGGAACTAAATTACCAAATTACATGTGACCACAATGCCTTCCATCTGTCACAAAACCTATCTGACATTTCTGAAAATATCTATTTTGTGTTGTTTAGAATAAAGAGTCTCCGATTTTGAGGATGAATAAGTGGAAATATTTTAGTTTGGGATGAACTGTCCTTTTAACTGCCTAAAGTCACGTCCACCCTTTCCTTCATTCTGGTCATGTGAGATTCTCTTGCATCACTGCTGCACAACCTGACTACCACAATGCCAACATGATGTTATAAAAAAACTGTGTTTTTTTGTCTTTCAACATCTCAACAGCATAGCATTGATAAATCACATGATTATTACTGTATTGACATAGTTACAACACAAATGCATCAGTGTGGTTTTGTGTGTGGTTATTTAAAATTGTTTTGTACAAGTTTCAAGTCCCCTAATTCTTATTTGGCTTATCTGTATTGGTGGTAATTTGGCCCATAATTTACACTTTTGTTTACATTTGATTCACTCATTGACCCACATGTTTTTGTCAAGGAAAAATAGACCTATAGTAAACATTCTTATTCGTTGATGCACTGTAAAATAAACTCCGATCTAAAGTGGAGCTGAGTGAATTTGAGATCATTGAGGCACTTCTTCATAAAACACATTTTGTGTCCCATTTATTCTTTAAAATCAACAGGTGTGAATAAAAGCCTTGTTTAAAGAACAGCTACCCACTGTGGATGATTCGTGAATTAAAATGTGCCACTTTGCATCGTAAAAGGCATCATAAATTCTTTGTTTGGCTACCTACACTATAATACAAGTCAGTGTTTACCTTTTAACATTATACATTCTTTTTTTGCTTGAGGTGCACCTCATACAACATTAAAGAGAATCGAAAGGTGAACAGAAAATAAAAGTGCACAATAAGTTAGAACTGTCACGTTCGGCTAGGGATTGTGGGAAGTGTAGTGTCCGATGGACGCAGGCACACGATGACGGAGCTTACCAGAGTCCCAGGCAACAGTGCGTGCACACACACAAACGTGGGCATCGAAATCAAGAGGATGCCGAGAAGCAGGAAGACAAACAGCTGATGTTTGGGGAACAGTTCCGTGTAGTTTCTCCACTTGTTCAATCTTGCAGTGCGACCCTGAAATAATTCAGAGACTTGAAGTCTGAAAAGTTTAAAAGAAAAAAATGGCCGTCCAATGGTCTTCCTCATGAACACATAGTCTGAGGTAAACTCAGCCGTAGTCTCTTCCGGAATGTTCTTCTCTCATACAGTTTCCTCAGTGGAGAACAGCAGTGGATTAATGTACTCGAATCCTTCAAACTCGGACTGGTCTATTCTCTTTATCACATCCCTAAAGAGAGAGAACAAATATTATTAACATACAGTGAGAGATACAATTCAACCGTGTCATATCCCCCGCACTATGTCTTGGCCTCAGGTGGACTATTCATCTGACCATATTGTACACAAACACTGCAAGATCTGGCTGAAGTCACTCGTCCTAAATAACTGCGCTGTCATTTCCAAGAGTAACAACACGCAGGTTCTTTACATTTCTCGGCCGGGAAACAATGTTCTGGGGTAGAACTAGTTAAAGGGATTGTAGTTAACGGAACAAAATATATAATATTTTTCTGTTATGTTAGGTAGATCTCAACTGCTAACATTTTTCGAAATTTCTCTCTTACAGGGTTGGAACAACTTCGTGGTCAGTAATTCATTTTTGGGCAGAATTACCCTAACCTTAAATAGGTTTAGAGTTGAGATTCTAAAAAGCTATTCATTAGGTTTGAAAAAAAAATCATTGCACTGTTCCATGTCTTTCATTGCTTTAAGATTTATATCAAATTTAGAATCAATCCACCCCAACCAATTTTTTTTAAATTATACTTTCAATATTTATTTTAGAGCTTCATGCTCTTAATATATAATACACTTTTTATTTTACAAATTCTAACTATGATAAGGTGAATAGGACTTTAAAAATTTGGTTGAAATGTAGTTATTTACACATTTTTATTTGCATTATATCTTTGTTTTGTGGACAGTTTGAGACGTTTTTGAAACAGTAAAAAAGTGCTCAGAAAACAGATGGAACCTAATCATTCCAAATTCTCTTTTTACTATAGTTTTTACTATAGAACTCCATTAAATCCCGTGAGCTATGAAAGATCAACCTCTGAATAATAAAAATGTCTTCTGGGTTTCTTTTGACTAAGCACTTGTTTTTAATTCTGCATCATTTGAAACCTATTGGTCGCAGGCGGACCAATAACAACATCAATAGCCTTTTCCCATCTGCATCAAAAAAGCCAGTGCAGAAATTCAAGTGTCTTACTCAACTCGGCTATTTTCTTAACAGCAGTAATCTTGTAAACGTCACGTTTCGGGCTATTCCTTAAAGAACCCCAGCAATGCGAATATGTATATTATCAGTCTTTTAAGGATTCCTCTTCGATGCTGTAATACCAAAACCATTTGCAACTCGTTCATCACGTTCTGTCAAACACATCCCATGGACAATTTTCTTCTTTCCAACAAGCTCTGGTTTGAGATTGGATTGTGTTTGTCTTGCGTCTGTTTGAATAAAGTCTCAAGAGTGCCACTCGACTGTGTGTGCGTGGGCACGAGGGGCCGAAATGCCTCCAGCCAGAGAGAAACTAAAATAACATGAATGACACCTTGATGCCGTAGCATTAGACTTGTGTTTCAAAGGAGGAGAGAGACGTGTGGTGCCACAGAGGAAGTCACGGAGAGGGCCCATTTCTTTTGGGCCCTGTGCAAAATAAACAAGTCTGCACTTAAAGAAATGTCTCTGTGGTTTTATGTGGAACAATTTAAAGTAAAAAAAATTAACATTTTAAAGCTTGGAAATTAATTAAATATACAGGTAAAATTTTGCGTATATGTACGTAAAAAAATAAGTAGATGTGATTTACTAAAAAAATGCTTTTACAATCCATCAACAATTTAAGGTGTATGTTACAAATATATTTGTTATAAATATTTTTTCATTACATACACGTAAAATATATTTTTTAATTTTAGATTAATTAATTGTTTAATTTTTAATCAATTTAATTAATTATTTAACTATTTTCCACTGAAATAATCTAATTTATTTATATTTAATCACATTAAGTCAATATAAAGCCACATACAATAGTTTTTACAGTTTGTTCAATAAAAATTTTCCTAGAATTATGCTAGATATACTAGATGCTGGTAAAAACAAAAACAACAGCACTTTTTATTTCTTTTTCTGCATGCTCAAATATGAATCTGTTACATATAAACACAATATTTAGGAATGTTATTTAGATATGTTCTAAAACACAATACTTAGAGTCATAAAGTTATAGTAAATGACATCCATTGGGAATTCAAGTTTCAAAGCTGTTCGTACGAGCGTCACGTCTCTATCCACATCATATTCCCTGTTCTTCCTTTCCTCCTGCTCTCCGAGACACATGCCTTTTTGGATGCACTTCCCTTTAATCTAAATCTTTTACAAGGAAAGATCCCCCCCCATCCCCCTCTTTTTACGTCTGCCAGATTCGTCAAACAAAAAAGGCTTCCATCACTTCCTCCCCCAAACCCCTTTCCTCTATCGCGTGGGACGTCAGGCTGTTTCAGCTCTCGCTCTGTGTTTGAAGTGTCTGGCTGCTTGGTTCCTTTGAAGGCTGTTCGGAAAACCTCTTATTGAACTAAGAACCCGTCGTGGCTCTATAGATTACTGTCTGTCAGTGCATCAGACTGCGGCCCACTAGCGTTCTGTTAATTATGAGTGACAGGTTTACCCGCACATTGACTTTGGTAGGCTTGTAGACAGAATGATTGTGTATGCGACAGTTTGAAACGAGGAAGGACGTGACGTAAGGTGCACGCTGTGCTATCGAGATGTGGCGGGAGAAGATAATTACATTTGTGTCTTTGGCAGATGCTTTTTCTCAAAGCAACTTTTGGTGCAACCAAAGAATATCTTATGAGTGTGTGTTCACTAGAAACGGAACAAACTTTCTGCTGCTTATGCAATGCTTTACCAAATACCCAATCAGATCAGTGCGAATATTTAAAAGATAATGCCAGGCATTCTAATCATGATAAAAAAAGATTTTTTTATTCTTATTTAACAAGGTTGTTTTCTGCTATTAATGTTTTCTTTAGTTTGTTGTCTGGGCAACTTTGTTTCCAAGACAACAGAGTCAGACATTTTTCAAGTGACAGCTCACACAGAAATGAAAACTTGTCATCGTTTACTTACCATCTGAAAACGTCAACGACTTACTTTTACAAAACAAAAAATTTGATATTTTGAAAAACATTTTTAACTGTCGCTTGCATTGATTTTGTATCCATGCAATTGAAGTTTCACTGCTGTTTTGTAACCAACATTCTTCAAAATATCTTCTTTTGTGTTTGGTGAAAGACAGAAAGTCATTGAGGTTTGAAATGACAAGATTTGAAATTTAAAGCCTGTTTTGATTACAGGACGAATGTAGTTATTTTAAACTTCTAAAATGCAATGCAAAAGTGTACTATGTTCTGAAGTATGTACTGTTTTTGTTAAGTAAAAAATATGCTTTTTAGAGTCTAACAAAATGTATGAACAAGTGGGGAAATGTGTGAAAAGGACGACCACATCACAATATACATCTTATTTAAATCTTTCTTTCCATTCATTTTTGCTACATAATGTTACATGTGTCTTTATTCATTTTCATAAATCGTGTATTTAATTTTGTTTTATGAAGTGAAGAGTTTTTTTTATTCTGTGTTCCTATCACCGTACACAAGAGCAATTTAAGGCTTATGCCTTAAACAAATAAAAATGTAAAACACAAAATTCACAAATTTCCAATTAACTCGTTAATAAAATGCAATACTGTGTCACTTCTGCCCTCTATAAGGTAAATTGTAGATATTGTTAGTAATATTTTTTCAGCTTTTATGAATTTTTGATGTTAGTTAATGTACATAAAATATTTTATGTTTTTAAGTTCATTAACTTATGTTAACAGTTCCAAGTGTAAAATTAAATTTTACTATGCATTTTTATATTCACATTGCAATACAAAATGTTATATGTTCCTGTCTATCTAAACTGTATCTTATCAATAACTGGGGATAGATTTTATTTATTTTGTGTCTCATGTTGAGTTTCCCAGCAAAATTATGCTCAGTTTTTCTCATCTATGTGACCCATTTCGTCTCTTTCCCACGATTGCATTTCTGGAGTTGCATTTAATGTAAATTGAAAACAGGGATACTCTTAAGTTTCCTCGGGAGCGGGTGTCTCCTTAAATCAAGTCAGAAAACAAATTCATCCAGATACAAAAGTCATTGTGAGGACTAGTGTCCTTCTCCCGAGAAATACACCTCTACAGAACAATGCATCTGAAAGGCTGTCGTGATCGGAAAATGCCTGGAATGTTTAAAGACTCTCTTCAGAGTGACCGAACTGCATTCAGGAATGCCGCGTGTCTTAATCCGAGTCCTCATACTTCCATTAGCTATCAAATGAATGAACATTTTTAAGAATGGAGTTGACTTGCTTTCTCTCGTTTTTAGCGTTCTTTTAATCACCTTCTCGCTATTCACATTGACAGAGTTTACCAAAGAGTGTTTGAAAAAAAGACTTCAAACGCCTGAAAGAATTCACTTCACACTGATGAAAGCCAGTTTCCATCTGAATCTGCGGTTTTCAATCAGGTTTAAGGGCCGGCCTTTGTGCTTCCTTTTCAATGTGGCTCCTTTCAGCACACCTCATACTGTAAAGCGATCAGAAACTCCAGAGGGGACGTTTCCATATGACATCATCAACTCCTGACCATAGCCTCCAGATGGAGAAACCATTTCACTTCATCTTCCTCTCGCTTCTGAAGGGGAATCTTGGACATAAACTTCACCATCGTGACCAGCTCAAGTCGACTGGAAAGCCCCTTTATTAAACACTAGCGCAGACATGTCACTTTGAAGTCATTAAATTATTACATAATCGCTCATGAGATGGATTCCGCAGAAGAGAAAACTAACTGTAATTTCCATTGAAACATTTGGAAGATGTTACCTAGTGTAAGGAGATGCTAGTTTGTCTTTCGTAATTCATATCTGGGAAGCGCTTTCGTGGAATTTATGGGTTCACCCATTGAACGGGATTTGGATGATTGGTGAAGTGATTGCTCTGTCACAAATCATGGATCTTTTGGAGAACGTTGTGCGGGGATGAATATAAATCAAGTAACGGTATAGCAGTGTGAAGGTTGGTGGGGTTGGTTATCAAGGAACACACATGCATTTTGCTTGTTAAGATACATGAACTCTTCAAGTGATATGTTCATCATTTACTTCAAACCAGGATGCGTTTCTTTCCCCCGTGGAACACAAAAGAAGATATTTTGAAAAATGTTGATAACCAAACAACGGCAGTTGACTTAAGTTTTGTGTCCATACAATAGATTAAGTGGGTTCCATTGTTGTTTAGTTACAAACATTTTTCAAAATAACTTCTTCATAAGTCATACAGGTTTGAATTTACAAGAGGTTGAGTAATTAAACAAAATTCAAAATTGAACTTTCACTTTAACTTGTTAAGACCATGCAAGCTGGCACACATGCGGTCTAAGAAATTCTTTGGACAACTGTTTTAAGTGATAGTTCAACCAAAATTAAGAAAGTGTCATCATTTACCCATCATTTCAAACCTGTATGAATTTCTATCTTCTGAATTAAATAAAAGAAGATATTTTGAAGAAAGTTGATAACTGAACATTAGTGGCACCCTTATATTTTTGATAAAAGTCATAAGTAAATAAATGAGGCCAACATTTTTTGGGCTGAACTATCACTTAAACTATGGAAGTCCATCTAATCTCAAGCACATGCTGTCCAAGAAATTCAGAAATCAATTTTAACAGTTTAATTCTTGGCCAAAAAATAACTTATAATTTAAAAGACTTTTGAATTCAAGAACATTTGAGCCACACTGAAATACTCACTCATCATCTGGTGTTAGTTGTACTGGCTCATTGGTGAACTGCGTATCAAAGTTTTCTAAACCGTAGTCATCTGTGATCTGAGGTTTGAATGGCGGTGTCACCTGCTTTTGTTCCAGCTGTGAAAGAAACATGAGAAAATGAATAACTGGTACCAGAATCCACTCCAACATCACAAGATCAATACTGCCGATCAGAAGAGATTAACTGCTAATAATGAAACTGTATGAGAAGTGATTTTTACTCTCAAAGACACTGCCACACTGTCTATTCTCACATAGAGGCATGAGAGAGGACGTTTTCTGTGATTTTCTCTCAAGGTCAGTCATGAAATATTATCCATTTTTCCTGACAAAAAACAATTTTTTAAAGAGGGAGCATAGTTTTTGTGTGAGAAACATTTCGGTGCATTCCAAAGTGTTTTTAATAAAAGAAAATGAGACAAAAAGCAGATGGGTCACAGAGAGAATGCCGAAAGAAAAATGTATTGTGAATTGACGTAACTGAACGGATCGGTTCGGTGGGCATCAACGATACGGGTCAGGTAAGGTTTGTTTTCATGTTTTGGACTCTTGACTGATTTTGTGTTTTGAGGACATGAACCCGCTGTGTTCCACTCCACGCCGATCTGCACAAACTTGAACAGATGGCCGCTCTTCTCTTCTTTCATTATATTCTCACTCTCTCTTTTCAGAAATGTTAATTCATAACTTCAGGGTCAGTCTGCCAGATAGAAAAGCTATTAGATGTTTATATTTTCTAATGAATAAAGAGGTGAGGTTTGCCTGAGCAGAACTCACCGGTGTGATTCTCGTGAATTACCAGGGCGGTGTCCAACCTATAAAGTGATAGTTCATCTAGAAATTAAAATTGCGTTGAATTGACTCATTTTCGTCATTTAAAACTTCTATGAATATCTTTCTTCTGCAGAACACTAAAGAAGATATTCTGAAGAAGGTCAATAAACAAACGTCAGTGCTCATATTTACTCAAAAACTTTTGATTGTATTTTTACAAGAAAAAATCTATACTCAAAACATTAAGTGTGAAAATTATGTAAACATATATCAACATACATATACATATACTATAGATATTTGAAAATCTAAGAGAAATTATCTGTTGGATTTTATTCATTTATTAAAATATTTCCATTGAATTAATTCTATTAAATGTTTTTAAAAGATTTCATTAATTAAGTTGAAGTGTTTTTTTGTGGGATATTTACTAGACAAAAAAACAATGCAACAAGTAAATGGGTGACCGTTACAAACATTCTTTAAAATATCTTCTTTTCCGTTCTGCAGAAGAAAAAAAGACAAAAAGAAACAGTGTAAATGATAACACAATCTTGCTTTTTGGTTGAACTATCCCTTCAATGCAAGTTTAATGCTGATCCTTTTCTTTTATCTGACTTTTCTCATCCCTTTTTCAAATTCCTACTACCATTCTCATAGTTAAGTCATTTTAATATCCTCAAGAGCAACATGCTCTTCTGTGACGAACATATAGATCACAGTAAGAAAGACAGATTTAAAAGACTGCACACAGGGGGAAATGAACATCAGTTTGTGCCCAGCCACCCGGCATGTTTGATTTTCTCTCTGAGACCACTGACTCAAGAGAGTCGAAGTGAAAACCAATTCCACACTCGTGCACACCCATCCAGATGCACACAGACTCTTCTGCGTGGGAAGGGAATATTTCCACACATCTTCATTTCTAGTTCTCACTTTCTGCAGCTCTCTCTGTCGGGAACAGGAAACATTTTCTACATCTCTCTTCATGCAGAATGTTTGATAAAATGATGGTTAACATGTTGAAATAATAAAACAACTTGCAGATTATAGTGGGACTCTACGGTTAACATCACATATGCACATTTAGGCATTCACAGTTTGGCATTTAGCAGATGCTTTTTTCACAATGAAAGACAGATGTGAATGCATCCAGGACATACTTCAGATTTGTCAAACCACAATGGATGGTAGACAGAAACACATGTGACCACATAACACATTGTGCAAATGTGATAATGTGTTAATATTATGGAACATTGCTGGTCAACTGTGATTACTTGTGATAAGTCTTTAAGAAAATGTATTTTTTGTGCATTCGGAATCAAGTAAGAAACAACAAGAAAGAAGTGTTTAAACTCTCCCTCTCTTCTGCTGTCGGAGGAACTGAGATTTAATTATTATTAATAGATTCATACAACAACAGTGGCACAACTGGCAGAAAAAAATACTCCTCTCTCTCACGGATGTGTTAAAGAAAAAAAAACATTTTCCTTTTTCCCAGCACATTTCAATATAATGAACTTATAATATATTGAAGTGAAAATATTCTTGCATAAACAGTAATTCTGATTTACACAACTATAAGTCTGGTAAGTATAAAGTTGTAAACCTACAAACTACAAAATGATGACTATATTTCAAAATGTTTATGGTGTGTTCATATATAAGTGTCATTGATTTAATTGATTTATAATGAATAAAATAGCAAAAAGTCATAAATAATCCATATATATGTGCTTAATATATGAATCTCTATTATGGTATGTTTAACTGAATAGTATTTTCAAAATATTTTTATCAGTAAAATAAAGTGTTAATTTAAGAAATCAAAATCATAGAATAAAAAGATGGAATAAATTTTTTTTGTTTATAAACATACATAATAACAAATTAAAGAATTATATCAATATATGGAGAGCTAGGAACATCTAGAGCATGCTAAAAAACGGATTAGGCCTATTAAATAAATATTTGAATTGATTTGTCTTAAAATCCCTAGCATACAAATTTTATCTGAATAACTCACAAAAGAAATATAATCGCACTGCTTATAGCGAACATGCTCTCATTCAAGATCAAATATTCTCTGATATTTGTATATATTCTCTCCATGGTTTCAGAGAGACCACATCTAAATCTTACTATAATATGCCTTGTATAAAAAACTGTAAAGCGTTCTGCTCCAATGATCTGTTTTGGCTTGAGAAATGAACTTCCTGTCCAGCCTCCTCTGCTAAATCTGTGTTAAATGCTGTCGTCACTGAGACTGACGAGAGTGAGACTTCTGTTCCCCCTCGAGCCCACCCTACAGACGGTGTGAGGAGGATTCTGAACACTTACACCATCACCACCACTCTGTCCTTCTCCCACTGTCATTCAGCATTTTCCCACCTCCATCTTCTCATTTGTCTCTCTCTTTCTCTCACTCTCTCCCACTAAGTCTCTCACTATATGAAATCATATATCTCTCTTCATTAGGAGCTTTTCACTCGCTTTTCTCCTCTGCAATCTGCCTCACACTGTCATCATCAGCCTTACTCAACTCTCTCTCCCACTCTCTTCTGGCCCTGGATCAGTCTCTCGCTGTTTAAATCACGAGGCCCTAAAGAACTGTAAAGCATCTCTCGTTTCCCTTGCTGACTCTTTATTCTAGATTTCCTCTTCTCTTCTAGATTCTTCATTTCTGCTGTAACCTTGGTCAAAAAGTCACAACACTCTGTAAATATAAGATTTGCACTGTAAATGAGGGTTTTATCAAAGGAAAGATCTATAATTGAACAAACAAATACCAACTATTTTTTAAATGAAGGTAATGTTAACAATATAAAAGTGAATTGTCATTTAAACTCAATATGTTGGAAGCATAAAACATAAAAATGTTTGTGGTTCCACGATGTTAAATACATGCTTTGAGAGATTATTGTATTTCAATTATTTAAATAGTATTTAAATTGTCATCATTTGCTAAATTCTGAGTTGTTTCAAGTCTGCATAACACTGAGAAAGCCATAAATGCTTATAACCAAACTTGGATCCCATTAACTACCACAGAAAGAAAATAACTTTTGTTGGGCACAAAGGAAGATGTTTTGAAGAAAGCTTAACTAAACCGTTCTTAAACCCCATTGACTACCATGGTAGTAAAAAATTACTTTTGTTGCGAACTAAAAAATTTTCTAAGAATGCTTCTACCCAAGCAGTTCTTTAACCCAATTGAAAGTACAAAAAGGAACTTTTGTTTAACACAAAAGAAGATATTTTGATGAATGTTCTGGGGCATTTTTGACCACAATTGCAATTTATTCAACTATAGGTCCTGAACAGTTTGAATATAAGCATTCTTGCAAATACCCTTTTCTGTGTGCAACCAAACAAAAAAATGTAAACAGGTTTGGAACAACTAGAGACTGAATAATTTTTATTTTTGAGTGAACTATCCCTTTAAGTTGCAAGGCCAGAAGCAATAAACAACCATCAAATATATGCGCGTCTACATGTTAACGAAATTACATTTAATGATGGTGAAAGACGAATGTTCACAGACAGGCGCCAGGCATACACATATACATACAATCAATCTTTTAAATAAATATTTCTGCTATGCCAAATACATCTTACACTGAAAAAGCTAAGAGCAAATGTGACTTAAAACAAGCAAAAAATCTTGACACTCATTGGTCAGCTCTGATTCCGACATGGCATCGGTTCAGACAGGCTGAACGTTTCAGCGTTATGTCACATTAATGCGTTCATTCATTTCTGAGCAAATGTGCAGCGTAAACTCATTCATTAGAGAAGCCTGTGGTTTGATTATGTTAGTGTGTGTGTGTGTGTGTGTGTGTGTGTGTGTGTGTGTGTGTGTGTGTGTGTGTGTGTGTGTGTGTGTGTGTGTGTGTGTGTGTGTGTCTGTCTGTGTGTACGAACTCAACCGTTAAACTAGCAAAGTGGCGGAAAATCCCAGCAATTAAAGCATTACATGTTAGTGACAGGACTCCAGAGTGCATAATTTCGTTTCCGCGTTGGCGGCATTCTGAGTGTTCCTTGAGAAAACACGGGGCATACACGACCAGCTTACATTACCCACAATTACAGTTTGTGAAATGAGACAGAGAGCAACTCTGTAGAAATGTCTGGAAATCAAGACGAAGATAGGCTTCTGGGACAGAAACTATAAGAACGTTTTTGAAGGGAATGTATAGGATCGTTCATAAAATACACTACAATAACGGTGAAAAGTTTTGGGACAATTACTCCCTTATACATTCATATTCATCCCATTGTGGAATGAAAATACACTCAAGAAAATGATTAATTAAAACAAGGGGAATCCTTAGAATTGAGTTATATTTGATCATATTAAGCGTTATTACTTTTTGACTAGAATTTACAGAAATGTTTTCTTCTGAAGGTCTCACCCTGAGATCCCTTTCTATTATAAGATCTTATTGACTGTTATTTTTTTATATTCAGTCAAAGTCATCTATTTCAAAAACATATTTAAATATATGATTTAAATGAATTTGTTTTGTCTATTGGGCTAATTTTAGACATTTGTGCGTTCACCTTCAGATCCAAAGTTTATTAAAATAATGACAAACATTTCACTCAAGTGTCCCAAAATGTTTGACTCGTAGTGAATTTGAAAACTTTCATTTGTCTGATAACAAATTATAATTTATAATAACCATTTAAAGTGTAATAAATGTCTAAAATGAATTAACATTAACTCTACATTAACTCTATCATTTACTCTTTTATTACTCTCTGTCTGCCTATCTATTTTCTAACCTCTCCGTTCTCCGTACGTACATATAAACTCATCCTTTGCACACACACAGCGTTTTCTCCAGCTTCTGAATATTGCATGTCTCTCTGACTTTAATGTTCAGCATTGTGCGTATCAGCTATACTAGACCAATTACCATCCTCCCTTCAACCTTCAGGCTGAAACTCATGTGATATTCTCTTTCATTTTATCTGCTGGGTTTGCAATGCACCTGTCTGACCACTTACAACATCTTAAGTAAAGTTCATACAGATCTGATCGCTTGAGTTGTTAACTGTTCTATTGTTTTTTTTAACCTTCACTATCTCAGTTGTACAAATATTGCACAGTATTGTACAGTATTATAAAATAGTTCCTGTTTTACAAAAAAGTTCCTTGCACTTCGTAAAAGCAATTATAGTAAGATCTTAAGTTGGTACAAATCTATATACATTTCTTTATTCTATTTAACACAAAAGAAGATATTTGGTAAAATGTTAACAACTGACACTTTTCTGGATCACCATTAACTACCATGGTAGAAAACAATGAAATTGTTTCCTAAATTCTTCAGAATACCTACTTTTTGTTTAACATGACAAAAAATAAAAATGTTACTTTTTTTCTATACTAAGGTGCATCAGAATTCGTATTTGCTAACATTCCTCCAATTATCCTGCTGTGTTCAACAGAAAAAAGAATTTTATTCAGGTTAAGAACAACTTACGGGTTAGGAATTCATGGCAGAATCTTAATTTTTTAATTCAAAAATAGCACAACATAAACTCACAAGAGACACACACATGGGTAATATGAGAATCACTTCTTTTCTCTTACACCTAACAACTTTTGGTTTTGTCTATAAAAAAGTAAACAAGTCACATATGCTTACCTGGTCCCAGTCTATACTTCTAAAGAATGTGTGAGACTTGATATCTGTGAATCCGGTCTGAACCTGGCAACCCAGCCTCTCTTTTGGGTCCTGAACAAAAAACATGTTTGGTTAATAGCAAATCTATCAAAACTTAGACTTAACATGCAGGACAGTGACTTTTGTGGGGTCACCCCAACTACATTTTTAATTTCTTAAGTGTCTGCGACACACTCCTCTAATCCAGATAAATAAGACAGCAACTAACTGAGAATAAAAACAACCTCTTAGTGAGTTTAAAGGGGGGGGGGGGGGTTCCACATGCAGTTTGAGTACCTGTAGTGTAGAATCGCGTTGTTCATATCTTTGAACACTTTTTTAACAAATGGACTATGTTGAAAATGAGAACTCAACATTTTTAACGGTCTAAAGAACATAATGCGTGTAACAGGATGATACTCCCCATTTAAAGAACCCTAGATTTAATAAACACAATTTGTCTTAAGGATTAAAGGAAGAATAACACAAAAACAAAGATTTTGGGTTTGATTCTTGGGACAAAATCTTGTGTGCGCTGTAAGTCAGATAGAAGCCTTTTCTTCACTAAAATTAAAATGGTAAATAGCTAATAGATTCTTGTTTCCATGGTAACTGATATTTTCCTCTAATTGGTGGGTCTAACATATTTCCAAAGAATTTGATAATAAAGAAGTTAAAATCATATGAGACCACAGACCAACGTAACATAATAAACATCCTCAGAGCTCACGGTCGATCTTTATTAAAAAGCTTTTACGTCTATTTTACATTCATGCATTTGGCAACTTCTCCACATAAGTCTTTAGAGTTTATCAAACCTTGATCTTGCCAGTGCAAGAATGATGTTACTCAGATTAGGTGACAGTTATACTAATTCATATATTTTTACCAAAAATCTAACCCTGACAATAAATGTAAATGTTTATAAATGCATATGACAAGCAAGAGTACACCTTCTCACCTTGTTCAAAAAACCTTTCAGCACACTCGCCGCCTTCACAGACAATGACCTCGGAATCCTTATCGGCTTCTCCAAAATGACTGAAACAGAAAGTATAAAGAAGAGAATGAGCATGAGTCACCCCTAGAGTACGAAAACGTGAAGACAAACAGGCTTGAACCCACACACATAATCTCTCACAAACAAATTCAATGAACGACTAAAGTGATTTTCCCTCAACCATGTTTATTTCTATAAATTCACAAAATCTTGTCGGGGGTTAAGTGGATTTAAAGCATCCCCCAAAACAGAAAATATGTATTTTCAATATGTCCCATATTTGCTTTGCATTTTTTGGATTTGGGCAGACATCCAGACAAAAAGCCTGTTAAATTTCATCTATATCTCTCCCTCTCTTTTCTTTCTTCAGAAAGACGAGCGTTTATCTTCCCCTCTAAATGCCACGTCCCGTGTATGTTTTCTTTTC
Organism: Triplophysa yarkandensis; assembly: GCA_033220385.1. Classification (NCBI taxonomy): domain Eukaryota; kingdom Metazoa; phylum Chordata; class Actinopteri; order Cypriniformes; family Nemacheilidae; genus Triplophysa; species Triplophysa yarkandensis. The sequence goes on along the minus strand of CM065656.1, from coordinate 7,024,321 downwards.
CAAATGAAAAACTAAGGGGATTAAGGATTCGCTTTGCCCTGCTGCTGTGACACGGTTTGGATGCTGGCCCGAGAGGGGCTAAGTGTTGGCTCGCCGATGGCAGCATCTGCCCTGTTTCTGGGTGGGCGGTGAAGCAATGGCGGGGGCAGCCGAGGGGAAGTTGGACCGGGACGGTGCTGCGACATATGGACGGACTGAGGTTAAGATGGAGGGAACAGAGTTCCGGTTTCACAGAGATCCAGATTCATGTTGGGTGTGTGTGTGCGTATGTGTGTGTGAACGAGCGGGATCCAGAAGCACGCTGACCTCGCGGCTGGAAGGCTAGAAAACAGACAGAGAAGCAGATGACCATGCAGTCTCTGTCCTGGAATCGTGAAGGAGGATTAAAGAATGTCTAATAAGGGAATGATAAAAATGGAAGATGCCAGGAATGTCTCACTGGTTTAAAATTAGATATAGATTTATTTCCATTAAAGTTCGGGTTTTGATACAGGAATCAGAAGAATGAGCAGATTCATGTAAGACGATACATTTTGTACATGTGACAGCCGTCTGTCACTACTGGGTCTGTAATAATAAAATCATCTTTTTACCATTCATTTTTATTAATAAGTACTATAAAAAAACGATATACTTTATGTTTGTGTATAATGTGGCGTTAAGGTGATCTCACCCTGGAAGAGATATTCCTCTGTGTTCATGTCAGGATTGTCAGTGATGATATCAAAGGGAGATCGGCCCGCCATCATTTCAAACATGAGCACTCCGAGAGCCCACCAGTCTACACTGAACCCTGATGTAGAGGGATAAAGATGTAGAGAAAGAGAAAACAGATTTATATTCCTGCACAAAACAATTTTTCTGAAATAGATTATAGGTTTTATCGAGTAACCTAAACCTACCGTAATCCTCCCCCCGTAGGATTTCTGGGGCGATGTAGTTGGGCGTGCCACAGAAAGTGCTGGTGGTGTCTCCTGGTCTGATTCCCTCCTAAAATTTAACAAACGTGACTTAATGCAAAAGTTTTTATATACATATTAGAATTGTTATGTTGGTTTATTAGGTTCTACCTTGCACATGCCATAGTCTGTAAGTTTGATATGGCCATCTTGGTCCAAAAGCACATTGTCCAGTTTTAAATCCCGGTAAATAATGCCTTTCTCATGCAGAAAATTAAGAGCGATGCAAATTTCAGCAGCATAAAATCTGAAAGAAAGCAGTAAAAAAATAAAAATCAAAGAGACCATTAAACAGGCAAGTATGCCACAGAAAAGGATTATTTGGTTATATGCATTGAATGCTGTGCATTCTACATTACCATAACAGACAAACATGAACCCAAATTCTGTCTTTCTTTTTATTTGCAAGCATAAACTAACAATATTACAAGACAGAAGCCTATCAATTTGAACAACGCAAATTGCAAACATAAAAGAAAGGTGTTTAAAGTATAGAAAATCACTTGTGACATTTCCATTCGCATTTGGCAACGTGGCGTTCTGGCGATTGCTTCACGTCAACTCGCAGCAAGGGCTCGTGGGACCTTTAGGAGCGTCTCATGAATATTTAGGCTCATTAGTTGTAATTAGCATGTTGATTTGCATATGAGTGGTGTGCAGGGCGCATACTGATCGGGCCGGTTGGGGGTGTGCTTGACTCACCTAATTAGCCCATGTTTGATCTCAGTTATCAGACGTGTGAAAGAGGCATTACAGCGCTTCTGTGATCAGATCCTGTAACAGGATTTACTGAGGAATCATAATCAGCCGAACCGAAGCGCATGACAACTGCATTTAAACCTGGTGTAGTGTGCGTTGGCATTATCCATTCCATCATGTTATAAGTCAATATTTATACAGTGAGGTCAATAAGTATTTGATCTCCTTGTGATTTAGCAAGTTCTCCAAATTAGAAATCATGGAGGGGTCTAGAACTTTCAGCAAAGGTGCATTTCCACTGTAAGAGATAGAATCTAAAAAGAAAAATCCATAAATCACAATGTATAATATTTAAATATTAATTTGTAAACTACTCTGTCAAATAATTATTGGATCAATGAGTCAAAAACATAAAATTTAGTACACAAGCCTTTGTTAAAAATTACAGAGGTAAAATGGTTCCTGTAGTTCTTCACCAGGTTTGCACAGACTGCACGAGGGATTTTAAATTGTATTTAGGTTTGGAGACAGGCCACTCGATAACCTTGATATTCTTCTTACGGTTTGCCACTCTTTGGTTTTCTTGGCTGTGGTTTGGGTCATTGTAACGTTGAAAGACCCAACCACGACCCATCGTAAATGCTCTGACTAAGGAGTTTTTTACCCAATATCTCACAATACATGGTCCCGTTCATCCTCGCCTTAATACAGTGCAGTCGGCCTGTCCTCAATGCAGAAAAACACCCCCAGAGAATGATGCTTCCAACCCCATGCTTCACTGTAGGCATGGCATTAGTGGGATGATACTCTTCATTCTTCTTTCTCCCAACACAGCGAATGGAGTAAAGACCAAAAAGTTGTAATTTGGTCTCATCTTTGGTCCCAGACAAACTTCAGACGGGCCTTGACCTGGGCTGACTTAAGCCGGGGAACCTTTCGTGCGATCCATGAATTATAACCACGAAGTCTTAATGTAATGCTGATAGTATCCTTGGGAACGGTGGTCGCAGCTCACTTCATGACATTGACCAGCTCCTCACATTTAGTTCTGGGCTGATTCTTCACCATTCTTAGCATCATTGATATCCCACGAGGAGAGATCTTCTGTGGGGCCCCGGTCCAGGGACATTGACAGTCATTATTAACCTCTTACGTTTTATGTTTTCAGGGCTGCTTGGCAATTGCCCTGTAGCCTTTTCCAGCTTTGTGAAGGTTTACAATGTTGTCTCTTGTGTCTTTTGACAGTTCTTTGGTTTTGACCATGTTGCTACTTAGACTTTTGACTGATTATGGGGTGCACAGGTGGCTTTTGTGACAGCCAATAACCTCAAACAGGGGATAATAATTTAGAATCGTGAGCAGAGTGTAGCTGGACTATTTAAAAGCAAAATAAGAGGTCTTTGAGGGTCAGAAATCTGGCTGATAAGCAGGTGTGTCAAATACTTATTTGGCACAATAATTTACAAATGATTTCAGGGTTTTTCTTTTTAGATTCTATCTCTTACAGTGGAAATGCAACTATGCTCAAAATTCTAGTCCCCTCCATGATTTCTAAGTAGAAGAACTTGCATTATCATGACTTGAAAAAATTATTGAATAAAAACTGAACTAAAAGTGGAATAAAAAGTAAATATAGCAATAAAAATAAATTAATTAAATAAATAAAGACTACCGTAAATAAAGTTCACTAAACTTAAAACAAGATCTAACAATAGCAGCATTCCTAATTTAATAAGGTTATACATTTATGTTGATTTGACAATTTTATTTTTTTTTATATTTGGGATCACTTGAAAAGAAAATTCTCTCCAAATAATATTGGCATATGTTTCAATCTTTTAAACTACTTTTGTAGAGAAACAATATAATTGTGCCCGATGTCTTTCATTAGAAAACTATATTTAAATGTTGTATTCAAATCAATTAAATTAAATAATTCATAATTGCAATCAATATGAATTCAGCATATATGGAAATTGTTCAAAAAGCTTTACAGGTTAAGATCTCAAGAAGCTGGATGAATGTACCTATTTGCAAAATCTAGTAAAAGGATGAATACTTTAAGAATACTAAAATATAACAAACTAATTTATTTGAGATGCTTTTAGTTATAAAAAACCCAGATGATACAATTGAGTTATTCTTATGGTTTTGTTGGATTTACGTCTGATCTAAAATGTGAAAAAATATAATAAAGAATGAGTACATGATCCTTAACTTTTGTCCAGTAGAGATAATTTATCGTTGTCCTCACTTATCTTTATGAAGGGTTTGATATAGTCCTGATTTAACACATGTCAGCCAAACAAAAACACTCATTATTGGTAAAGTCTACAGGTACATAAAAATGTTAAGCTTTGAAATGAATTAAATATACTGTTGAATTAGCGTATGTGTTAGTGAAATAAACAATTAAATTCTGATTAAATAAAATATTCCTATTAGAATTCACCCAAAATATTTGTGTACATTACAAATATATTTGTAAAATAAATTAAGTTATTTTTTTATTATGTAAACTTTACCAGTTGGATTTTTAAACACTTATTTTAATATCTTCCATTGTAAAGATTTTATAAAGTGAATATAAGTGTTTATTTTTGTGCATACCGAGCATGTTCCTCTGGAAGCTTCCGCTGCCTCTGCATATGAAACATTAGATCTCCTCCATTCACATACTCGATCACTAAAAACAATCTGAACAGAAGAAAACACTTTTGTTACGCAATGTGTGGGGTAGCCGAATGCTCATTTGTGATTGGCTGCATCTTTTTGACATTACACATAGAAAAGACACCGTCAATAGAATAAGCATTTTGTATATTGTCATTTCAAGGCATGTTTGCATCTTACCGACTCTCTGTCTGAAAACAGGAGTGAAGTCCCACTAAGAACGGATTGGTTGATGCTTGTTCAAACACATGCTTCTCTGTCTGGACCCAGTCAATGTCCTAAAGCAGAAAAACAGAGAGAAAGAGATTTTCAATAATGATGAAAAATAAAGAACATAAAGAACATCACACTAAAACGTTTGACTGGTTTCTAAGAACTAGCAGAGAGGACCTGATGCTTCTACATGGGGGACTTTTGCTTGGCCAATAAAAAACATGTGCTTTTGAAAACACATGTGCTTTCTAAGAAACAACGGACCTTTGACTGTTTAACAGAGGAAAACATTTGGCACTATGCATGCTGTCACTTTGGGGCGTCAAATCTTTAAATGAAAAATAAAGTTTTAAATAAGAAAAGCACCTTTCTCTTCTTCTTTTAAAGTTATGTACATTGCAGAAAGGAAGGGAAAGACAAAAGAGAAACAGACATGTAAATAAATATATCACAATAACACACTGTATATAAGTTTTAGTTTAGACAAGCCACCTCCTGATTATTGATTACTACTAGAACGCTCAAGACAATAAATCGCATCAAAAATAAATGTTTGTGTTTACATAATATATGTCTGTGTTCTATGCATACTACAGTCACAAACACAAATACATACACATACACGTATATATCGAGAACATATTTATATTTAATTTTTAATTAAAATAATCCTAATTTTAAATGTCTATTTAAAATTAATTTTAAGAATTATGTTTAAACTTTATTAATATGTATGTTACTCTTAAATATATACATGTATGTGTATATATTCTAAAGGAAAAAGTATTTGATCCCCAGCTGAATTTGTTTGTGTGCCCACTGACAATAAAATGATTCTAATAGTAGGTTTTTTAAACAGTGAGAGACAAAATAGAAGTAAAAAATCCAGAAAAATGCATTTATAAAAGTAATGAACTGATTTGCATTCTAATGAGGGAAATAAGTATTTGATTCCCTATCAAAGATGATGGTCCAATTAATCCCAAATGGCTGGAAACACAAAACTACCCTCGATCTGGTGTTCCATACAAGATCTCACCTCGTGGAGGTTCAATGATCATGAGACCGGTGAGGTATCAATCAGAACTACGAGGATTTTGCTATGGATGTGTCTTTCTGCTAAGGGGACAGAACAACTGCACCACATCAAAGAGACAATGAACAGGGCCATGTTCCCTCAAATATTGCGAGAGAACCTCCTTTTCTCAGCCAGGGCATTAAAGATGAGTCATGGATGGGTTTTCCAGCATGACAACATGGCCAATGCACATGGCCATGCAACAAAGGAGTTACTCAGGAAGAAGCACATTAATGTTCTGGAGAGGCCTAGCACGTTTCCAAACTTTAAACCTGTAGAAAATCTGTGGAGGCAGTTAAAAGTTCGCTTTGCAACACTCCGAGAGAATCTGCCAAAATTTCTCCTTAGATGTCTTCAAACCTGGTGGCCAACTACCAGACACATCTGACCACTGTGATTGCCAACCAGGGATTTGCAACAAAGATCTAAGCCATGTTTTGTGAAGGGGTCAAATACTTACTTCATTCATTAGAATAGAAATCAGTTTATTACTTTTTTGACATGCATTTTCTGGATCTCTTACTGTTAAATTAAACCTACCATTAGAATTATAGACTGATTATTATTTTTTATTATTGTTTATTTTTTTCAGCTGGCAAACATCCAAAATCAGAAGAGGGTCAAATACCTTTACTTTATTTATAAATACAAAATTTATACAAACTTTTATTCTGGATACAATTATTCATGATTAATCGCTTTTTATACTAACAGTGTCAACATAAAATTTTATAAAAATAAAAAAAAAGGTTTTGTAAGCAAAACATATGCAACCATATTTGTATTAGTTCCTCAAAAACATCCCCATTAGATCATAGGACATAAATTCAGCATTTTCAACATTTGCTTTACAAAGACGTCTAGACAGAATATTAAAAGATATTATTGTTCGAATTTCAACACTTAACATTAAGCAACATGTACGCAAAGCTCAAGGGACTCAATGGAAGTTCTGTTACCCAACAATTACTGCTAAAAAATGACAATGAACTTCTGCTAAGAGAGTAAAGGACAACTGAAAGGTCTGGACTAAACTGTGTTGCCACATCTCACAAAAAAACAGCAATCCATTGCATGCATATGGTGTAAATAAAATAATTTTAGTGTAATTTTAGTGTACCTGCTAAACAAACAACGGAAATAATAATCTGTCTGTTTAAATAGGTAAAACAGATAGTAAGCCGCTTATAATAAGTGGATTTGGCAACACTGGCCCCAGCCCAAACACGCACAGTCTGCTTTCTAAAATCAGCACGATTTAATTTCCTGCTGTTGGAAGGGTAGAAAGCAGTCAAGACATGAAGAGAGACAGATGCTGATAAGCTTTTTATTATTCCTCTCTTTCCGCATCTCTTTGTCTGTCTTGTTGTTGCTTTCACACTTGATACCAGTATATTAAATACATCATTGTTATAGTTATAATAAAACAATCTATCACTAATGGTTACAAAGGTGGGAAATGATTTTATCCAAAGCTATTAAAATTCAAAGTATATAACCTATCAGTATGTATGTTCTATTATTGGTCAATTTCAGGGTTATGATACTCTATAAAAACAGTTTTAGTGCAAAATTCTCTTTTTTTTTGTTGTTAGGTAAACAAAATGTGACACATAATGATGTCATGTCAGGGAAATTAAATGGTTATTAAAAAGGTTTATCATGCTCTTCTAACTACTCCTAATTACACACATAGTAACAATATTGAAAATGTGTCATTTACTCCTCATCTTGCCGTTTTAAACCCCTATGACTTTCGATATTCCATAGAACAGAAAAGAAAATACTTTGAAGAATGCCGGAAACTAAACAGTGGTACCCATTGGCTTAAACGTAATGGACAAAAATCCAATGCAAGTGAATCATAAGTGTAAGTTCTTCAAATTTTCTTATCAAACCTGTATGATTTTTGCAGAACACAAAAGAAGGTGAGAAAATGAAGACACAATAATTGATTAAAATATCACTTTTACATGCATCAACAGCATGTCACACTGTAATGCATGGATTGTACGGACCATATAATGAGCCATGAAACTCAAATGCCTTCGATTATTTTCATGTTGTCTCATGTGACGGTAATACGTGCGAATGGTGACTGCAGAACATTCAGGCAGTACATTACACAGTACAGTAGAGTGTAATGAAAGAGCTCTCCAAAGCAAGCTGCTTTCCTGGAAACCATTTCCCCCTCTGTTAGTGTCTATTCAGAGATCAACTGAACCTCTCCATCATTTAGAGAGGACCTTTGCTCTGTGTACAGGGGTTCATGAACTTCATTCATGTGCACTAGCCGGCAGTCGTGCGTTGCTTTGTGTTCCTGCGCGAGCCAAGTTTACACAAACACAAAAGCTATGACTGTACAGAGTTTACACTGTGCTGAATGAGCGTACAGTTCAGTTTATCTTTTTGTTTGAACCTTATTCACACAGAGCCGGTTTCATTGTGGAAAGAAGGATAATACTAAATAAGCTGAAATAGAGCTGAGTTTCAGATGTATATGTAAGTACTAAGTGCTATTTGTCTGACATGGTTAATGTTTGCTATTAATACCGATGGAGAGCAAACTAAACAAACCAAATACAAAATAGATGTCTTTAAACACTAATAGTGGTAGAGGAGATTACTAAAGTAAGATTGAATAATAAAGAACAAAGTTGTACCATACATAAAATTTAAACACAGCGCACTTTCAAATTGGATGTCTAGATTGCAGTGGAGGAGCAATGGTGCACAATCCCAGAAGTCTGCAGTAGCTCTGCGTCTTTGTGATCGACCGTACGCTCAGAACCACATTTTTAACATCAAAGCTTACTAAGGCAAAACGTAAAGGCTTAAGTATGCATATCATTCTTGAGATTCCCACCATGGTGGTCCTGGCAGTACTATTAGAGAGTAAAGCATCTCATCTTGTGTAAAGAGAAGAGCTGCACGCAACCCGGGGTCAGGAGATTATCTCTGAGACGGAGAAAGCAGTGTGTTTTCGACAGCAATTTATAATAACGTGCTATATACAACATAAGTTGGTTTAAATGAAACTCTCTGAAATGCACGAAAAGGCTAAAGTTACAGAATACAGAAATGCAAGATATAAAATGGAATCAACAAACAAACAAACTCTTAAACAAGTTGGTCTGCTGGTTTTTGCTGGTTTAAGATTGCACTTTGGTGCTGAAGGCTTATAATTTTCTTAAAGGGTTAGGTAAGAACCTGTTAAATTTTTTCTTCAATTCACAAGAAGATATTTTAAAGAATGTTGACAACCATACAACACTGCCCCCCTCCTGACATCCGTTGATTGGACACAAAACCATAGACAGATTTCTCAGAAGAAAGAGACATATAGTTAATTGAGTAAGAGAAGAGTGAGTTATTTTGAAGAATGTAGAACTACAAAAAGTTTGTGGGTAATTATGGCAAACGTTCGTCGAAATATCTTACACTTAAACTACCCGTTTACAGGATGCGTATCACATTATTTCATGCATTATAAGTAAAAAAGGCTCTTAAACATGTTGAGTCGGATGTAGTATTCGAAATCACCTTAATAAACACGCCCCTAGGGGTCTCGCCCTGTTTTGATAGCTCCGCCCCTCACATGCTTCATCTGTGCTCTTGGCTAATATTTCCCTCTACATCAAGAACAGACACGCCCCTTATTGCTAATTGGCTGGATGCTTGTTTTTGGACACTGCCCCGATTCAGTTTTTGTCTTTTTTGAAAAATTATAGACCCTGCTATTAAGAGTAACATAGGAAGACAGAAACTGCATGTGATACTTCTTAAAGTTTCTTACTCAGCAACATAAGTAAAAGGACTAATGCCAATCTTATAAAGAATCAAGCATCTACAACAACAATCAGACCCAAACTGATTCATCAGTAGAGGGTAGTGTTGCTTTTACTGTCTTACTTTATAAAACACACACAATCCAACAGCACCATCTGCTGGAACAAGTTAAAATAAATATTATAAAAGCACAGAATGTTCCAAGTTTCACCTACTATTTCCAATATCATCAGAGACATACATGAGTAATTCAATTAGATGTGAAAATTATAAATAGTAATTAAACAGACATCGAAACAACCCGGTCAAAAAGCATCATCACCATGGCAACAGTCTGTTACCTCATCATCGTGGACCAGCTCTTTCTTCACCACCTTCATGGCATAAATCTGTTCGTTCTTCTTCAGTCTGACCAGCAGCACTTTAGCATAACTGCCCCTCCCAATAACACGGATCAGATCAAAGTCTCCCAGGCCGAGACCCTGAGAGATCTGAATCCCCTCGAGACCATCCACCACCGCCTTCAGATCCTACAGACAAAAACAAAAGGAACTCAGTGGGAAGATATGTCATGCAAGAGTATAACAGACTATATCCAGCCTCCATCATACAGTAAAGATCTTATAGTTATGTTTTCTCACATCTTGAAAAGCAAAAAACATAAACTATATTGCTGCTTAAAAGAAGGGCAACCTAAGCCTTGATGTAAGCCCCTATAAAAACAGCATAGATAAAAAAAAGTGGGAAAGCAGGGATATATATTAAGAATATGTAAAATTTGATCACCATAACTGTAAAAGTCTGTTTCAAGCCATGTAAACAAACACAATCTATGACAGACACAGTGTGAGTGCGTTCCATCTGCTATAATGAGTCAATCTCGTTCTTACTTCTGAGTCATCTTCAGCTTTCTCTAATTTTCGGTTGTTTGCTAAGAAAGGTACTGGAACTGTAAAGAGAGAGAAAACAGGTTATTTTTTTTGCTTCCAAATGTTTTATTTCTTTCTCATTTTAAATACTAGCATCACAAAACAGAATTATAAGATGATCCTGCTTTTTAAATTCATCCGTCCAATGTGGTTTGGAGAAACAGCTTTTTCATTGTTTCAGCCAATGTTGGTATACTCAGACAAACACAACCATAATAGTTACATTATTACATTGAATATGGGGTCCTGCTAGAGAAAACCCAGCTAAATTCAAGTTTTTGTTAAAACTACTCTGTAATGTAAAGAACATTCAATGAAAATCTTGATATATTTAATATTGACTTGGTAAGGCCATGGCAAGGATTACATTTACAGTGAAATCCTACTTTAAAGCTGATCTCCGAATTCGATTTTCCGACTTCAAACGTCGGGTCACATATGTATTTTCTTTAAAACACAAAATTAATCTGTAATTGGATATGTAACCTGTCAGATCCCAGCAGGTAGAGCCAAAGTTCAGACTAGACTGGCCTCATTCTCTTAACTGGGTCGATGTGACATTACCCACACCTGACGCACTACAGAGTCAGCAGTGCCCTCTGACAGACAGAGGGGAAACTGACCTCAATACCCACACAGACACAGAAGAGAGGATGGAGACCTACTTGAGTCTGTTTCTTCAGGGTCCTCAGGGGGGAGCTCCACTTCCTCGCCACTTCTATCATCCTCTACCAACGGCTCCTGTGATGGCATGACTGGATCCTGCAGAAAAAGAGAGAGAGAGTCCAAGAAATCCAACTCAGTTAATATCTTCCAGAAAACACAGAGACATCCCAAATCACAGAATGCTGTAATGTCCACCACACATTAAATGTTTTGGGACACTTAACGTTTCTCATTATTTTATAAAAACTTTTAATTTAGATGTGTATGATTAGAAAATTAGTTTAATAGACCATTATAATAAAGCAAAAATGAATTTTATTATTTTATCAAATTAAAAAGGTTTTTGAAACTTTGACTGAATCTTAAAGAAAGAAAAGCAATTAAGAGCACAAATAGACAGCAACCTAAAGAAGCTGCATGAGAAAATGTTTAAGAATTTATTTTTGGGAAATTCTACTCAATCTGTGACTTCACTGATATTGATCAAATCATGACCATGTTTCATGTATATGTAGCCATGGCATAATTTCCATTGTTACCTTTGTCTTATTTCATAATTGTGATGAGTTCAATAATATTCTAAAATGTGGAAAATAATAATAAAAGTTAGTGTCTCAAAATATTTGACAGGTAGTGTATATGTACCACATTCATCTCAATCTAAACCTAAGCTATTTTTTAGTTTGTATGCTTAACTCAATAAAAGCGAAGACATGAAGGAAAACATAATTAACCATTAACACCACAACCAATTAAATTCAAATCTTAATACATTCATCATTTAAATACTGCTTTACAAAAGTAGTTTAGTAGTTTAGTTACATGTTTTGGCTGTAGTTAAGTTTTTTGCTTGAAAATTACAGCAACAATAAAACGGCAATTAATACGTAAATAGTTACGTTTCATGTTAATAAGAAAACTCTACATATTGTAGAGATGTGTCTCCTTGGTGTGATTTCATCATTTTCTGAACTGTCTTTGTAACAGAATTATGTCAGATCAATACTGACACAAACAACATTATCATCTGACAAATTCCAGAAGGTTGATCTTCCAAACATTGTAACAGACTTTCAGAACATTCAGGACTGTGAGTTTAGAATGATAGTCTGATAAAAAGTTACAGGCTTTAACAGACAAAATGTCTTTGAGTAAAAAAACCACCAGAAAAATTATTGGCAGTGACAAAAAAAATTAAATGACAACAGCTGACTTACCATATGCCTTTGACAGGTCAGAGGGACGAGCTTGTGACAGCGTTTATGGACCAGTAGCTTGCAGTTGATACACTTGTACCCCTGACGCCCCAGTCCCCATATCCTCTCACTGCAGTGGCCACAGTACGCTTTCTGACATAGAGAGAGAGAGATGTGATTACTGAAGACTTCCGAAGACATTATCTACTGGCAGATTAAACAGACAAAACACTTTATTGATCTTTACTGTTTACAACAAACACAGAGTCAAAGGAAAAGTAATACAGATATATATATATATATATATATATATATATATATATATATATACATATGACAAACAAGAACAACAGAATAAAATGAGCTAGAAGAATTTGAACAGCATATGAAGTACATATCAGCTGTTTTGACAGAACATCGGATAGAGAACTACGACGATGAGAAATGTGTTATGTATAAAATATTGTGATATTTTAAAAAAAGTATTTTTAAAGAAGAAGATATCATCAGCATACTGGACATAAAGAAACATTTACCATAAAAAGAGTGACTATAAACAATAATAATAAAGGTAAAAACTGGAAAGCTGTCTATCGAAAATCAATATAAAATAAATAATAGAGGAGAAAACAGACAATGCAAGGAATAAAAATGTTTTTATTAGAAATTGTGGCCACATGATCTGGAAAAAATCCACCAGAGGGCTCTCTAACAGCAGAACTGAATGATGTCATTTTAAAGTAAAAATGGGGAATAGATAAAAAAATGCCAGTATTCAAACAGTTCTTTGACCCCATTGACTACCACAGTAGAACATTTTTTTTTGTACTGTTGACCACAAAATGAGATATTTTGAAGAATGAAGGACAAAAAGAGGGTAGGTGGTTTATATTTCAATCTAGAACCGGATTTGTGAATGTTCTGTGATATTTAAATCTCCATATCAGAGAAGTGTTGAAACATATCTCATGTTTATTGTTTTTCTTACACGTTATATAGCACTGTGACTATGACCCTTTAAGAAACGACTCAACACTTGCAGGTCAAATCGAAGTACAGTGAAACTGGGAGATGACGGTAATCGATTCTTGAATCACTTTTACAGCAATTTTCTCCAGCTTATGAACAATAAACATTGAATTCAAACAATTTAAATTTGAAGGGCCAGTGCATGTCAATGTAAAACTGCAGCTTGCATGCATTGAGAAAATATAATATAATTACACGCCGGTGTTGATTCTTATATAGTTATAATCAATAAAGTTATTGTTCTTGGTGTGAACTGGACTTGTCTGCAATCAAGTGCCATTGTGATATGAAAGCATTTCTCTGTTATCTATAAAGACATCGGTTCCATTGAGTGACCTACAGTTGCCTCTTGCTTCCATCAGTTGCTCTGTTTACATAACTGAGGTTTAAATGCTTTTAAATCGGAATATAAAGTAGCACAAAGTACACCAAACCTAATAACTATAAACATATAACATAATTCAACCAAAAATAGTGTTGTCCACATTGACTACTATAGTAGAAAAAATGATGCTCAAAATAACCCTGATCTTTTTGTTGTCCTGCATTTTTTAAAATATCACATTTTGTGGTAAACAGAACTAATCTATTATACAATGGTAGTGAAAGGGGTCCTGTAACTATTTGGTTAACAGCATTCTTTCAACTATCTTTGGCTGTGGTTCTCAGAACAAAGAAATGTATACAAGCCTTGACAAACCAGCGTAAAAATATGACTATTCCTTTAATTTATTCAATTTGTATTTAGACGCTTCTGTGTTTTAACATTATTCTCTATGGCTGCACAGGAATGAAAAAAATCATTTTCGGCATTTTACTTTAAATGATCAAAGTAATAAAAGGAAGGCCATCAGAAACTTCTGAAGATATACATGAAGAAAAATCCATTTTTTCCTTTTCTAGAGAGAGAGAGATAGAGAGAGAGAGAGAGAGAGAGAGAGAGAGAGAGAGAGAGAGAGAGAGAGAGAGAGAGAGAGAGAGAGAGAGAGAGAGAGAGAGAGAGAGAGAGAGAGAGAGAGAGAGAGAGAGAGAGAGAGAGAGAGAGAGAGAGAGAGAGAGAGAGAAGAGAGAGAGAGAGAGAGAGAGAGAGAGAGAGAGAGAGAGATTAAACACATTCATTCACTCCATTCATTTCTCTCTATATGTGCGTTTCACTTCCTCTTTTTCCTCTCTTTCTCAATGTTCTTAAAAGAGGGAATAAAAAATTCAGAGGTCTGATTCAAAGCCATTCATATCTTTCAGCAGTTTTCAAACACACGCACAATACATAAGTGGGACACTGATGATAATTATAAGGAAGTGACATAATTTTTGAATCTATATAGGGAAGCAGAATTTATCTCTAACAGAGACACCCGCAGTCCCATCCCCCAAAAAATCCAGAGTATTTTAGAAGAGCATGGTTTTGCATGTTTTATGTGGAACCCATTATGATGCTGTAAAAGCTTAATATTGGATTCGCTCAATCTTTTTCAGATTTCAGATGTTGCCAGATACTGTTGTGGTTCCTCGATGCTACACACCTTTAAAGAAGCACGGCTGGATTACATTCATCAGTATAGAGGAGAATACTCCTGAGATGTCTCAGATAATATAGCCGGCATAGATTTCCATGAACACTTGAGCCTTTAAACATCTGAAGCACGTGCAGACACACACTCTTTTTTTATTGAACACTATACAAAATGTAAAAGTTATAATAACTTAAAAACTTCTTTTCAAACATTAAACATTTTTCTAGTGGAAAATATGTAAATAATTCAACTGTTATTTTTTCTATGAATGTTATGTAAAGAAAAATTTAAATTTATGTAATGAAAATGTTTCAAATGCCAACATAGATGACATTTTCTGGCGTTTTGGCTATCCACAATGTATACAAACCTACGCACACAAACACACGCACACACTAAAAGGTGCTTTAAATTAACAAGTACTTAATGCATTAGCAAAAGATAACTTACAATATACAATACTAATGAAGCATTTATAAATGTTAGTTTATGTTAATTTCAGCATTTCAAAATACATTCTTACAATCTGAAGTGGTTCCTGTTAACATAAATTAAGCAGCATTAGTAAAGAAACCATATACTGACATTAATAACTGTTTTGATGTAAACTAACATAAAGAAGTATGAACAAATGCTGAAGTGTAGACTGTTAGCTAATGTTAGTTGTATTGTATGTATTTAATGAATGGTATTTATTTACTAATGTTTTTACCATTATAAAATGTAAAAGCAACATTAAATTGAAAAGAGGATATTCAGTGTTCTTTGTAAATCAAACATGTATTTAGAAATAAATACATATTTATTAGAATTTGAATTCTTTTTTTGTAGTTTTCCACATTAAATCATTCTGCATAATGCAAAGAACATTATGTGAAACTTAATCTTGATATCTTGATTTATAATAAAATAAATGGCTGAACTCAAACGTTGATGCTCATTATATCAGAATGATATTATCTGACTTTAGCCTAGTTTTCACAGTCAGGGTCACATTTGTATATATATATATATATATATATATATACAAAAAGAATATACAAATATATATAATTTATACACTAAATTGTACTTTTGGTACTAGGATTTAGATACTTCATTGCAAATAAGCTGCAAAGGTGTAAAGATCTTTGTAGAGCTTCTGTTCTCTTTACTACATTGTTGAGAAAGCAGGTCAGATGGATAAGGAGAAGTAAAACACAGGTTTGTTTTATTATCGATTGAGTCCTGAGAAGCCATGATGAGTGAAGTGCCTGGAAGTGATCTCACGACATTACCACACACTCCCACCAAATGTACACACCAAACACCCACCCATACACTTAGCATTAAAACAGTTTCATGATCCTTTAGAGTTTGCGCATGTCTGAATCCACCACTTAATGTAAGTAACCTAAAACTACCACTTTGTTTTCTTACAGGTTAAGAAAGACAACACTACACCATGTTTGTAGTCTGATTCTGTTTATAAAACAACCATCTACAATCTAATATCTATAGATAAATGAACAGTGACTGAAGATGAAGTTTCTGATGCTGTGCTTCTTAAATCCCCAAAACCACGAGTGTAGATGTGTAGAATTATGCCAGTCCAGCATAATGATATTTTTAAAAGGCCTAGTTTGGAGTGTTTTGGGGCTGGTTTCTTGTATCCCAGGTGTCAGATCTTCTATTTAATTTCGCTTCAAAGCTCAGGTGATCTGTCTGATCCACAGCACCTGCTACCTCCATCACCACCATGACTTTATACCACCATAAATTAATAAATTGGGAAAATCTGCTTTGCTTTACCTCACACACGACTCTTGAACTCAAAAGCGTTTCTCTGATCAAGGAGCCAAAAACAATACATGCAGGACAAAGTAATTTCAGTAAATGTGCTTATTTTTGTCATTCCAGCGTGTTACGGGAAAATAACCTTCTAGAGGCTTTGAAATCCATCTGCTTTGTTTGGGAGCACTATATAAAAAAGAAATACATAAGAAAACAATTTAATAATGCGTAATCCAAGTCCAAAACTTATTCACTAAGTTTTCGTATATGTAACATTAACTGTAGGTTATTTGGTCAACATGGACATGAGAGACAGACAGAATGAGAGGAAAGAGAGAGACACAGAGAGGTAAGAATGACCAAAATAGGTTGGAATACATCCTTAATAATCATTTAAGGACAGAGGAAGGAAGGAACATGACCTACTTCCTGCTCCATCCCTTGTTTCTATGAATAAGGACAATAAATGGTCGCAATGCGACGTATCCATCTTCTTCTATTGGTCACACATGTCACATGTCATAAATTCACAATTCCGAGTTCACCAACCTTGAACTTTGGAACACACTGTATAAGAATTTTGTGCTACCGTGATCATTTGCATATGTTATGTGAATGGATTTGTATAAATAGTTACCAAATAAAATAATGGATTTATGGTTTTTGTGGGATACAACTACTATTCTGAAATGAACAGTAGTCGGTCATATGGAAGTACTGAGATATAAATAAAGATAAAATATTTGTATGAATATTTTAAAGTCTAGCAAGTGTATTTTTCCAAAATCTGGCATGTTTGCAATTTCATTCTAATGATGCCAAAATTATACTCTGTCCCTTTAAACAGTTGCCATTAACCCAGTAAATGTGTTTTAGAATGGATTTAAATGCATGTCTGGTTTAAGCAGAGATGTGTCCTGTCAGCAGTCTGGCCAGAGCATTAGTGCATTTTAATGTATCTGCTCTAAAAACACTTCTATGATGTCAGATTCACACTTAAGAATGTGATTTCATATGATTCTAACATTCACCGTTAGCTTGGTGAAGTCATTCTGTCTTTTATACTTATGACATCACTAAAGAAGCAATTTACACACATTAAAGTGCACCCAAAAACAATCCGTTCATCCCTTACTCTTGTCCTTTCAAACATGTATTATTAACAATAATCCAATATTTCTATAAGAATTCACCAAAAATCTGATGTATGTTTAATTTTTTTTATTTATCGCTAAATTAATCTTAAATACTTGTTTATTCATTACATAAACTACATTCATTAAATCAATACATTGATTTAATATTTTTACTGAAAATCTATTTAATTTTATTAAAGATTTTATTAAATAAATTCATATGTTCACTCAGTTTGTTCTTGTGTTCTTGTTTTTTTGGGGGACATGTTCTGCTCAGGTGAAGACGAAGATTTACAAACTCTCCAGAGATTCGGAATGAACACCGAACAAAGCTTTATCTCTGCAAACCTTTCTTATTCCAACAATCAATTTAATGTTTTTTTTTGTCTCTAAAATATATAGTACAACATTTTGCTATTTTGTAAGATTTTTTGAATACATATACAGTGCATCTGTCTTGAGGCATTGGCATAACTTATTGTTAACAGATTAAGGGGACGATCATACCAAATGCGCCTTTAACTTTCGGAAAGGTGAGACGCGCCAAGCTGCTTATCTTTTTGACTTTTTGAAAAGAGCAACATGCTGCGTTTTTTAATTTTGCCAAGCAACAATTGAATACACTGTTCTGAGTTACAGCGCGGGTGATTTAGTCGCCGTTCTCTGTCATAATTGCAGGAACATTAAAAATCTTCAAGCAGAGCTTATTTTTCCTCTCCAAAAGCATGTGTAACAATAAACACGCTTCTATGCCAACATAAGTGTTTGCATTGATTCTACAACTTACCCTGTTAAAGCGTTTGGCCTGGAAGAGGTGCCCATTCACCCGGTACAGCTTCCTCCATCGTCTAGCCCCACGGCGATAGATCGATTCTAGAAGAGAGAAGAAACGGTTGTAAAGGAGAAGCATGAAGATTCAAGAAATCAAAAACTATCCACAGAACATGATTGAAAACAGAGAGAGAGGTTGGAGAAAGGAGCTGGCTGGTCTTGACCCCGGGTGAAACTGCACGGATTTCGACTACAAATGGATGAAAACAAGACTGAAAGCCACGGGAGAATTCCATCAATAATCCTGTAGCCTCTCTCACTCTCTCTGTTTCTCCATCTGACCCACCCTTTTCCTTTCACTCTCTCTAGCATCATGATCTTGAATCTTCTTCTTTGATATTCCTTAAAGCAACACTTTGGTAACATCATGTCACTGGTGGAAAGTGTCAAGCTTGAACCAAGACTCAATACTTTGATCATTCAGGTGCTTGTTTAAACATTTTTTCCTTATTTAGTATTTCAAAAATTTGTCTCATCACCATGACGATAAACAATGACCTTTGCGGCTGTACCCATTCACCTGACTGAACAAAACATTTCATATTTTTATGCATTTTCGCATAAATGCTCTAATTCAAAGTGACTTTTGTTCAAGGACAGTGTGTTTTTTTGGTCTTGTGTTCCCTGGGAGCTTATAATCCTCAGTAAACCTACGGATGTCTTCTCTGTCATCTCATGTTCCGGTTGAGACAATAGTCCGTCATTATTTTGGTGTACAGGGAAGGGGACCGGAATGGCCGGGTATGCTGCTGTTTCGTTTTTCTTTCCTTAATTGCTGCTCAGTTATGTAAAAGTGATAAATATTGAAACACTTGAAACTTTCAAGAGTGGCCACTAATAACCACAAGACAGATTCAAATTCAAAGGCCTGAAACATTTGCTTTTGAGAAGGAATGAGATATAAGCAAAGTCAAAGCTGCGAAAACTAAAAGTCTACGAAGACCGTTCGGTAAGCAGTTACATAATTGGAGTGGACCCAAAATATCAGCATACATCATTTAAAAAGTTTATCAGCACAACTTACACTTCAATCATTTACTAATAAAATATCACAAATTTGAAGGTTACACAGTCCTTCCTCAAAATAACTGAGCAATGTTTTATAAGATAAAATAAAGACACAAAAACGCAAAATTCTGTTATTATAAATAAACCCTCTTGTCATTCAAATCTATGTAACATTTTAAAGAATTTTGGTAACCAAAACGGTTCATCAATTACTTACTTCCATTATATGGACATAAACCAATGCAAGTCAACGGTTGCCAGTTACTAACATTTCAGAATAAAGAAAAGAATTTGAATTTTTGGGCAAACTATCAATTCAGAAAGAGGAAAGAAACCATGCCATTTTATCTGAAAACAAAAGTTGATGGTTTAAGCCAAAGTGACTGGTTAAATCTAAACATTTTGCTTGAACATATTCAATTGAGACAAGGTCAATTGAATATATTCAAGCTCTTCTTCTTTCTGCCTAATAACAAAATAATTCATCTTGTTCTTTTCTTACAATCCCGAGACAACAAAAGCTCATGCTTTCCTACATTTACATTTATTTAGTCGGCAGATGTTGTAATCCAAAGCGATTTACAAGTATTATTGTCTGCTGGGACTGAGAGTCGAACCTGTAACCTTCTGCTTACAAATCCAACTCTCACACCACCAGAACACGACTGACCTTACTGCCTCACAACACTCCAAAGACTAAATAACAGCTGTTCCTAAAACAGTTCTGTGTGTAGTATCATAATCTTCCAGAAGGAGACTAGAATTCAGCATCTGCTCTGTGCCATGTTACAAATCATGTACATGTTCGAAGCCAGACTGTACACACATACTGTAATGACCAAGATTCTACTTTAGAAATTATCGCAAAACTCCATTTCAGTTTTTTAGACATAATCTTTGTGACACAGGAATCTCACTCTATTACAATAAACCATATTTTAAAGATATGACATTTGATGGTTTCTGGGTTATGGTTGTAAAGTGTTCTTAATCCTGTAATCCTTTCTAATAATTTCTTATGATAAATATTATGTTTAAATGAAGTGAAGTGACGCAAAGTGACGTGATGTGTGGCAAATACTTGGAATTTGTGCTCTTCATTTAACCAATCCCAGTGTACACACACAGTAAGTAAACACACACACACACACACACACACACACACACACACTTTGAACATACATCTGGAGCAGTGGACAGCCATGCTGGGTGCCCGGGGAGCAGTTGGGGGGAACGGTGCCTTGCTCAAGGGACGCACATCAGTCGTGGTTCAAGTATCGAACCAGCTACCTTGGAGTCAGGAGTCCAACACTTGAACAAACAGGCCACGACTGGCCCACTAACTTTATTAAATTATGTCTGTGTTTTAATGAAAAAGTTTGAAAACTCATACAGATAATGATTTTCTAAAGATTTGTGTGCTTCTAATTTGTTTTAGCGGTTTGGGCAGCATTCCTTTCTATTCCAACATGTCAATCCCCTAGTGAACACGATTTAAAAATAAATTATTCTTCAGTCTAGGGTGGAAGAACTTAACTGGTCTTCATAAAGCTTGGATCTGAACACTTTTGAGCTAAACCCATCAATGATAGATAAACAATGTCTTTGTCTTGTGAACAAGATAAAAAACCAAATATTGTAAATCTGTAATTTTATGGCAACGTAGAATATTGACTATTACATAGACTTGTGCATTGTTTGTCAGTTCAGGAGAATTGAAACATATATCAGTCTGGTTGAGGGTGCGTCAAGGCACCAATTCAATTTTCCATTGTTGCCATGGCAACACACACTCCCCCATGCCATGTGTGCCAGATGCCAGCAGCTTTGGTGGTAGACGGCTTCAGGCGTTTATATGCTAACACACAATGACAGGGAACATCCATCCAGCAACTACACAACAAAAAACAAACCGGCCTGCCAAATGTTGTGCAATGACAGCAGCAACATAACACAGCCCAAGTCTTTGTATAGTTTGATAAAGACCAAACAATCTACAATATATAAGATCAACATCAAAAAGCATTCATGAAAAAAAGCTGCGTTTTTAAAATGAGAAACGTGGGCATGTTTCAACAATCTAACCATGTAGAGGTTATTCATTCATAGATGACTTTAGATTTAGCATTAACAAAATTAGACATTACATGAAGGTATATTGTGATAAAAGACACACCAGCTGTAAGAGTTTTTATCATCTGTTCATATCTTCCAAATATGAAACGGTTTGATCTTGAAAAGCCTTTTATATGACACAATAACATCAAATAATCATATAAATCCATCATCATGAAGTGACTTTTGTTCTGTCTTTCTACAGGCTGTTTGATCATGTTACCTGGAGGAAAATAAATAGGCCAGCTCATAGAAGAGATTTTCTTCAATCATTCATAATTCCTACAATATTTCTTCTAGTCAACAATGAGAATAAAAAGAGAGCAGAATAAACTGCTCAAGGAGACAGTTCACCCTAAAATAAAAATCACCATACATTCACCCTCTTGTCAGTTTAAACCTGTATGACTTTTACTTTTTACTACAACAGAAACGAAGATATTTTGAAGAAAGTACATACAGTAAAAGCACATACAATAAAAGTAAATGAGTGTCGCTATGAAATTGTTCGGTTACAACATTCCTCTAAATATCTTCTTTTCTGTTCTGCGTAATAGAGAATGCTTTCAGATGACAAGGTTAAGTAAATTATGCCAGAATCAAAATTTTTGGATGAACTCCTGTTTAAGTCTTCTGCATCACAGGTATTTCCAATAAAAACCTCAAAAAAATTCACAAATGTCTGTTTAAGGAATTTTAGGATTTCAAGATTTCAACAATTTCACAAACTGAGCTCAGCTTTGCCAGATCTGTAAATGAACATTTTCTCACTGAATTTATCCAAATCCAAACGGAATTCACCTAAATGTGTGGCACACGTTATGATACATTAAATCTAAATCTTCCTACAAAAAAGCACGAATTATAGACTTTGAGTTCTGTTTTTTTCAGGAAGTTTGATGATTGATGAGAAAACAAACAGTTTTCCTCTTCCACTTATGTAAAGGTAACTACTGGAGGACTATTCTGTATAAAAAGCTTGATCCTTCAATGTAATAAAACAGATTTTCTGTTTACGTTGGTTCTTTTTTTGCCTTCCATGAACAATAGATGATGCCACAACACAGTAACCCACCGACACTTGTTCTTGATCCATGTGTGAGTCTGAGAAAAGTGAAGCTCATTAAAAAGACGAAGCGCTGGTCGCTGTCATCACAGAGATCTATCTCTAATCTTATTAACTTCACCCCTACAGGGAGAGACCTAGAGAAATCACACCGTGCTGTTGCCATAGTTACCCTGCACTTTTCTTACTCATTATTACCAACATTGGTTTACATCCTGCAGGAGACACAGTAGAGACGGTCAAAATACAACTTGTGCGGTGGGACGTCACACCACATGATTATTTTAGCAGCACATACAGTGCTAGCTCAGTTGGATAAAGCGTGGTACTAACAAGGCCAAGATCATGGATCTGGTCCTAAGGGAACACAATAACTAGTACACCCTAAATGGGAAGTAGCTTGAAGTAAATAGCTGTTACAATGTCTTGCTGAAATCGGCAGGACATCGGTAGGCAATGTGTTCATTCTGAACAGAACAAGCACACAGAGGGAGCCGGGTTAACAGGCCAAATGTCCAACAGTGTCCAACAACAGAGAGCACACTTCTGAGAGTAAGACAAATCCAACAGAAAAGTCAATACTGTTTGAAAGTCACAAGAAATAATTGCAAAGTTGTTTGATATCTAAGCCTTTGTTCTTACTGTTCCATCAAATCCCAATATTTAAAATCCATCATTCCAAACTCACTTTAAGGGATAGTTCAGCCAAAAATAAAAACTCTCGAACTGATCCAAATGTTTTTGGTTGAAGCAGTAAAGATATTTGGAAGAATGTGTTATAACCAACATTTTTTATAACCAAGGTTTTGGACCCCATTGAATACCATAAATACAATGAAGGTCAAAAGTACGACAGAACCTTTTGCTGTTTTACATCCTCCAAAATATCTCTTTTGTTATCAACATTAAAAGTAAAAACTTATTGTTTCCACTATGGTAGTCACATAGTAGTCTGTAATTCCTAATCTGCCTCATCTTCTCAAAAGCGTGTGCACTTCAATAGCCTCAGAAACTGCCCATCCAGTAAGTGCGCTTATGAGTATCCAACCGTCATTATAAATCTGCCCTTGCTCCAGTGGATGGAGGGCATCGAGACACCTGAGGGTACACAGAGGACTGGTACAGAGTCAGTGCTGGCATTCACTGCACTGAATTAACACGGCAGTGATCACATGACACTAGACATGACATCATCAGAAACATACAAACACACACCATGCAAATGGGAAGTGGAATAATTGAACACCACAAAATTATATACTCAGGTTTGTTTAGGTATCTTTGTGGAAATTGCATAGGCTTCTATTGTTTTAATACTGGCAAACATTGGGCATATTTTTGTAAACATTTGGAACCTTTAGTTGAGGTTTAACAAAGCTTTACTCGCATATTATTCAAAGAAATAGGCCACCCAAAAATAAAAATCTTGTCATCATTTACTCACTTTTGAGTTTTTAAACCAGTTTGAACACAGAGAAAGGTATTTGGAAGAATGTTTGTAACCAAACTGTTCTTGGACCCCACTTACTTTCTTAGTTCTACAAATGACTTCTACTTTTGTTCTGCTAAACACACAAAAAGAGATATTTTAAAGAAAGTAGGACAACATACAATTCTGGGGTAACTTTGACTCACATTATATTTTATTACTATGATAGTCAATGGGGTTAAATAACTGTTTGGTTACAACCATTCTTCCAAATATCTTTCTCTGTTTTCAACCCAAAAATTATACATATATACAAGTTCAGGACAAGTAGAGAGTGAGTTATTCATGATAGAACTTCATTTTTGGGAGACCTATCAATTTAATATTTTCCAACTATCAGTAACTATAATACTTATACGGCTTGGATTTTAAAAAGTGCTTCACAGAGTCATAGAATAATATTTTTGTCTAAACGGTTCTATAAAAAACGTTAACAAAAAGTTCTTGGTGGCAAAAACTGTTTTTAAGATTTTAGAAAGAAAAGAACGAGATTCTTATGAGAACCTTTCAGCCTCTGAAAGATTAACTAAAATTCTTGTGCACCTTTAGCACTAATGATAATAATGCATCAAAAGGCTTTCCAACCAGCTCATGAACATTTACTTGTTGAAATACGAGACAACTGTGCCATTAATGGCTGGCTAAGTTAAAATGAATTGATGTAGCTCCAGCAAGACTGAAGTTATCCTGGCCGAGATCCAAATCCCTGACCTTAGATTGAACAATGGCTTTGGAGCCAGAGAGTCTCCGCTGTATTTTCACTGAAATATCTCCTGCTAGCTATAAAAGAATCTGAGAATAACGAAACTTCAACTACACATTAAAGCTCGGTGTGCTTTCTCAAATTAACAATACGCGAAGAGGTTTAACATTTAAAAGAATTGGATTTAAACTTCATTCATTTTTGTAGCAATACCCTTTAGAACACAAAAAACAGATTGTTGCTTATAAATACACATGTTGTTACTTATTCATCCTTAAAACATGTATGACTTCCTTCTCTCCAACACAAAATGAGACATTTTGAGAAAAGTCAATGTGGTTTGGCCACCAACATTCTTCAAAATATCTTCTTTTGTGTTCTGCAGATCATTCATAACAGTCATACAGGTTTACAATGAAACGGGAAGGGTGTTTTTTGGTTGGCAATTATAAATGAATAATATTAAATCAAAATAGTAACTGCATGCCAGCTATAGCATCACACTATGATCTAAGATTGTGTACAAGTTGACCGATTTACATTGGATTAAACCATTAGCAAATACATCCGTAGGGGGGTCACACTCGTCCTATTCTAACATACAAATTTAAAATACTAACAATAACAAACTTAAAGTGATTCATTGAATAATCACAATCAAAACCCAACATAAACCCACATTCCAGACGGTAAGACAGAGACATTATAATCTACATCATATCTCGCCTCGCTCTCCATACCTCCGTCAACAGTCTGACAGCACACCAGCGTAGCATCGGTCCACATTCTTCCTCCACCTCCTCCTCCTGTCAGAGGAAGCACGGCGAGCGAACACAACGGAAAAAGAGTTATCGCTGCACCTTGCGTGTTCTGGAAAGATGCAGAGAAGCCCGCCATGGAGGCACAAACTGACCCTGAAAAGTTTCAACTGGAACTCAGTGCTCCTCTTTGAGGGTCTTTGTCTAACAAGCGAGTAAAGGCCAGCGGCGAGGAGAGCGGGTCCAGTTAAAATGGGCTTGACTCACTTCCACACATTGTTGAATGAGCTGGCAGGAAAATGATTAAGGGGCTTTCCTTTGCTGTTTCAAGGGTGTGTGGGATCAAAGGAGGCAGTGGGATTTTAGCTGAACTGAGGGCCCGGACAGAAGATCATGCTTGGAACACAGATCCTTTTCTTTGGAATGCAAGATTCCCAAAACCTTTTTTTGCTTGTAGATAGATTTAGCCATACACATAACATAGGTTTAAAGAGTTCTTTTGTATAGTGATAAAGCTAGTAATAATAAAATTTTTGAGACCTCAACTATACATAAATGCTATCGAAACCCAGAAGAATGCATTATTATTATTATTAATCTTGTTGCTTTGCATATTTTCTCATTTTTGTATAACACTTTGTGTTAGTTCTTGATTCTTTAAGGCACTCCCAGTGTGCCCTGATTGGACAAATGGTCTATTCTACTTTTATTGGTCAACTCGGCTTTCAGTTACTGCTTCACACCAGTAACAAGGCGATAACATGTGAATTTAGTAATTTCATAATGGATCTCTGACGACATATCACCGAAGTAACTGGATGCCTACTATCTTTAAATCATAATTTAAAACCTGTTTATGACTTCTGTATAGTTTGTGGACCTATTTCTTCTCTGGAACACAAAAAATATTTTGAGAAATGTCCCAATGGTTTTGTGTTTATACAATGTCAGTCAATTGATAACAATATTGTTAGTTTACCAACATTCTTCAAATTATCTTCTTTTGTGTTCTAAAGTCTTACAGGTTTGAATTGATAAGAAGGTGAGAGTATTTGATGACAGAATTTTCATTTTTGGCAAAAAAGAGATTCTTTCTTCCTGGGGTAAGCACCAGTTTTCAACATTGTTTTAAATATCTTCTTTGATATTCCGTCAAGTGAAGAAGCTCAAACAGCTTCGGAGTGAGTATGAACATTTTTTATTTTAAGTTGAATTGGCCCTTTAATGCCCTAAATACGTTTTTGTCCCTCGAGTGTATCTGTGTAAATGTGCCATGCTGACATGCATCAAGAAACATGTTATGAATCACTAACAGTTACACCCAGCACTTAAAAGAGAGTTTCCTGAAAAAAAGATCAGGGCCTAAGATGACATTTGCTTGACTTTTTTGTGCGCACAGCGACAGTACATTGAAGCAGCCATATCATGAAAAAAAGGATTCTGCTTGCTCTTAAAAACAGCACATTTTACATCAAAACCTGTTCCAAAGGCTTTGCAAAGGATGATGTTACTGAAGGATAAGACAACTTGTTTCAAATTTCACATTTAAAGATGTCAGCCAATTTTTAGAGGACATCACAATACAACATTATATTTTGTACCATCATTACCAAAAACAGTGTGTTCAATAATAATAAATGCAAGCGAGAGGTTGGAAAATGCTGATTAAAATCTGTATCAAAAATGCTTTACTATGAAAAAAAATCTGCAAATGCATAAATAAAAATGCCTAAATGCTCAAAAGTGTCACAAACTATTGATTTAAGATAAAGGAAACCTTGATTACTAACATTATCTTTCAATAATTAAGAACAAAATGTAAGGGTGAAATACAGGCATTAAAAGATGTATGCATTTAAGAAAGCAATGGTTAAACAGACAGCAAGCTAAAGATTAAGCAGCAAAAATAAATGCTTTTATTTTATTAATAAGAGACTTGCAATTCAAGACAACTGACATTGCAGTCCGTCACTTTGTGCTGCTTTGAGGTTTGGTTTTCCATTTTAAAAGGAAGTTAATTTACCAGCTGTGCCATTATCCTGATGAATACACACAGTATGATTATTTTAGGATTTAGCGGGCGAGACAAGACTCCCCATTTATCCATAACACACTCAAACAACCACACTACCTCCATCAGTGCTTCCTCACTGACAGTCATGTAATTCCACTGATGTGCTCTTGTGTGGGAAGAGACTGTATCTGTACACACATGGACCGTGTGGGTTTATCTGGACCCAAGTTAAACCCACACACGCACACACACACATAGCCTCAGTTTTGATACGCAGTGAGTCAAGCCTTAAAAAACACTGTGACAACTGACACCTACACAACATATTTCCATAAACATAATACAGAGCAGAGCAACTCATTTGACTTTATAATTGTGACTATACTGTAAATATTGACAATCAAAATCCCTTCTAACTAAAAGCACACATGCTTGAAATAAAATGTGCTGATGATAATGATAATAGAATGGGAAGAATAGAGATTTTATGAAATATTTCAGTTACATGAAATCTAAGTCTGAAAGTTTTAAGAAAACAGCACGTTCTGACTATGTCTTCAACTATGAAGAATGTTGTTTGTTTTATACTGTATTACATTATTATTGTTCTGATTTGTCATGCAACGTACCATCAATATTTAAAGATAAAACATTTTTTTGTAGAACAAGTGTTATTTACAAAGACATAAGAACACTTTTTAGGGCTGTGCAATTGAACTATGAAAACCAAAGATCAGGTTAAAACATTATTGTGTTGCATCCAGTTTTGCATTTCTTTTCATTATTTACATATTATTATTATTATTATTATTATTATATGTAAAATCTGTTTTCCATAGGCATTTAATTAAAATTTGTTAATTTATTTGTCATAACATTAAGTACTATGTTAAAATTGGTAGTTATTAATATTTTAAGAAATTAACGATTTAATCACTTATTTTTGAAGGTTGCTGTGATTTCAACATTGGGTAAAATAATCATGATAAATTTTTGTCAAAATTTGAGCACCCCTAACATTTGACTTATTCGAGAGGAATCGCCTTCGATTGCTCTTGTTTATTTAAATGTATCTCTATATTTAGATTTACATCACTAGATGAAAAGGAATAGACAACATTTAATCAGCCACTTGTCATTTTAAACCTGTATGAAAAAAGATATTTTGAAGAATGTTACTGGCATGTTACTGGTAATTGGCACCCATTTACTTGCATGGGTTTCCGTCTTCACAATAGACCTACATCAGAATGTTAAATAAACAAAATGTCTTGCGCCTACTTCCTGTTTTAAAAGGAAATAAGTGGTCACAGGAAAGAGACCTGACCTTATATAAGCCTTTAATAGAGTCTTTCAGCCTCAGGTTGATGGTAACGTGTACTGAATCATATACTTGACAGTGGTCACTGACTCTACAGCTGAGAATGAATCACAGTTTCCTAGCTATTTAAAGTCCCAATGTGTCTGCAAAGCCTCAAGACACAAAAAACACTAAACACACACATCTTGATATACTGTACTTTGATGTTTTTTGACATCTTATGTAATTCTCTAAGAGTTACATACATGGTTTTGTTTTGGTGTGTCAGATCTGCCTTAGTTATCCTCTGACATATTCAGGCCACAGTCTTTAGCCTTCAGAAAAGAATTTAGATCAACCTGATCTTTGATCTTTAGATTACCTTTTGGGGAAAAGATTCCAAGACGCCCCTTCACTTATTTGTAACTCTTCTCTTATATTCTCTTCACCACTAATGATATTTTGCATCCTCGGGATGCTTTTAAAAACTCAAACTGTTTGGTGCTTCAAAGGTTTTGACTGTCACAGTGTTCCCGAGTGGGCAAAAATCTGTTCATAGTCATAAGACGACATTAAACCAGGAAAACACCTTTGAACATATAGCATCAGCATTGTGTTATAACAAAAGATGCACCATAAATATTCAACACAGAATTTTTTTGTGAACTATCCCTTTAAAACATCCAGAATCCATTAGCATCAATATAGACCATTTAACAAAATGAAACCATTGATCTTTAGTTTTTATTTATTGTTATTATTATGTTTTTAATCATACGCAAGAAAATCTTAAATTTTTTGAGTTTGTTAAACATATATGTACTGAAAAATCTAAAAGCATAAAAGCAAAAACATTACTATTGGTAAAAAAGTTAAACCATGACTTTTTGACTTTTGTTTAGGGCACAATGGTGATGGCTCATGGATCACCTTTAAAATGACTCCTGAAACTGACCAGCTCCAAATACAACATACTAAAAAACTACATAAAGAGTAAGAATAAAGATATTACACTAAACCCGCACTTACAAACAGTCAGCATCATTTTGCTTTGAAACAGCAAAAATGGACAGCACTTGGAGCCCTAAGGAACTTTTATTGAGCTGTGCCCTAAAAACCGGCACTAAATCTATAAATAGAAAGAAGACTGCATTTTTCATGAGTAAAATAAAAATCAACCAAACTTATTTTGTCAGTTTGCTGTCTATAGAAAAAGAACTATTAAAATACAGTGATCGATCTGGTAAAGTGGCAGTTTAGAAGATGCAAGCTTTCAGTCCGACAGTGATGATTTTCTGACCTTGTCGGACGTTTTGTGCTTGCTTTTATAACATCAATAACATGACAATTATGATCAATTAATTGTCGAAAGCATAAATCATAACCAGGAATGAAATATGGTCCGTCGTGCAGCCCTAAATTGACATTCTAATGCAAAGGAATAAATAAACTAGATGGGAATGATGCAAACGGGACGCATAACAACACTAGTCACATCAGAGCAAAACATCAATAGAGTTCTTACAACTAAAGCTTTGTGATTACGTCAAACTGATAACTGTAAATACCTATTGACATACCAATAAATAGAGAACAGCTACATATTCAACACAATAAATCTGTTCTTTCAATTTGATGTTGCAAAGATGTAATATCACAGTCACACAGTGTTCTGGTTAAATCCAGTTACGTAAGGCAGGGCAAAACGTGAGCTAATTTAAAAACTGTATCTGCAATGAGGACAGACACAAAAAACTGAGAAAAAAATAAGGTGAAATAAAAAGACGAAACAGTTTGGTTTGTTGTCCAGAGCATGCCCAAATCAAACCTGGAAAATTGAATATACCTGAAAGAGTTTGTTTTCTGGTTTCTAAAACTGTTCTGTGGTTTTTCCATTTTAAATAATTGTTCTCTTTTTTAGGACAATTTGTTCAGAACAGCTTTGAAAGTTACTAAAACACCGCAAAACAACATATAGGAATATAAATCCTTAAAGAATAGCCAATCTTCAACAACATAAATGACAAATCACTCATTCATTTTCCAACCCACATGAGCAATATCATCTCACATCTTCCTCCCTATAATCCCTTCCCATCCCAAGTCTTAGATCTATCAACATTTTGTCTCTGTCTGACACAACGGTACCTTTCACTCGCAGATAGAACAGCAGTGTCAGTAGCATCCCTAGATGGGCTGGTGGTGCCTGGATCCACTTCACTGTCTCTCATCCATCCTCCCTGCCACGCCACTTGAGCTCAGCCTGTGTCTCTGGTTCTCCATCTCAGCAGCAGACCATCACACACCCCACACACACAACTGAAAAGCACCACTGAGCATGCTCCAGTCAGCCCTGCTGGTTGTTAAAGGGATTTTTGGGTTGTTCAGAGTTGCAGTGTGTATAATCTGTTCTCTCTCTCTCTCTCTCTCACTTTTTTTAATATCCTTATGAGGACCCCTGCAGGATGAGGCCTTCACTTGTAGATGCATGCACTGACACACAGCAGTCAAGAGAGGACGCTGCAGACTCTTTCCACAGCTTTGGCCTGATTCTCTGTCTATATGGGGAATTGATGCTATTATTAAACATGCAGCAGAGAAAGACAGAATAGAAAATCACAGCGGCGTGGAGAGATTGACAACCAGGTTAAAACGTGGCTCTTCTTCAGCGAGAACGAGAAAAATGATTTTCTTAAAAACACTAATATCAATTACATTCATATTCAATTGAATCAAGGGAATACATGTTTAAGTGCATTCATTTCAAACCATTTGCTTTCTACATATAAAGGTCTTAAACATGTAAATATAAAGTGTTGCATATGTTATAAGTTATGATGCCTAAGCAAGATATTATTAATCACACAATACTTCATTAATGAGTTATATTTTAACTGATTTGTATTCATGTAAAAAAAGAATGTGTATACGACCTATATATGTAATTAAGAAGTTGCTTTCACGGTGTGACAAGAGAATATTACGTTTTAAACTAGATAAAATATAAAGTACAGTAGATGTGTTTATTTATATGAAATCAAGCTTAATGTAAATATATTTGTGAGTGGTTAAACAATCTTTTAAAAAGTTACGTAAGCATCT
Source organism: Triplophysa yarkandensis (assembly GCA_033220385.1). NCBI lineage: Eukaryota > Metazoa > Chordata > Actinopteri > Cypriniformes > Nemacheilidae > Triplophysa > Triplophysa yarkandensis. The sequence continues at coordinate 6,992,281 of CM065656.1, read as the reverse complement.
TCCGTGAACTATTTTTTCCCTTCTTCTTTTTTAACATTTTGTTACAATTTAGAAACATCTATGTCCAATCGTTTTGTCAGATTATTAAAATTTTATTCTCTTTAAATTGCACCATATAACACATTTAGATTATTCAGCATGCGTTACCACTGAGAGAATGAGCAGAAAAAGCAATAAATATATAAATGATTAATTCTATCAAATTGATGTGAACAGACTTGCTTGTTCCACAATATCATTCGCTGTTATGTATTGTCTCTCTCTCTCTGTTTTTTTTCTATTTTTATATAGCTGCTTTGAAATAATATGTAAAAAGCATTACATAAATAAAATGTAATTCAATTAATGTGTTGACCACAGAAGAGGACACAATTATCTTTATTAGAATTTGTTTATATATAACATTTTTAAAGCAATTATGTAATGGTGGTCTTTGAGAATTACTTCAGAGCAACACAAAAGAAGATATTTTGAGAAGTGTCTCAGTGGTGTTTCCAAGTGGTGTTCTTCAAAATATCTTCTTTTGTGTTCTCCAGGTTTAGAATGACATGAAAAAATATAGTGAACAAATTCTCCAATTAGGGTGAACTATCCCTTTTATAATCCTTAAAACCATCAAGTTGAAATCCTACAAGAATTTATCTTAATCCAACCTAACCATAGTTTAAGAGTTTTTAAATTGGTTAAATTGGTGCTCTCATGCTGGTTTCAAGTCCCGCGAACAGACTAGTCTTCACCTCAGAATCTCATACAAATCTTCTACACACTTCAGGGTCACACAATTTTTTCTCTTTCTTTTCCTTATCTACACTTTATTTCTAGACTATTTAATACCATCTAAGTTCTGTACAGAATAGTTAAGTTTCTTGAGTTGTCTTAACCACCTTGTTCACAGAGGAACATTATTTTGTTTCGCTTTGTAAAAGCTGTATACTTTAAAACTCACATACTCTCTAACTCGTACAACCTATAAACCCATAAACTCCAGATCAGGGTTAAACATAAATAAAACCATAAATCCTTGCTAGCAGACCTCCATGTCTATCTCTGAACCGCCTGATGTTGCAATAGTTGGGAGGTTGCGAAAACATTTCTCAAATACCACAAGAATCTCTGCCTCTCTTTCTATTTCTCCCCAGGATGGGCATCTCTATCAGAGCCAAGCCCAGTCTTATCTGAGGACTTTCACCCTGACGTCTGCTCTTACTCACGTCATGCAGCTGCTGCAGTTTAACCAAACCTTCTGTGGATGAAAACCAGTTCATTATGTCCTATGCTGCTTGCCATTCTATAGTTCCTCCGGACCGGAAAGGGGAGAAATCTAACTTCAAGGCTAACTCAATACACACTCATTAAATGGGTGTGTGTTTTCATGTAAATAAAGGGGGTTAATGGACAGCCCTGAGATGCCGGGACACATGGGTTTGCACGACTCTAATGGTTTTCCATTACAGCCCAGTGGTGCATCACCAAAACTGAGCTGCTTGTGTGCATTGCCGTCATTGCACAAATGTCTAGCAGCATCAGTTCACCCTCAACAATATCCAAAAGCTAAAACATGCATTTGAGCAATTCAAAGCATTTCCACCTGCTTAAAATGAAGCCAGAGAACAGATACAAACATGCCATATTAATAATGATGTATAAAATCATATAAAGTATTAAAATAACCTCTGCTGGGTAAAAATAAGGGTAACAGAGCATCTGGCCATATGACGTGTGCTTTGAAAATGAATTCCATCATTTACATTTACATTTACATTTAGTCATTTAGCAGACGCTTTTATCCAAAGCGACTTACAATAGTCGAGGAGACAATGAAGCGGTAAATAGCCGATACAACAATAGGTCAACAAGTGCTACAACAATGCTACCGAGTTACACAGAGAGCGAAGTTACAAAAAGTATATATACATTTTTTTTTTTTTTTTTGATAGAGTGAGTAGGTTAGAAAAGTAGTGAGTTAGTGAGTTAGATGTAGCCGGAAAAGATGAGTTTTTAGGTGTTTTTTGAAGATAGAGATCGAGTCTGACAAGCGTGAAGCCATTTAAATTGATAATGATGACATCATGCATTCCTTTTTCAACATGAGACCCTCACTGTGAAAAATAGGCTTGAGTCAGAAATAAACAAAATCAAAGAAATCGAGCATTAAAGTTTGATTTTACCAATTCATTTTACCATGAATGCAATTTTTGACATGGTCTTACTCAGTCAATATTAAAGATATAAATTGTATATTCTCATAGAATATACTTAACGTGTTGAATGCTTTTACATATAAACAGTAAATATCTTAAAAATAACAGTAGCTGGGTTTTTACAGGCTGTATCAGAAAATATACTTTTAAATTTTTTTGGAGAAATGTGGTTTTGGATCCGCACAGTAGAAGCCAATGGGGACATTGTTGTACGCTACCAACATTCTTCAAAGTATCTTTTGTGTTTTGCAGACCAAAGTCAGTCATACAGGTTTGGAATGACATGAGGGGTGGACAGTTTAGGATTAAGGGTTTAAAACAAGCCATTAAACAAAATGTACTGCTTTGCCAGTGCAATAAAATCTATCAAAACAATTGTCAGCAATATGATGTCATTGTCCTGGGTCTGATTCTGACCACATATTGAATCCTGATACTGCAATAACTCTGAGAACCTTGTCAGATGTCTTTATCAAAAACATGTGTCTGCCTAATCCAATCTTGACGCTTGACAAATGTTTTATGCTCTTGAAGCTGATGCGGGTGGGACAGACTGGAACACACAAAATTGAAAAAAAGTACTGCATGACAGGATGACATTACTCACATGAAACAGACAATAAAAGACAATAAAATCCTTAAGTAGTTTTGAGGTTTTTAGGCCATGGCTGTTTGCCTTAGGGTCAGACTTTTATGTTCTGAAAAAATGTAGCAAATTCTCATTTGAACTAATGAATTTTAATTTTTGTTAATTTAAAGTTCTAGCTATGCATCTAATGTTCCATAAAATATCATTTTGATTAACATTTATCAGGACACCTGAGATATGTTTCATTCACATAAACAGATGGTGTCTTGATTTATTTTAATTTCAAAGAGCTCAAACGCACAGAAGATGGCCTAAATAATCTGCTTTTTATGTTGGGCACTCTTCCAAATGAAAGAGTTTTACAAAAAGGGTCAATTAAAAAGCTTTTGCAAAGACATCTTTCACCAAACAACAACAAAGCTATTAGGCTAACAAGCACTCGGATTAATATTATTCTACAATACATCCATTTAACACAACCGACTGAGGACATTTAGGTTAATGCGAGTCAAATTCCCAAGAGCATACATGAGATGGGCAAGACCTTTGGTCTGTACTGACTAGGAAACAAGTAAAAGAATGCAAGACATTGTGTTTAAGGCCAGAGATCTTAAAATATCCTTATCATTTCCAGTAAATTTAAAGATCAGAAATTGTATAATGAGAACATAAGCCTGGTTTAAAGTGACAGTTCTTTCATCGACATTCTTCAAAATAACTCCTTTTTTGATCTGCAGCAGAGAGAAATTGATACATATTTGACATGACAAGAGGGTGAGTTAATGATGAAGGAATTTTTCGGGGTGAACTTTAACTTAAAAAAGTGAATAAATCTCTGTCTAGATTTTAGCGTGTCCTTTACTGTACTGGGTTTCAGTTGGTCTACCGACTCTGTACTCCAAATAATTTGTAAAACTTAATTGAAATTATTGTTTGTCCCAAAACACATTGTCATACAGCTATTTATTCAGTTTTCCATTGGTTTAGATCATAAGCACATAAACAGAGAGCAGGCCAGATGTTCAATCTGTGGATCAGTGCTTACGTAACCGAGAATAAAGCTCTGAAAAACATAAAAACAGCAGGAATAAATGTGTGATGATGTCATAGAGCATGGCCGAGCCTTACTGTCACTGGCAGTATCACAACATCATCAGCTATGAGAAGGATTAAAATGCAATGTTACAGGAAGGACAGGGGCTGGAATCTTATATGACAATGGTTCAAAATAAAATTACACTACAGAACACATTACAATAAAGGTGGTTATTTTACAAAGATTGTTGCTTGTCACACAACGTGAACATGATCCCAGTTAAAGCCATCTCGAACTCTGTTATCTTATCTGTCATTTATGATAGACTGTATGACACACACGCACAAGAAGATTGTGAGGCGGTTGTATGTCAATTGTTTGTTTGTCAAACATAAAGATGTTTGTCTGGAGTTTATCACGGTGATGGTAAAGCTCCGAAACAACATGCTTAAAATGGCGTAGCACAAGAATCTGTAGCTCCTATGGGTTCCTGTTTTGACAGTTGTCAGTGAAGATGTCACACTGCAGGTTTGTGGCTCAAAATTCCTGACACTGCCAGAATCTAATCGGAGGACTAATTTGATCACAGTGATCATTAGTCGGCTCCCGGCGAACCCGTCAAACTGGTGATAAAAGATTTTCACCTAGGAGATCAGAAATTGTTTGGGATTTTTAAAATTAGTTTGAGGCGACCAAATCCTTTTAAAAAGCAGACAGTGCGCACCCACCTTAACATGATAAGAGAGAACCATTATCACATTATACTGTTCATAAGGTTGATATCAATCGTTCACACGCATTAATCCTGCATTACACATTATTATAGCAAAGTTAAACCTCTTTCTATTGTAATAATAATCCTGGGACTTACATGTCCATCTTTGAAAAGTTTTATGTCATCACAGATGCGATTATTGATTTTTTTCTGTTTTTTAAATTAGTCCATTATAAAACTCAGCCAAGCCAGTTAAACAAACAGATAACCTATCTTTGCTGTGTGATTCCTATAAATACTGTAATTGTATTCGGACTACAGATACAGCATTCTTCACATTGAACAAACAATGCCTTCTGTCACGATTGATGATGTCATCATATGAGAGACTGGGCCAAATCACTTCCTGCCTGGAACAGTCCTTTCAAAGGCCTGTTTATGCCAAGAATTATAAAAATAGAGATAAACTATAGTGATAACTAAATAAGTACCGACACTAATGTATGATACCATTATGTTAATCCTGAGCTTGTGCTTTGCACTTTCAGATGTCTTAATTCATAATTTTTTTATTATTCAGTAAAATTGTGGGCCTAAAATGTCCTTGTGAATCAAATTTTATTACATTTTTTGTTGGATTCTATTCTGTCTTTTACAGTGCTGCAAAAAATCATGTGATTTACACCGCAAGCAGTCATCAGTCTCTTTGTTTGTTTGTGCATTATTATTGAGAGCTGTTGAATATGGATTTGATGGATGCTGGTGGTGTGAAGATCTCAAAGGGCTGATAAATGCGCCGTCTGCTCTCCAGGAGAACACTACATATTTATACACACTGATTATGACAAAATAATAACTGAGACTCAACCCACCACCGCAGAGCTCATCTCCTGTTATTAAACTTCATATTTACTTACAGTTAAATAAAAAATCTCCCTTCTTTCCAATTCACTACCTTTTCCATTCAAACCTCAAGTGGGATACCTGTGACTCACTGCATTTGGTATTTTAATTTTGTATACAGTAAAAATCGAATTATATTAAGAAGAAATACATTTGCATGTAACCCTGAACTGCAAAAATAATCAAACAACAGAATTTAAGACATATTTTGGTAATACATATTGTAACCGTATATCAGTTTAGATATGCAGAGACTTCCCAGACATCCCTTCTGTTCTCCTCTAAGCATCAGAGACTTCATGACCATGACAGCTGGCTCCTTCATGCATGATGACAGACAAGCAGGCTCAGTCCTCAGACAGCCAATCAGAAGCCTCCCTGTGCTCGCACTATCACCTATAGACAAATCCCTCCTCCATTTTCTGTACTTTCATCCAGAGTACCCTGAGCCTCTTATGGTGCTCTCTTAAGCCCCTCTGGGGCAGTTTACCAACTCAGGGCTTTGCCTGAAATTCTTACAGGCTAGGATGGATTCTAAAATTTATGTTCGCCTTACCGGCCCGCTGAAGACAGTCAAAGTGTAGGACATGTAGTGAAGGTCATTGAGAGACTAATAGAATTATTGACAGAATTATTACGTTGACAGCTACATCAAGGAAGGAAAAATAAACAACGTAGAATTAAGATAAATCTGCCAGAGATGCATCCCGAAGGAAATCATAATTATTGATGGTTAAAACCTGGTCAAATTGAGTCTATGGAGATCATTTGAAGTGACAGTTTCTGCAGAACACAAAAAGAAGATATTCTGAAAAAAAGTTGGTAACCGAACAGCAGTAGCACCCATTCACCTATATTGTATGGACACACAACAAATGCAGGTGAATAGATGAAAGTTACCTTCTTTTGTGATATGTGCAAAGAAGATATAGAGTCAACATGTCATAGGAGTATGTAAACAACAAAACGTTCATTTCAGTGTAAACAACACTTTAACACTTAGACATATCAAGGACCTCAAAGCATTACCTTAACTAATGCAACTTATACAGTCATTTTATCCAATTAACATAGGTCAGCCAGGGGACAATATGGGATGAAATAACGGATCTCCCAAAAACAGGTCAGTAGGTTTTCTCTGGATGGATCTGTGTTAAATAATGAATGATATAATGAAAAAGCCAAATCCTCTAGGAGTCAACTGTCTCAATGTGGAATCCTATTGGCTGAGATGTACCATAGGGACAAGCATCATTGGCTAGATGTCTCTGATGTGTGTTGCCAGTGGTTGGAGGAATCAGGAAACAATAAAACATCAATCATTTATAGCCTCATCTCTCAGATATTCACTTATATTCACTTAACAAATAGTAACATAATAGTAACCACGTCTACAAAAAATATCAACATGGTCACAAGACAAACACATTAAATGTCATAAAATATGAAAACTAACTTTTAATTGATCATCGGCTCTTAGCAGGTTCCATAAGCTCATGTTTCTAATGTTGTCATAAATATTTAATGTGCAAAATTACATACAAAAAATTCGGCTTTAAAACATAAAAAATATATACCTGCTGCAATGTACTACTTTTAACATACTTTAAATACAGAAAAATGCAAACACTGCAACCACACTCAACAAAATGAGTGTTATGAGCCACCGACAGATAACCAATAGTTAAAGAAGATGAGTTAAACCTCACAGCTGAGCACCCGCGAGAGTGAGATGTGGGTGGAAAGTCACCTCTCTCGTTCTCTCTCGGGTGGGTGGACGAGAAAGACATTGCCGAATCGTTGTTTTACTTTTTTTATCAGTCATAATAAGGTATAACTATATCCTTTGTACCTGCAACACAACTACCACCATTCTGATCGACCATGTACATTTACAATTCATATAAATATTCAAACTTGAATGAATCCTCATAACAAGTATCCTAAATGAGTTATCCAGGATCTATTTACAGCAGTATACATTATAAGCACCCACAATTCATGCTTAGGCAAGACAGTGCAGCTCTCTACTTGGACTTAACCAACACAAAGAGAGATTTGTGGCATCTTTTTATAAGTGCCTGGCACCGGGGATCCGAGTAAATCTAAAGAGTAAATGGACTTCGGTAGCTTTTCATCCTTTCTCATGCACACAAAGACAGACTCGTTGCTTTTCCAAGTGCTGACATAAGCTTCTGAATCGTGCCAATATCTCCTTCAACATTTAACACAAAACCATATAAGCGCATTATGAATATCTGCAGCGTTTTTGCATTTTTAACCCGTAGTGAAAGCTTACCCATGAACATCCTTTACGGTCCTTAGCAAACACAAAGGAAGATAATAAGAGAAATGTCTCAATGGTATAGACATTACCAGCATTTTTTTCTCTTTCTTCTTTGAAGCAAGTCAGATTTGAAATGAAATGAAATGAAATGAAGGTGAGAAAATTATGAATTATTTAGTGAATTTAGATACAACTTCTGTATGTAACTAAAATCTATTTATTCTGTTTGTTTTTAGACTTATCTTTACAGCTGGTTGTTTCTAAAATATATATAGTGCACAACAACACCTGGAGTGTCTCACCCTGACAGCCATCTGCTCAGCCTGTGAACAGTGAGGGGGGAGACATAAAAAGGAGAGAAGGTGAGGAAATAGATGACGTGAGAAAAGAGCGAGAAATGCACGCCCTGAGAATGACACTTATCTTTATAATAGCATCTCTCATAATCGAGCCTGGGTTGATGATGTCAAACCACAAATGACACTTGATCGAACTCTGAAAGAGACTTGTCCCTCAACACGTTTAACTGCGGCAACCAAATATTTAAGAGTTCTCTTTTGCTTTTGCCATCAATATCTGCAAAGCTACAAATATCATCATGGCCCCCACAATCTTTATTTATAAGCCTCCTTTACATTCGGTATGTCTTCTACTCAACACACACTCTCCGGATCCTTTAATTCCTTCTCATGACAGATAAACAACCTTTATATTATAAACATAAATCGATATACCAGCCTTTGAATTACTTCTTGTATATGGCACATAAAAATTAAAACTTACTGACATAATATGTATAAGTACAATGCTTTTAGTAATGTTCCAGAGTAGAGTTTTTTAAAGAATGTTTACGATATTATTTAATGGCATGAAAGTGAAAGGACAATAGAGAAATGAAGTCATTATGCACAACCATATAAGACCTGGACAAACATTGTTCTGGACCAAAAAGAGAGAGAGGCTAGACAGAGGACAGGAGGAGACCAGGCTGATGAGAGAGGTTCTTAGGGCATGTATGTGTGTCTTCATGTCTATTTTTAGATTGCCGTCTGATCTGCTACTGTAAGTCCAGTGGACACGGCTGGTTCTACGTTTAGGTTCTTCATGATATGAGAAAAATCTTGTGCAGCTAGCCTCATTTACATTTGTGCATTTGTCTGACGCATTAATACAAAGAGAATTTTCTATGTGGTTAACCCAAGAATGAAATTTCTTGTCATTTCAAACTTGTGACTCTTTCTGCAGAACACAATACAAGATAATTTGAAAAATGTTGGTAACCAAACACAGTACAACCCATCTGCTTCTATTGTATAGATATAGTCCACTAGTGTTTGGCAAACAACATTCTTCAAAATATCTTTCTTTTGTACTCTGCAGAAGAAAAAGAAAACAAGGTTTGAAATTACAAGAGTGTGAGTAAATCATTTATCCAAAGTGACTTAGAAAGAGTCGAGGAGAGAATGAAGCAGTAAATAGCAGAGATTACAATAGGTGAAAAAGTAATGCAACAAATTTACGATGTTACACAAGTCAAGATAAAACTGTAAAATGTTTAAAAAAATGGAAAAAATGTTTTATGTTTTAAGAGTGAGTAGGTAAGGAAAGAGGTTTTAGTGGGTTAGCTGTAGTTGGGACTGATGAGTTATTAGGTGTTTTTTAAAGTTAGAGACTGTCTGCCAAACGTTTTGTAAGGGGCAGATCATCCCACCCTGGAGGAACGGAAACAGATAAGGTGCGAGAGAGCGATTTCTTACCCTTTTGGGACGACACCGCAAGAAATTGCTCTATAAATGATGACAGAATTTCCATTTTTGGGGGAACCACACAATTAAGTGAAATCAAATTTCCAATTCTTACAAAAATGAAGGCAAATAATGTCATTTAGACATAATGTTAGGTGGCCCTAGACTTTAAGTAAACTTCCTTTTTTCCTTAGAACACAAAAGAAGATATTTTGATGAATGTTGGTAACCAAACACAATACCACCTACTTACTTTTCATTCTATTTTGTTCTGCTGAAAAACAAAAAGAAAGTCATACAGGTTTGGAATGATAAGAGTGTGATTTAATGATGAAGGAATTTTTATTTTTGGGTGAACTACCCGGTTGGTCTTTCAATCATCATTTCTTGCAAGACTGTACACAATTGTCTTTAAGACATAATTTTCTTAATTCTGTTTGGTGGTCCTAGTCTTACAGTAAACTTTGTCTTGAGACATAGAATTAAGGACCTTTTCCAAATGTATTTTTTCCAGCATGGGTTGAACTATAAAATTGAACTATAAAGTTTACCAGTAAATCAATAATGAACATCCAGATTATCTATAGAAGCTTCCCTCTGCGGAGGACGTCTGATGAAACCTAACCTTGCTATCTGAAGGAGGGGAAAGAAGGAGGAAAGAAAAGCTGCACATATAATGAACGGAAGAGAATGACTGGCGTGGGAGAAGGAAAGAGAGAAAGCAATGGAGGAATAGAAGCATGAAAGATCACGAGCGGAGGAGAGAAGGGGGCCAGTCAAACGCTGAGTAGGTAAGATGGGAAGGGAAAGGAAAGCTGATGGACGGAAAGTACGAGGGAGAGAAATATAGAACAGCAAAGATGATGAATTCAGTCAATGTGAAAGAGTGACAAGTGTGGGAGAAGGAGGCAGAGATCTACATCGTTTACATTCTGCATTTTGGAGCCATCTGTCTTTTCCACCGTATCTTTTACATCATAACAACCATTGCCATGACAATAAACCTGCCCGGCAACAGCTAACATAACAAGCATGATTTCACACCTAATCCCTAAAATAGCCAGAAAACATGCAGCAAAGTAAGCTAAAGAGAGAAAACTGTAGTCGTCTGTGAAACCAAAGGAGAAAAAGAAAACTGCAGGATTTATCACAGAATCAAATGAGCTGATGATGCTACTCAGACATCACATGCAATGACAGCAAAGCCACCAGGCATCTGGAGTCATCTCTTATACATTAAAGTGATTGCTCTCAAAATGCATGACTTTCAATGCATTGACACAAAATCGCTGAAACATTTCTCTAAATATCTTCTTTGCGTTCCACAGAATGAGGGTGAATGAATGTTTTTACGCATGGGACAATTATCTTTTTAGGAAAAACCGAGTCTCATCATATACTAAATGCAGAAATCATAGGGTACAGACGGAGTCATTCCTGAGAACATGTAGCAGCTCTTATCTGGGTCTATAATCTCTCCACTATTGGAAAACCAGGCATGCCTTGGAATCACATATCATCCTGCTGACAAGACCAGCTTACACCAGCATGAATTTCCACGCTAACACACACTAGCTTATAATGATGTACAGTATACTCAGTAAAACCCTGGCATCTGAAAACACAAATATTTTCGGAAGAATATTTTGCAAATGATTATTATTCTAGAGAAAACAAAAGAGGATATTTAGAAGATTGTTGCGTTCACTTGCATTGGGTTTGTGTCCGTACAATAGTACTGAATCGGTGCTACTGGTGTTTGGTTAACAACATTCTTCAAAATTTCTTATTATGTTTAGAAGTGTGTTGGGACCTGGTCCCCATTGGTTTTATGTCCATACAATAGAAGTGAATAGCTGACACCGCTTTTTTGTTACCAACATTCTTCAAAATATCTTCTTCGGTTTTGGAGAAGAACTAAAGTAATACTGTTTTTAAATGAAAACATGGTTATTAAAGGATGACATGGTTTTAACTTTTGCGTGAACCATTAACACACATGGTCCTTTAAAAAAAAAAAAAAAATTAAATGTCAGCAAAGCAAAATATTCAATCAAAATGTCTGCTTACAAAACACTTAATAAACCCCTATAATCTTTAATGATGACTGCATCGAACTATAAGGGCTATCCTGAACGTCCGTGAGCGTGCTGCAGTGGCCATTTTTAGATTTATCACCGATCAATACTGGAACAGGTGGATCATGTGACAGCCAAACACAGACACTGCAGCTAAAAACAGCAACACACTCGGAAACCGGGCGGCATTTGAGCACAAATGACTTAAACTACTGTTCCAAAGCTGCTTCCCTAGCCTGCCCTGTCTAAAACATCAAGGACAAAAGACCCAGCAACGGCACACGTCGTGGAAACACATCAGACTAACCTAAGAGGAATCAATCATACAGAGATCCTTGGTAACCCTGCCACGCATCTGACGGCAGGTCAAATCCAACGGTGTTGGAGCAAGGAAGGGCGAATCTAACCCACGACAGGGCTTTGGGTACCAGGAAGGAGGAGCACAATACTCCTTTGTTGCTTTTCCAAGAACGTCAGAAACAAGTGATCTACATGAGCCTTCAATGTGACTCCTTGTGGCATTAGATCATCCGCTGACACACATATTCAAGCGCTCTTCCCCTCGCGTTTGGGTGCATCACAGCCATGAGGCGGTGTCATAACTGACATCTCCCTAATTATGTCAATCAGACTTAAATAATGCATGAGCATCTATTTTAACCAGCCTTATATGATGCTTTACGATGATAAGTCAACAGTCAAAACTGCCATTTTATCTCAATAAGGTTCCGCAGACCCATAACAATCCATCTAGACAATTCCACAGAATCTGACAAAACCACATAACCTGATGCCGTTCACATACCGTCTGACTTCTTTGGATGCATAGGGTCTCCGGCACATGCAGAGAGAGTGTGTGGATGAGCTTCTTCTTTGTGTGTGAATGTGGAATGAAACGAACTCTAAATCGAGCACACATCCACTCGCCCATCTACACAAATGCTGCCGCAATTACCAGCAGCTTCAGACTTTCGAGTATGGCAAGCAAGGTGGGCCGTTGAATTACAGCAGGTGATAACGGAGTCCAGGCCGAGAGGTTCACTCTATTGTATTTGTTAAAAACTAACACACACACAGATGCATGCCTGCACACACGTATGCATGCATGCATGCATGCACTAAAGCTGGACACGTCGTGGTCACAGCGCACACCAGCTCCATGTCAATCGCAGCCTCAGTGAAGAACAGCAGTACCACTAGAGGAAATAGAAAGGAGATCTGGAAATGCAGCTCACCGGTTACGTCCTGTTTTCTGACCGATTCAGCACATTTTCCCTGGCAGCCTCCACGATGCACCGGCTACATCCCCTCCTCCCGTGCGCTCTCCTCTTTTCGCTCACTCTCCCTCTTCCTTGTGACTTATTTAATTATTTCTCCCCCTCCCTGCACTCCCCGCTGTTCTACCGCTTCCTGTGTGCGGCTGTCCTTCTGTAGGCTGCTTTCTCGAAGGATGGACGGACGGATGAAGGGATGCTTCTAAGGGAAGCTTAATTGAGATGGGCGGCAGAAATAAAAGGAGGGAGTTCCCACAACACAGACAGATTTTTTGCTATGGTGCCTGGCTGTGCTCTGCACTCATCAACCCTTTCTATTATTCCTCTCTCTCTCTCCACGAGCTCACTCTCATCCCTTGGTCTGGGTGTAGCTGTGTCCCTTGAGAGCCGGTGGCAAACAGCTGAGGGGATGGGTGGAAAAAGTGGAATGGAATGGATGCAGGAGCATCGTGGTGGATGGAGAAAGAGCTCAGTGTTAGGGGACAGAGGAGGAGGGGAAGGGATGAGAAACGAGGGCATTTCTAGAAATGGCAAGAGTTGTTTTCTAAGAAGGGGTGATTATGATTATATAAAGTCCATACGATTTGGCACCAAAATCCTCCATCATCATTTGTGCTACATACAAGAATGACACATTAGTCAAATAGCACAATCTTAAAGAGAGCTGCGCTATTACTTATGCATAATGAAAGCCTTATAAACCAAAGCAACACCCTGGAAACCAATCTTTACACCATAGCATCATGGTCTGCACATTATATTTTTTAAACTTTATGATGGTTTATAATTCATCCATAAATTATTATGAATATTTTATTTAAATTTTTGCTCACCAAAGCTAATGTAATGGGTCCTATTTGATTTAATTGATTCATTTTATCAATTTATCCTTAAAATTTAAAAACATCTTTAATTCATTAATCTGTGCGCAACCGACACCTAGACATGTGACAGTCCAGCATTATAAAATGAAATATAAAGAATACAACCAACTACAGGGGTGAAGGCTATTCTGTTTGGTATTCCAATAAGAAATTACAAACAAACCAAACATAAAATGATCCATGTCCACCACTACCAACCACTTTGCCAATTGGTAAAAACAAGTATGTCAACCAACGACACAATAACGAAGATTATTTACATATTAGATTTCTCTTAAGTGCACGAAACCTTGTAAATGGATTTTAAGAAGAATTGCTACAGATTTTTACAACATGGCCCTTTCAAAAATATGAAACATCCTAAAAAAATTGCATTAGATCTTTTTTTGCATGTTTTACAATGATATATAACATAAAAATTTATGAGAAACACAAAATTTAATGAGATTCAAACATATGGATGTGTTGCTACATTTAGTAGATTTACTAAATATGCTCAAAATACAAATAGTTTTTTTTAATCGATAAATATGAAGTGCATTAGAAGACTATTTGTTTTATGATGGATAGATGGGTAGATGAGCTTCAGTGACAGATATTTGGAGAGATAGAATAAAGAACTCTTTAGATAAAGACACTAAATTATAAATTGATATTTTCATTTTTGGATAAACTATTCCTTTGAAGGCAGGGTAAGCGATTTATGATTTATACTTCAGACAACTATGTTGGGCCAAAACAACCTTGTAGCCAATTACGGACACAGTGAAAAGGACGGAGCTGAGCGTCAACGAAAGCGAAAGATGGAGTAAGGGTGTTTGTTTTGGTGATTTGAACATCAACAACGGCTACCCGAAAACGACAACCTTGCCTTTCATTCTGACCTAAGTAAAATAAAAAATATGTTGGAGCAGTATTTAAAAAAATGTGCATCAGATCAGTAAAACTGTCGCAATCAGGAGAAATTTACAGGAACTGTTCACCCTTACTGAAAACACTAAAAGAGAGTATTAACAATATTTCAACAAACTCCTAATTTATGAGGCAGACTGTATCCCAAAAAAGCTTATAATTCCATGTCATACAATTTGCAGCAGACAGCTTTGGGTTACTGAGCTTTTATGCAAAACATGAATATCTGTCCCTGCATACCAATGAGCCTGGACCAATTCCACACAACAGTGAGCGGATGAACCCGAGGCCTGTACTGTCAAATGGTTAAAGTGATACTCTTATTTCCTGTTCAACTAGGATACATCCCACATGCGTCCATGAAAAACAAAGATGAAGAACAAATATGGACAGGAGTGAGAGGAAAACATCATGAAGTTCATTACATACTGATTACCAGTCTCTACATGCCCTTATATTATAAATGGATCTCTGAATAGTAAATCAATATGCATAATTTTTTTAATACCAAGTATACTTAAAATTTTGTCAAATATTTAGTGACATGACATTCATATATTACATAATATCAGAAAATATATTATATAATTAAATTAATATATTAAAACAGAACAAAAAGTCATTTTGGCTAACTTTGCCCCATTGGCATAAGGGGTATGGATAGAAAATCAAATTTCTTAAAATATATTTGTGTTTCAATTAACAAACAAATTTTGACTCTCCAAGGCACAGCAACCATTTGTTGAATGATATCCAAAAACTAAAATATTGACTGGGGCAGACAATTGACCCAACAAAACAGAATTTACATGGCAACCACAAAGAAAACCATGTAGCACCATCCTCATACCATGGAAAAGCTCTGTATTTGTATTACAGAAAATCTTCAAATTAGCAGGCAGATTGAACAAAAGATGAACATAGCGCATTCAAATAACTTACTATCTTCTCCTGGGCACGGCATACCTGGCCTTTCAGGAATGCTAGGAAATACTGAGAATGAGAGAGAGAGAGAGAGAGAGAGAGAGAGAGAGAGAGAGAGAGAGAGAGAGAGAGAGAGAGAGAGAGAGAGAGAGAGAGAGAGAGAGAGAGAGAGAGAGAGAGAGAGAGAGAGAGAGAGAGAGAGAGAGAGAGAGAGAGAGAGAGAGAGAGAGATGAGTGTGACTTAATCTAATATTATTAGACTAGAGGACAGCAGACTTCCTTCTAACGAATTTAACTTTTATCACTGATTAAACTTTTATTCACTGATGTTACATACTTTGTTTTATAGTATTAAATAATGCCGTAAATGGATGAAAATTAGAACTATCTTTCTGAAACAAAACTGAAGTCGATTCAAAGCATACCATGCAAAAGAAGACCGGATCTCCGGTTCCGGCTGTATATCCGAAAGGCTTCTTCCAGCTCCATCTGGGAGGAGATGGTACATGGGTCCCCTTAAACACAGTGAAATGATGTAAACTGAAACTTAACCATATCAGAGCCTTAAAGTCTTTAAGTCTTAACAAGACTAATTCAATCTCCATTAACCACCAGACAAGAAAGTTCAAAGGTCGTACCTTCATCATCGATCCATTTTAGAGTTATTGGCAACTCTCTGCGGACCCCGCACATCTCTCTCACCTCCTCACACAGCTCAGTGTACGTCATTGCCGAGTCCAGGTCAGAGATCAGCATGTCTCTAAAGAAATTGACATTTAATACAGAAATCATCTTTATGCTTCAGTTTGACATTTATTTGCTTTCAATATATTACATTTCAAATGCAGAAAAATATATTACTGCTGTTTTTCTTGTTGCAAAAAATAAAATGTACTAAATAATAAATTGATTTACAAACAGACATCCTCGCTAGTCTTTTAATTTGCATGAATTCCTTCTGTATTTCTAAACACAACCATGTCTCAGTCACATGAGCTCTAGAGGTGGCTTTCATTTCCAACACTGAAAGAAGCCAAAGCCAAACAAGCCACATCTGTCTGGATAAACAACAGACTTTTCTTTCCATACCCAGTACACAGCTGCATGGTCTGGTCCCCTGCCCCACTTTCACACTACATACTGAAAAAAGAGCCAAATACAAAAAAAAACTGTTCAGCATACAAGTGCGCAGTGCTTACTAAACAATATTACAACGAAACTATTAAACAACCATAAAATGATCCCTATATATTACATTATATGTTTTAAAATGATCGCTTTCTTCAGTGCTTTTCCAAGTATTCAAGTCTTGATTTTATAAGACAACTACCCAGAATGCATTAAACTTTTTTCTCCTAAAAATTCTCAATTTGAACCATATTACAAACTCACAAAAATATTGCTTTTACATCTTACAAGTCCGCCCCCTGGTTAAAAGCTCTGACAGGTGAAGAAAAAACCCACACGTCAGACAATCACATGTATTATGCATGTCTGTTTACTGCTGGGGAAGATTCTGTCGCAGCTTGGCCCTCAGCAGGGGAACCATCATCATGAATCCATCATCTGCCAACCTGCCTCTCATGCCCCCCTCACCGGCCCTAACACGCAAATGTCTGCGCACTAAAGCTTGGGTTAAAACACACTCCCACCGCACGACTCTAAAGTCTGATAAGCAGATAAATGTAAGGAGTCCCTTAAGCAGCTGCTGGTTAGACCTGACGTAACCAAAGAGGGAGGCAGAACGATTAAATTCCAGAGGAAGCCATGTGAAACATTTGTGATTAACTGTAATAAGTGCTAACCATCCCTGAGGACATCAGCAGTTAAATACTGTCATTTCAGAGGTGAGATATTTTCTCACTTCATGTTAAACCAGAGTGCGATAGTACCGAATTGACTAGTAACGGATAATAAGTAGAAAAAGATAAAAGATGATTCTTTAAGCAAAGTCATCACACATGCATTTGACATTTGACACATCATCATCATCATCATCATAACTCATACATTTGACAAAGGTGTGAACCAGCAACACACGGTGAAATGCAATCACAGCACAAAAACAAACTCCTTCGAGTAAAAACAATGACAATGAGAAAAACTCTCAACAGCAGCACCAAAAAAACAGCTAGAGCTCTAGGGACATTTTAAAAAAGTGCTAATTTTAAACAGACAGTCCACCAAAAGACAAACATTGTGTTATGAATGACTCAACCTCCTTATTCCAAACCCATATGACTATGAGGTGTATGACGTTGAATAAATGAAAAGGGATTTTGATTATTATAGAGGCAAGGCAGAGTAGGAATTATCATTAATTCCTTTTTGTGCAAAATAGTTCTGTAATAAGCTTCTTCATTCCAGAACAAACACATCATTCAATGATAAACAGACACGTGTGACCCTGCATTATTTCAGTCATAATCTTACTACCATAGTAGGGCAAAGTATATTATTTTATGTATATACTTATCAAGAACAAAATAATAATTTTTTTAAGAATGTAGAGCAGATTTTTTACTGGCATTTTATTTTTTCTACTATGATAATCAATGGTGTCCAATGCTTGTTACAAGCATTCTTCAAAATATCTTCTTTGTGTTATACAGGTTTGGAACAAACCATGACAGAAGTTTTTATTTATTTACTTTCCCTTCAAGTAAAACCGGAACACATGTCTTTGTTTGTTTAAACACAAAAACATCCATTTAGAAGAACAGAGAAAAATTAACTACTCTAGTAGAAATAAATATTTTGAAAGGTTTTAGATCGTTTTTTTGTTAAACACAAAAGAAGATATGTGAAAGGATTCAGGAAAACAAACAGTTACATTTGACTTTGGTATTTTACTATAAAAAGACTGAGATGCTTACATACTTCCATATATTTTTCTGTGGTTCTTCAACGATACATAAGAAATGTAAACAGGTTTAAGTAATTCATAAAAGCAATTCTTTTTTGGGGTGGTCTATCCTTGATCATCAACAACTTGAGTCTCACTTTAAAAAGGAGCTGAGCACTTGTAAGTCATGCATATTTTGGGTAGCAGATGTAGTTCCCATGTGCGTGATGAATCATAAGGAACACACCCCGCTGTAAACGCTTCTTTCTAATTGAGATGCCAGACTGAACTATAAAAACCTGGAATGGTACAAAAAGCCCCAAAAAATCCTTACAAAGGGGAAGAAGCTTACAAATTCCAACTCTCATGTTCTCAAATCACACACACAAGAAAACCAAAGGATCAACCGCTGCCACAAAGACACACATTTCAATAACCCGCTGAACCTTTAAACCACTTTTGTTATTGTCTAAACAGTTCTGCTTAACACTTCAGGTGACTCAAGAGGTCAACAATGCGGAGTATCAAGCAATTTCTCTCAGTGATGAGCTACCGAACCACGTCATCTCTCTTTTTTATTGCTCAACACTAAAACATCTTGGCCTGCAAACCTTGAGATCTGAGCTCAAATCAAGACAGCTATTATTGAGGCTTAGGACTGGTTGCTAGGCAACTGCCTGCTCAGGGTGCCATTTCTAAATGCCTGCGTACGCACAAAATGTAAGACACTTTCAACGCAAAGTTTTGTGATATGTTTAAAAACAAACTGGACTTTATGAGGACTGTACAGTCTAGCGACATTGATGGTGAATCGAGGGACTGACTGCACATGAAGGAAATTAAACATTTTGAACTTGAGAAGTTGGGTATAAGTTCAATCCCTATAACATTTAACAGGCAAATGACTTAAAGGCAGGGTCTATACATTTTAAAGATGCTTTAGAAACAATCCTGAAGCCAATCAGCAGTAGGGGCGTGTCTTTTCTTCTTTTAGTGTAGGGAAGTGTGTGTTGTGGTTATGTCATATGTCAACATTGACCAGAATTCGTAGACCCTGTCTTTAAAAATAAATGCAAGTTCAAAACACTTAAAGGCATTAAATAATGAAATAAATGTGCATTTTCTAATGATGTTGAGATGTATGGGTTAATTACTTATTGCCTGATAACAATCACATAGTGTGAAGATTAAATTTGATCAATGTAAATATATAATATTGCATGATGGATACACTTGCATTGATTGTGGCCTATGCCAACTGCAGCCTAAGGGGCCATTCACATGTAGCGTCTTCTGCACGATCAAGCTTCTTTTTTTCAAATGAAGATGCATGAAAAAAGCATGATAATGTACAGATGAGGTTATGCATTGTAAACCGAGGCCATGGAAGCCTCCATTTATGTTTTTTTGGGGGAGGAGACAGGGTGGAGATGCACGAAAGCACAATCTAACCCAGACTGGGATATTTGCACAGCTTCTCTTATAGGTATTTTTATTCTAAAACTTTTGTGTGCAAGCGAATTCTAGCTTTTTCGCACAGGGCCAATTGTGGAATGAAATCCACGCAGAATTTTATAAATGAGATCCCAGGTAGTCTGCCAGATTGAGAGATCTCTTTCCCCGCATGGTGCCAACTTTCCTCCCAGATCAAGTGGAAATAACCTATGGCTGCATGATTATTCCAAACATCTATAAAATCATAACTGTCAATTATTTACCTTGATATTATAATGGCAACTATTATTTTCGATTAATATAGAAATTTTAAAATATTTAATACCTTTGTGTCAAGCAGCAGCATGGTAAATAATTAACATTTCAAACTAATCCAAAACGAATAACTTAAGGCCACGTCAACTTATCAATTTTAGAGCCCATAATCACATAAATGAGCACAAATATACAGCTGTAATTGAGACTTTTTTGTTAAGAATATAATTGCTCCACCTGTCATTGTATTGTGATTAGATTTACGGGTTAATCGTGTAGGCCTAGAATGACTAAAGCTTACAAAACACTCCGAAAGTCAGATGGCTTCTTTAGAAGAGAGAGGAAACTCCACTTCCAGAGAGAATAAGGAACTGGATGCTCAACTTCCTATTCATTCACCTGCATACATGAGTGAGCCCTCGATTCAAAGGTCCATGTTTTAGTGTGAATGACATAACCTTGAATAATGTAAAAGGAAAATATTAAAAGTAGCAACGTATAGTTTATGTTGTTTATGACCTCTTATGCAAACACTTGAGCAAGTCAACACAACCAAAACAAGCATTCCAAAGAGAAGTGTCGAAACAACATTTAACACAGGTGTCTTACAAAGGAAGTCACATTTTATTATCCATGGACTTTCACTGTTTGACATTCTTGAAAAAGAGTCATAAAACACAGCAAGGGTGGTCCTTTTGTTGGTACTTTTGTCTTCAATGTTCTAGACATTGAGTCTTTCCTCTTGCAATTTCAATGTTTGACTTTCTCTCCTCATGCCTAACCCAAAAAGAAGATATTTTGAAAAATAACGGTAATGGAACAGCAGTGTCACCCATCGACTTCTAATTCGTAAATGTCCCAAAGTCTCTAATTTTTTATTAAACAACTGTGCTTGAAATCCTCAATGTACAGAAGTGACCTTAAAATCTATTATTGTAAAAGAAAAACACATGCGGTATCCAGTCCTCTCCATAATCCATGCAAACATGTTCCTATACATTCCTTACAGAATAAAAATACAAGTTCTAAGTAAAGAAAAGACAAGAAACATAGAACTACAATGTGTTAAAGTTCTGTTTATTCCTACCTATAATAACAAATGTAAATTAATCTATACATCCCCACTATTATGTCTATAATCTCTCTCCTTGCTTTATTCCTGTGTGTGCAACACAGACAAAGTTGTGACAACACAACAGGCCAACTTTACAGAACCAGCTCAAGTTCCCAACACTCACCCAGCATAATGTGCCTTTATTTTCACATACTCCGAGCCCAAATCCATCATCAATCCGTTGCTTACAGGCATCCTGAACTCCAGAAGTGTCCGAACACATACAGCCGGGGAACATGAACATCAGACTGTGACATCACAGGAGCAGAGGATTCCGACACAACTCCGACAGGTCGTCGTGCACTCAATGTCACGCACGAAACCGATCCAGACACACACACACACACACACACACACACACACACACACACACACACACACACACACACACACACACAGACGTGTTATTCAGCGTCTCTCCGGTACATTGGGCTTCACGGCTGGGCTGTCTTTGCTATGGTTACTCTCATGGGCGGAGAAACAAACGGTTCTGTAGGAATACTTCCAGGTCTGGATTGGCCTCGGAATCCACCTGTTAGTCTCTCTCTCTCTCTCTCTCTCTCTCTCTCTCTCTCTCTCTCTCTCTCTGTCTGTCTCTGTCTCTCTCTCTCTGTCTGTCTCTCTCTCTCTCTCTCTGTCTCTCTCTCTCTCTCTGTCTGTCTGTCTCTCTCTCTCTCTCTCTCTCTCTCTCTCTCTCTCTGTCTCTGTCTCTGTGTCTCTCTCTCTCTCTCTCTCTCAATGGCCTAGTTCCGTTTAATTGGATAAGAGAGCGAGCGAGAGAGAGGGAGAGCGAGAGAGAGAGACAGAGAGAGAGAGAGAGAGAGAGAGAGAGAGAGAGAGAGAGAGAGACAGAGAGACAGTAGAGAGAGAGACAGACAGACAGACAGACAGAGAGAGAGAGGGAGAGAGAGAGAGAGACAGAGACAGTAGAGAGAGAGAGAGAGAGAGAGAGAGAGAGAGAGAGAGAGAGAGAGAGAGAGAATAACACTTGTGAATGTGCGCAAAGGTACTTATTTTGGCATTAATTCATAAATTAATTAAAAATTTTATATTCTAAATTAATCCATATATTTAATTTGTGAGTAAAGTTTGTCATTTGTCAATTCTATTCATTTCAATTGTAACATAACGCTGAAAAACTCCAAACGTGTTATTAATGTAAATCTTTGCGATTGTTTCCTCTTACATTTCATAAACTTTCCGTGATCCAAAGCCACATGTGTCCTGAGATATAAATACAGGTAATGTCTCTGTAATACTCGCTGAGGTCCACTAGGTGTCATCACAGCCTTAAGCACCGACACACATTCCTAAATACTAAATACATCGAAATAAAAATACATTGTGATATTAAGTTCAAATAAATATGTTTGAAAAGCAACACACAACCTTGCTCTATATCCGAGGTTTATTTTGCACATTAATTAAATAAAATAGTTTATGAAATAAAAGTCCCCGAGCCAATCAACGTGCTTGACTGTTTTTGTGCGCGATGTTGCGCAACACACGGCAGTGACGTCACGCAGGACTACAAGTAGAGACGGAGCACACATCCCACATCATGCCATTGTTCGGGGAAATATTACAAAAGAAAGGAACACCAATTCAAAATATACAGCCGAATACAAATGTATGCGAGTATTTGATATAAACTTGTTAATATTGTATTACTCTAAGAAAAACACTCTTCACTGCAGGTTAGCTTTAGCATAACGTCACTAGCCGTCCTACAGGTAGAGCTAACACCTGTTATTATTGGTGTTATAGGTTATTATCCACAGTTATGATTTTTCTCAGTATGGCATGTGATTAGTGTTTGGGTAAACGTTGATAAACTGTGTATGAGATATTTAGAAGTGAAGTGCTAACGTTTGTTAGCCAGACTGCTGGGGAAACTGGAGGGCTATGCATGGACTTGTACCTGCTCCACAAACAGGCCGAAACTGTCAGTTAAACTTAAGCTTTTGGGTTGTTTACATTGATATTAAGTCATTGGATTAGTTACAAAAGTGAGCTGAAAGCCCATCTGATCTGCGTTACATGGGAAATCTACAATGTCGAGGTTTCTCCTGGGTCTGGTAATGCTTGGTTAGTAACATTTCTTTATTGAGCACATGTAAACACTCAAATAATTAACTTTGATTTGTCTTCATTTAGGCCGAAGAGTGATAGATGCATTGAAACTCACTTTCCATTATGTTTTAAACAGGATGCAATGTTGCTGTTGAGGATGTTCATGCATTTGGTGAGTATGATGTCAGAGATGGATGATCGTCTAGGATGATCAAAATCTTATCTTGGTGTTTTGCGATGTTTCCGCAGATGAAGCCATCACCAGACTTTGGAATGACAAATCAGGAGAACGGTGCTCCGGGAGAGTTGAGGTGCGCCAGGGGCATCAGTGGGGTACTGTGTGTCTGCAGGGTTGGGATCTCAAGGATGCTGCGGTGGTTTGCAGAGAGCTCAACTGTGGTTTTGTGTTGGATATTCTGAATGGCGCTCGTTTCGGCCGGCCCAGCGGAGAGGTGTTGAGGAGGAATGTCAAGTGCTTGGGCGATGAATTCGCCCTTGATCTTTGTGAACAAGCTCCTAATGAGGGAATCTGTACACATGATGAAGATGTTGGAGTGGAGTGCACAGGTAGAACCTGAGTTTCAAAAGATTTGTGTTTAAGAACGTGTGTTTTAATTATGTATTTAAATTTGTTTGTTTGTCTAGGTAAACTCCCTGCACCTACCCTGTCTATTCACTCTCGCTTCTATGTGTATTCGGCCGGAGAGGCTGTGCACTTTAAATGCACTGCCCCGTACTGGCAGTCTGTTATTGACTTTCACCTGTACAAACGAGGGGTTAGCACTCCACTGGTGACCCAGCGAGCTGATCACAGGCAGATGACAGTTGATCTGACCCTCTCGGACCTGGAGATCGGTCATCAGGGAAGCTACAGTTGTCTGTACAGGATTCACAGCAAAGTGGGAAACTCTCCCTCAGGAAATTCTCCGCATAGCAATGTCATCAACATCACAGTCTGTGAGTTGGGACTATTTGCATTCCTGTTTGGCTAAAATGTGAAAAGATCATACTAACAATACATGTTAACTTGTCTAACCTTTATTTTTGTTGTGTTCAGTGGAGATTCACACTCCTCAAATTTGGTACAACACCTCTCCTGAAGCGCGGCCAAGCTGGGTCCACCGGGGACAAAGTTTCAACGTCACCTGCTTCACTCAACCTCAGTATCCGGGAGGCTCCTTCCAGCTACGGCTGATCAGACCCAATGGGACCGTCCGTCACTCTTTGCCAGCTCTCACACCCTCTGTCACTTTCACCTTCTCTAATGCCCAGTCCAGTAATGAAGGTTACTACTGTTGTCTATACAAAGTCCAGACTGGAGAACGGACATTTATCTCTAGAGAAAGTCAGCCTTTACCCATTTCCATACGAGGTAAGGCATACAGCATGTCTTGTTTCTAATTTGTAAAAGTTCCATCACTTAATATTAGGTTTGCTTAAGGATATTCTTTATCAATTCATATTCCTGTAATGCAAGCTTAAAGTTTTCCTTCTTTACTTAAATTTAGAAGTGGATCCGGTGATGAGCCCGGTGATAATCAGTTTAGTGGTTTCTGGTCTGACGTTTGTGGTAGCAACATGTGCCATTCTGATTGTTGCCAAAGTGTACTGCAAGAAAGTAAGAAAACCCTCTGAATTGGAGCGAGAGAGCAGAACCTGTAAGTAACCTTATGGTTTGTAATATATGTTCAGTCATGAGTAAAATGTTTTGTTAAAGTTATGCATTTCATAATTACAGGTGTTGACAACACGTACATCGCCCTGACAATCAAGTAATGCAGGGGTATAAAGAATGGTTGTGTCAGTTTGTTGAGGTAAGATATTTTGGGTTGCATAGTTATAGTGTCTGTCATTAATGCCCCATTTCTAAATCTGATTGGTTCAAATTACTGCTTAGCACTGCTGCATATTTAACATCAATAAGCTAAAGATAAACCATAAATGGATTGCTTCACAATACATTTTTAATTCATCAAAATATAAGTATTCTTTTGTATTACCTAGTCTCATATCTGTTCTATATCAAATATTTCCAAAATATATTCCTGTGATCCAAAATAAGGCAAATAATATTTTAATTAACAAGAGATTTTATTGATAAACTTTACTTTTAAGGAATAATCTATGTTTAATTGACTTATTTAATACTTTCATGTTGGTTCGTTGACAGTATTTTTTTTTTTCCGTTTCAGCAAAGAGGTGTTTCTAAACTGGTCCGATTGATAGCCTGAGGTTAACTGACCTGGCCAAACAAAAAATGAAGACAGAAGTTATTAAAGCCACAGAAATGATTATCTTTACAGTTTGTCATTTTCTGTTGGTTCTATTGTAGTAAGATTTTCAATGAAGTCTTTTATTTCGAAAAAGACATGGGAAATTTTTTGCCACAAATGCCGACATCTGTTAATTTAAAAGAGGTGACACTACAATACAGTTGCACTAACAAGGTTGAAAAGGGCTTTTGGTTTTCGGAGGTACTGTGTGTCCACCCCTCCTGAGGTCTTCCCATGTTGTTGCAGGTAAAGACTCTAAAACTGTGAAAAGTGTTTTCCTTTTCATTGTACTCTCCAAAAGCCTTTATAATTTAGATATTTATTTTTTTTCTACTATAGTTGTTTTTAAAGACTCTGTGTAAACCTTTTGTGTTTAGACCACAGACCAATAACCCTAAGAACAATCTTCACCACATCAGTCACATTTTCTATTGTGCATTATTTCATTGGGCATGTGTTGTTTTGTTTGTTTATTTCTGGGTTTTGATATGAAAAATGGGCTCTCTAAACTCCATCATCGGATCTGATGCTGGATGCTTAAACATGTACTGAACAAAGAAATAGGAGTTCTATCCACACTCCATTTGTTTAATTTAGTTTTTTTTTCATAAACAAGCCAGTTTATTTGTACATCATTGTGTTGTGCCCATTAGAGTAATGTTTAAAAGATCAAAATTCCTGAAATACTACTGCTGTCGAATACTGTTACATCCAAGTTATGCAATTTGCAGAATTAATGGTTGTTTTCTTGTCACATGTTTTTGGTACTTGTTTATAGTCTTTTATTTTTACCATTAAATAATAATGATTTTAGCAAATGCTTGTTGTGTGTAAAAAAATAACAGCAAACAAAGACTTTCTTTTAAATTGATTTAAGATTTGGGTAGCTCAAGAAACAGATTATTTATGACAATCCAACAATGTTATTTTTTTAAACAACCAAGCAAGAAAGACATTCACACAAATATTTAAATACATTCTGTTGCCTATAATAATTCTTACTTCAGGTATGACTTTTAAAGTTATTTAAAATGTTTTTGCAATTATAAGTATTTTTCTTATAAAGTTTTAGCAGTCAAAAAACAAGCACTGTACACAAAACACACATTAGCTATGAAATGCTTTGAATTATACACCATTGTAGGTTAACTAAGATAATGAGATGAAATGTCTTAAAAATACTTCAACAGGTGTATCCTGTTACACCCACTACCTTGAAATTCACAAGGGACAGAACAAGGCCTTTTATATAAACAATATGCTATCAGTTGTTAAGAAGCCTCTATGTTAATCGTTTGATGGGTTCTGCAGGTTCCATGTTTATAAAAAGCATATAAAGAAAGCCAGACACAATAAGAAACACTAATATCTGTAACCAAATTGGAACCAGGTGTTTAGAACCGTTCTCTTGTGGTTCTTGGCTTTGAAACTCTGGGGGAAAGTTGCTGGTCTGTGACATGTTGCGATATGCCTTTGTTCTATATGTAGGAGTCCTTTAAAATAGAATATTGTGTTTCATTAAGTGACACACATTCAGTATAATTCTGTGAACTAAAAAAAATCAACTTACACATCTGTGAAATCGCCCCGTCTATAATTAGACCTTGTTCTGATGAAATGAAAGAAAATCTGCTGTGAGTTTCTTAACAATTAAAACCAGTGTAAATTTCAGAATCACTGAAAAGAATTCACTTACCTGTCACTTAACAAATCATAATGTGAGTTGCTGGGCGGTGACATATTGCAATATGCTTTTGTTCTATGCAAAGGAACCCTTTACAAATAGAAGTTTTGCATTTTAATAAAAGACAACCCGTTTGGTGAACAGAATTACAAAATGGTTCTTGGACCCCATTGATTACTATAGTAGCAAAAAACAAAATACACAAAAAAAGATATTTTAAAGAACACAGGACAGCAAAAATTCTAGGGCCACTTTAATATACCACTGTTATTTTTCCTTTAATGTTAGTCAATGGAGTACAAGTATTCTTCCAAATATCTTTTCCTGCGTTCAACCAAAACAGTAATGTATACAGATGTAGAACAACTTTAGAGTGAGTATTTCATGATAGAATTTTCAGTCTTGAGTAAACAAAGCCATGTAATGCAGTAAACTAAAATGGTAACTTACTCATCTTCGTAGTCATCCCGTCTATAATCAAAAAAGCATAAAAAATTGCTAATAGTTTATACAAATTCATCATAAGAATTGAAACCAATGTAAATTTCATATCCCCTTACCTGTCCCTCACAAAATCATAATGTGAGTTTTTCGGTTCTGGCATATTGTAATATGCATTTGCCCTATGTAAAGGAACCCTTTAAAAATAAAAGTACTGCCTTTAATAAACGAGATACATTAAGTGTAACGCACCAACCTAAAATAAGACAACTTACTCATCATTGTAGTCTTCTCGTCCGTAATCCGACCGCGATCTGATGTTAAAGATTAAACCACTTCTGTGAGCTTGATAACTTCTTAACAATGATAACCATAATAGATTTCAGAATCACTTACCTGTCCGTTAATAGATCATATTGTGCCTGAAAGAAACAAATGCACAGGTAACATCCCAATAAGACTGAATCGATGTTTGGTAGATACAAGTATGTGTTCTTGACTGTCTTACTGGTCGGTGGCGCTGAACATATGTGACTTCCTCTATAAGACAAGGATACAAGTCAAATGTTATCAAAATAGTTCAGATCAAATAATAATCGAATGCAGAATATATACCAAGACATACCTTCTTCCTCTCTATAGTATGTCCTGTCTGTTTGGGGTTTGTTTTTTCTCTGGTTGGCTATGGCTTCTCTCAGCTTTTTCTCATAGAGGGCTCTTGTGGATTCTATAGATGTTTCATATGTATTAAAAGATGTCATATATGCACACTAAAATGATTTAATCCTATAGTAAGATATGTAAGAGGTCTTACCAACCACAGGACCATGTTTTATTCCATAATCATCCAGCAGCAATCTGATCTCCTCTGCTGATTTACTGCTCAACATCATGTCGACTGACACTCAGTATCAAGTGATGAGATTGAAGTACTGAAGATACTTCTTGTTTTTAAAAATAGAATTCAGGCTGTAAAACAGAAAACAATGTGAGCACGTGTATTGTGTTTAGTAAAACGTTAAATGGACGCATGTGTGTCAATGCATAACATTCAAACTCTTGAGCATCATTAAATATGAAGTTAGCGTTACATCTATAATTATAGCATTTGAAAATAGCAGTTGTTGTTTCACGTCCACTTACTCAAGATCCACATCCGGCTGGGTTGTAAACAGTATGACGTACTTCCGCTAAGCCACCGACTGTGGGTCTCGAGGCGAGTCTCTGTAAAAACAATTTTATCACAATTAAAATTATATTTAAATTATATTGAAATAATAAGTTAGTTTTTATTGTTATGTGACCAGTACCGTGTCATCATAATAAGCATTAATAATTATTTAATATTTATATATTTTATTATATTTTTATATTTAACATTTGTACAATGATTTAACTATAAAAATGAGATTTATTAAATATCAAAATTATGAAGAAAAAAAGAGAATGGGTTATAATTAAAATAAAAACAAATAAAATGAAACTTTTTATATGAACATCTTCAATGAGGTCATTCTTTGAAAAGAATTTGCAGAAATGATTTATTATTATTTTATTATCAGCTTCTTAAGGTTTTACCTAAGGAGTTTCCTTCTGTTCTGTACTCTATTTGGCTGTTCTTTCTTTAATTAACAGCCAAAGTCATCCATTTAAAAAAAACAAATACCTTTTATGTTAACTAAATTATATTTTTGTCTATTAAACGACTTTCAATGCTTTAGGCATATAATATTTTTTTTATCAATTTTAATCATTAGGAACATTTACCCAAAGTGTCCCAACACTTTTGTGTTGGACAGGCTTTTGTATAATGGAATAAGTGCTATCAATAATATCCACCAGATGACACTAATAGTCAGTGTGGACTTGTTGTCTAAAATGGAAATAGGCTTGTTAAATGTAAAACTTTGACATTTGTGTTGCATTATTTAAATATTCACCTGGATTCATTTATGCAAACTTTTAAAGGGATATTTTACCCAAAAATGACAATTCTAACATAATTTAGGACCTTACAGGTCTGTTATTAAGGGATAAAGGTTGTCTGTAATCACATTGGGATTGTCATTGAATTGAAAATCATTTACATGAGCATCCAGCAGATCCGAATGAAAGGCCAGATAATCATTTCCTTAGACTACCAGAAGCACGGTTATTGTTGTGCCAAGCACATTCAACTGACGCTGCGAAGAAGCAATAGTCATAGCATGATATCCCATTAGACCATTGGGGCTCCTGTATGACTGACAATGTCACACTATTAACATTCCACAATGGCCCTAACCTCCAGCTGTAGAGGTAAAATGAACAACATAGCAGGCAGCAAGTCAATACGCTCTCTCGCCCAAGCCTTATAACGGGAATTGAATAAAGAGGTGAGCAGAATTTCAAAAACCAAAGACAGCTCTCTCAATTTAAAGGTCATGTTGTCATGGTCAGAGTTGGCCTCTTTTGGTCGGATGTTGTTAGAGTATAAGGACTTCATGCCTTTTCTAAGAAACTGAGATTACAGCAAATTAAATGTGTCTGATCAGAAATGTGTATGTTCAATGTTAATGTTCTATGTTGTTTTTTATATGGATGTATATCATAACATCTTTCTATTGGTTTTGAGTTTCATAAATTGACAAGAGGAAAGAATTTTAAGAAAGTTTTTTTTACCTCTTGATAAATACTGCATTTTCGAGCATTGTAGTTATTGCCAATAAACAAGTTTCGAACATGAATGCTGAGAGTTTTATGTTCTACATAGTTAATAAAGAATAAATATTAATGTAAGAAAAGGTAATAAAATATAGACATGCTAAAAATATGAAGTGGTTTTACGATCCATCTGCATCAACTGCTGAAGTTCAAATATTGCATCATAGGAGAAATTGTCTTAAATGGAATCAAACCTTAATTTTTAAAGGAAGAAAACTGGTGAATATTTTTATTTGTGAAACAAATAAACAAAAATCCTTCCCTATTATTTTATTCCATAGAAAGAATGCTTTGACATTCTTGAAGAGTTTTATAATCAAGAGACCACACTACTAGTACAACTAGTATGAAAAATAAACATTGTAGTCTAAAGTGACCTTTTTTTGTTGTCCTAGATTCTTTGAAATATCTCATTTTGTACTCACCAGTAAAAAATGATTTAAAGTAATGGTTTCTATGATAGTAGTCAATGGTATCCAATGACTGTTTGGTTACAAATATTACTCCAAATATCTTTCTCTGTGTTCATTTTTTACTATCCCTTTCATGAAATTAACCTTAAAAAACAATATTTTTCTCAAGTGTTTAGTTCCCAGAACTATACTTATGGGGCATACAAGGCAATGGTGAACAAAATATTAAATTAATGAACAATTTTAACATAATTTTTCCTTTAATCACTTTCTCTCAAGTCTTTGCACAAAAGCTGCTTTGTTTAAACACTGAATGTCTCCTTACACACACACACGAACACACGCTCGCACACATGCACACGCAAATAAACCTAATGAATATGTTATAAGTGTCCTTTGGGCACTGTCCATTTAATGGTTCTGTTTGGATGCTACTGCTACAAGAAATAAGTGACATTATGTGCTTGACACACCAAGTGGTAAAAATAAGTGAGGCTGTCTGAATATTAAAATCAAATTAAATAACTGGGAACAATATGACCCGGACAGGAATTGTCACAGAATTAAAACAGTGAATTATACATTACATTTATTCATTTAGCTGATACATTTTTCCAAAGCCACTAACAAGTTTGGTTCACAAAATAAGCAATTAGTGCAGAGCTAACAAAGCATAACTATGTGAAATAAGCCCTAGTTAGATAATACACAACATAGATGAGCAAAGTACAGTAAAGGACTTCTTTTTGTGGGTCAGGTGTAGACTGAAAAGATAAGTTTTTAGGGTTTGTTAAGATGGAAATGGAGTCTGCCAAAGGTGTTGAAATGGGCACATCAGTCTACTATTGTGGAACTGATCCAGAGAAGGTCCGTGAGAGCAATATCTTACCTTTTTGGGACAAAACCACCATACATCTCTCATTAGCCAAGCACAGGGATCTGGATGACACATATGTCTTTATCAGCGAGTGAGATAGGGGGATGCTGAACCTGTGGTGGTCTTGTAGGCTGTGAACAGAGTATTGACAACATGCGAACGGCTAGAGGGACCCAATGAAACCTATCAAAGAAAGGTGTGCATGCTCTCTTTTGGGTTCCTTGGAGACCACTTTTGCCGCCACTTTCAGGATCATCTGCAGGTGTCTTGGTTGAGCAGTCTGGGAGTCCAGCATGCAGAGCATTGCAGTGATCCAGCACGGACAGGATCACAGCCTTTGTGCAGCATGCTTCGAGGGGAGGTCCGATCTTCCTAATGTTCTACAGAAGGAATATGCATGACGGTTAGTTGGTCTTGGATTACAACTCCCAAATTAATGGCTGTCCTGGAGGGCACAATGGCGGAAGATCCTAGTTGAATAGAGATGTTGTGACATACCTTCAGGTAAGCAGAGACAACTAGAAGTTCAGTTCTTTTCAAAGTTCAGCTGTAGGTGATTGTCCTTCGTCCAGAGTGAGATAATCAGGCATGCTGAGACTGGGGAAACCCTCTGGTTTTCAGCATGGGATACAAAATGCAGCTGTGTGTTGTCCGCATAACAGTGTTAGGAAAAGCAATCCTTCTGGATGAAAAATCCTTATGATGTCATGTAGATATAGATGAGCAGTGGTCCACACACTGAGCCCTGAGGTTCTCCAGCGTTGAGATGTAGCAATTCCGAGAATTCATCTCTCCAAGATACCCTGAAGGACCCTTTGATAGGTAAGACTTGATCCACTGGAGTGCGGTGTCAGAGCCACCTATTGTCTTGAGATTAGAAAGAAGAATGGTTAACAGTGTCAAAAGCAGATGAAAGATCCAGCAGGATGAAAACAGATTAATTAGAGGCTGTCCTTGCCTGTCTTAGGTCTTCAATAATTGAAAATAAGAGGGCCTAAGTGGACATCCCACTCTTTAAGCCAGTCTGTCCAGGAGGTTGTTTTGAGAAAGGAATGGAGGGATTTAATTAAAGAGTTTTGCCGATGAAGGGCAGGAGGGATACCTCCCTCTAGTTCTCCAGGCGTGCAGGAGTTAGAGTGAGAGTTTCTTTATAGTGGGGGGATTCAAGCCTCTTTAAAAGTTGTGGGAAATGTACCGGGGCTTAGAGATTTGATGTTGTGGGTGAGAACAGGGCGGACCGATTATGTCCACCAAAGTGGGTGGACAGAGAAGAGCAGAGAAAGATTTAAAGTCAGAGATTCAGTTGAGTTGTTAATTCTAGCACAGTCTAAAGAATTCAGTATGTTCAATACTGCTGCATGAAAACAAAAACAAGATTTTTATGGTGTTAAACATGACTGGGTTTAAAATATAGTTCAATAAAATATAAATATAATATAAAAAATGTAAAATAAAAAAAGTAGCTTAGTAGAAGCAGTATAAAATAGTCCTTGGTGTTCTAAGAAGTATTATCATAATCTTCAACTTTCTCTTAAGTCTGTTGTACTGTTCTGTGAGAGAGCCACTGGTCTCCAGTCTGGCTGATAGAAGTGTATGTTGAACATCCGTGCCCAGTTGGCAAAAACACGTTTCTCTGTGATGAAGCGATGGTGGCTGCCGTGGCGTGCCTGCTCATGGGAGAGATACATGGCACATTCATCTGGTCCAGTGGGCTCATAGTAATGATAAGGCACTGAAGGATTAGGATTGGAGGACCTGTGAGGATCAGTCACAGAAAGGAATGATTATATACAGAAAAGACAAGGCAAGAATTGTTAACTTATTAAAATGATTTAAATAAATTGATGAAATATGTTTTGATTTCTCAAGTATATCCTCATAGATACACTTTTTAAAACTATAGTTATTAACTATACAACTCTTTTTTTACTTCAAAATTTTTTTTCAGTTATTTGTTATTTCAGTCACAGTTCATTTTTATTTTCATATTTGGGCAGTTACACAACCTTAACGCAATGTTAAACAGTTCCTTAAAGAAAAACAGGCCAAATTTGGGACATTGTTTATTTACACTCATCTTTTAATTACAAACATGACTTGCGTTATTCTGTGAAACACAACAGAGATTATTTTATAAATGTGGTTTTGTGTGACTCACTGGAGTCATTTGGTTTCCAATAGTTTTGATTTTCTTTTGTGTTATCCAGAATAAACAAATTGAACCCAATACAAATATTTGTTAAATAATAAGTTGTTTAAATTATAAAAGAGTGTTTGTAATAATTTATAATAGACATCGTAATAGATTTTTCAAAGATCAGGAAATGTTATGGTGAAGATTGTTGAAATCGCCCCACTTGCAGAACTCTGGAGGAATCATGCCATAGACGTTGATTCTATCACAAATCTCCATAGCGACTGCCATGGTGAACCACCCCGTGCTCAACCAAGAATTAGATCTTCTTCTAAAAAAAAATCCCAGAGAGAAAGGGCATCTTAGAAAGAAGGATTTACTCAACTGTGATGTTTCCAAATGTTATGTTTCCTTATTTGTAAATATGATTATATAAATAAAAGAAAATATTCAAAATTCAAAATTAAATGGATTAAAGAAAATAAAAAGCCCAAATGTTCTCTAGATAACAAATGAAGGCAAAAAATAATCAAGCAGATGTAAATCTTGAGCTTAACTGCATGACAGCATATTTCCTCAAATTGCAGTTTGAGTTTAACTGGGTACAATCCTGCTGGCACTAAATCGTGTGTGCTCAAGCCTCAGCCAAGGTGTTTAATGCAAGAGTAAATCAGTGCAAACCCTCCATCTCCACTGATGCCAAGCAGAATTTACACTAAACCTTGCTTTACAAATTTTGACAAGCTTTGAGACACCTATATAGCCATAACTTTCTTACCATTGATTAACCCATTAGCCTTACCTATCTTTACCTGTTTCCTTCTTAAAGAGCTCATCAAAACGCATCATCTGTAAGCGTGAGATGATGTACACCTGCAGCTCAGGCATCTTCTGCTTTATCAGACGCAGATTGTTGTACACCGGTCCTTTACCATCCCCCCGCATGTCATTTTCAGGCCCCCAAAAGATAAAGAATGTATCCAAGCTGGAGTTGAGTAACTCGTGGCGATTTCTCAGCATGCGTTGCATGCTGGAATGTGCAATCACGCGTAGACTCGTCCGCTGCCCTACGTCGTGCTCGTAGCCTTGCGTGGGGGCATCATTCATTCGGATAACGCACTCCGTGTTGTCAATCTCCGCACCTCGATTGCTTCCAGTCATGTGACCAGAACTGGTCACTAAGGCACAATATCTGCAATGGATCCTAAGAGGCTGAGATGGGACACAAGAGAGTTTAAATATGTTTGTAATATAAAATATGACTATAGTAATGTCAATAGTTATTAGAAGTAGTTTGCTAAAGGATGAATTTATTCTTGTTATATGAAGTATAGACATAAGAAGTATAGACAAAAATGGCAGAGATGATTCAGACTACACAATCCATTAATGACATCACAGAAAAATGAATATAGAGGTGCTCTTTTGGCACTGGAAATGCCAAGGTCATGGGTTTAATCCAAGGAATTGTTCAAACTCAAAAGCAAATGTTTAGTTTAGTATAAATGAAATGTAAGTCGTTTTGGATGAAAGCAATGGCAAAATGCATAAATGTAAATATAAGTGAGGAGCATAAAAAAGTGGTCTGTCCAAAAAGACTCTTTGCAGCATAATGACCAACAAAAAAGCCTTCAAACCTGCCTGACAAACCTTCAAGGCAAAACACTTTTTCTGCAAAAAGCTCAAAAAACCTTAAGGAAAAAATATCTAGCAGATAAAAGCTGTTTCGAAAGAAATATTTACAATAAGCCCCTAATTGAACAATTGCCATTAAATTTTAAAGATTGTAACCTTTTCTTAAGATTTCTAGGTAGTTTACATTTACATTTATTGATTTGGCAGATGCTTGAATCCAAAGCGACATCCAGTATTTTGCAGTACTCAATCATCACTGCAGAGCAAAAGGGGTTAGATGCCTTGCTCAAGGACACTTCAGTCATTGTCTGCTGAAACTGGGATTCGTCCCCGCAACCTTTCACTGACAAGTCCAACTCTCTTACTACCAGACCACAACTGACCCCTAGTTGACAAATACCTTGGACCATTAACAAAACTGCTTCCAAGTTCGAAAAAACCAAATGACCATCCTAAGTCAATTCTTCAAATACTATGTTAATGATTTCTGTTATATGTGTGACTTATATCCTGTCATCGACTGACATTTCAAGGAGGCTTGCTTCACACAGATATCTCATTAATCACATAGAATGACTTCTAAAGCCTTTCTGAACCATCGTTCAAACCGTCAGAACGTTCAGAATCTGCTCTTCACATCAGACCGATAGATTGAATTTCCTGATATTTTTAGGAAGAAGAAAAAATATTTTCTTCCAATGATCCCCATATACATTATTTCAATGTTTTTGATTAACGCCATGTTCTTAATCTTCTCTAGAGGCAGTTCATTTCCACTAATAAAAGAAAATCTTCAACTTCTGACTGTTACAAAATTACAGACCGTCCGTCAAATCTGTCTAGGAATCCCGAAGCTGTTATTAGCTCGGATGAGAGGGCTCTTGGTCCAATGTGTCATGGGGGGGCTAGAGTACCCTGAAGCAGACAGAAATGGAAGGACACACAAAGACTTCAATAAAACAAAACAAAAAACCCATGATGGGGAAAACAGTAACCAAAACTGTCAAACAAGA
This sequence comes from Triplophysa yarkandensis, assembly GCA_033220385.1. Lineage (NCBI taxonomy): Eukaryota > Metazoa > Chordata > Actinopteri > Cypriniformes > Nemacheilidae > Triplophysa > Triplophysa yarkandensis. Next base: position 6,955,818 of record CM065656.1, on the reverse strand, counting down.
CACTTCACACGAGGTTACAAAAACAGGGTTAACTTTAACACGTAAAAGTATTAAAAAAAAAAAACAGCGCAAGGCAAAAGGCACAAGCAAGACAATACACTAGAAGAAGAAACATAAGCAACTGAAACCGCACGGGACAACAAACACTAGGGCTTTAAATAGGGAAACATAACAAGGGATAACACTACAGGGCAGGTGTGGGGAATGAAAGAATTATGTGAAGATAGACGGGACAACAGGGGGGGGGGGGGGGGGGTTTACTAGACGAGAGAGCACATGGCATGTCAAAACAATGCAGACATGGGTCTGTCATGACTCTACCAAAACCTGGAAAACCATGACCAAAAGACGCAGAATTATGACATTAGGAGAACTTCTGTTGTAGACTTGAGGGCCAATGAGTGGGTTTGGAGAGAATAACTTTACACTTGAACAATAAGAATATTTTCTTAATAATGCTCATATCTTTTTAGTGAATAGGAATCACAGTAGGATTGTAAAAATTTAGATTTTCTTTTTAATGCAAACTTTATACCTTTTTTAAGCTTAAAAGCTCTAGTCCCCATACACTTCCGTTACTCATCTCAAAACTATCCATATTGTTAACTTACTTAACTTAAATACTTCTATTCAAGTAAAATTACATTTTCGGAGATACGATTTCTGACACCCATATGTCAGTTTAGATCCCTGCAGATTTAGATGCAGATTTACATCCTTGTTAGTTCTGGGGATTGCAGCATGAGTCAGGATTAAGGCAACAACTGACAACACCTGCTCACAGCTTTTCACTTTATCCGATCAGGTAGAAAAAAATGATCGCATCACTGATTTGTGTGATTTAAGTGTGTGACTGAACTGGATTTATCATCAGAAACTGTGGATTTCAAGAGAGGAATACAAGTCCCAAACAAATGTACTACAACAAGTCTACTGAATGTCAAAATGGACTCAACATCACATTATGCCACAATACCAAACTTAGTCTGTTTGAAAAGATTTGTTGGTAACTAAGAAAAACTGGATTTGAATTTTTTAGATAAAAATCTGGATCACTTTTATATTTATGTTTTAAAAGGAAAAGGGTGCTGACTCATGCATATACAAGGTAGTGGTTGTAATGACCTGACACATCAGAGAGATACATACATTCTGGAGAAAGTAAGTGTTTCATGGGCGGAGAAGAGTAGAGGACTCAAAGCACAAATGAATCAAGGTTTGCTTTGATTTCTAGACTAAGAAACCACAGTTCTCCTTTGTCAAAATAAAATTTTTAAAGCATCGAGCTGACAAAGGAATTGTAATGCACAGAAACTCTAACACACCTGAAAAACACAATTAATGTAAATATCATACATTTTAACTTAAAACATTGATCTAGACAGCCTTTAAAACTGTGTTTATATCATATGAAACAAGGATGTTTAAAAAAATATAGATCATATTCAGAAACGACCAAATCTAATCACTCAAAAGCAAGTTACCAAATTATGTAAGTCTTAAGCAATGGACAAAACTGCATTTGATTTACAGAAAAAAGCATCACCTTATGATCAATAAGACTGCTGTAACCTTCTAAAGAGGATGTGTGCTGCTGCAGATATCCCATATGATCTCCATTGGGATTATTTTGATTTTCTGGTGTATCTGTAGATCTTCTGTTGTACAGGATTAATAAACTCAAACACATGCCACCAACACCAAACAATGCGACCCTGTGACGCTGAAACGAAAGGGGCGAGATACCGTTAGAGTATCCTGTCATAAATTACTCACTCTCAATTCCAATTCTGTGTAAATGTCTTTGTTCTGATAAACACAGAGAAAGATATTTGGATGAATGCTTGAAACCAAAAAGTTCCCGGACCCCATTGCCTACCATACACCCCATGCTATACAATATATTAAATTCTGATTAAATTTTTGTATATGTAAATAAAATTAGTCAGTTGTGGTCCGGTGGTTAGAGAATTGGACTTGTAAGCAGAAGGTTGCTGGTTTGAATCCCACTGCCAGCAGACAATGACTGAAGTGTCCTTGAGCAAGACCCTTGTTTCTCACCCCTGTTTGCTCTGTAGTGATAATTGGCAAATGCATAATACTTGTAAGTCAATTTCGATAAAGGCGTCTGCCAAATGCAAAAATGTACATGAAACCAAATGATTATAAATAGAAAATATTGGTGTATATTACAAAAATGTTTTTATGAACTTCTAAAACAAAAATATTAATATTAAAAAAATATAAATTAACTATTGGTTTTTACTAACATTTCCACAATAAAATCTCTTTAATGTTATGAAAAAGATATTTTTAAGTTAATATAACTGTTTATTTTTGTGATATTATCAAAGCGACATGAAACATTTTGACAGTGTCATGTGTTCAATTGGCAGTCAAAATGACCCAGTATGCCATCCTTTAACATATCTAATGTTGTGTTCAACAGAACAAAAAAGTAATATTATTATGGTAGTCAAAAATAACAAACTGTGGAGGACATTCTTCCAAATATCTTTCTCTGTGTTCATCATAACAGAGACATGTATACAGTTTTGAAACAACTCAAATGTGAGTCATGAGAATGAATTATTTTTGGTGAATTTTTTTAAGGTTTAAGCTGAAACCTCTTATACAAAAATTAAAAATATTAAATATTAAATTAATGGGCATTATAGATGATATATAAAATGGTTTTTCCACAGTAGACGTTTAGTAAAACCATGCCTTGCTGAATTACGTCATACAAGCAAGAGTGACAAGATATACATTTGGTAAACACTTTAACTTACAAAGTCAATGAGTTTTCTTTACTATTTACACGTTTTCTTGTAAATGTTCAGTTTTAAACTTTGTATCGTTTTATGTAAGCCACAATATAACAGTTACAATGAAAGTTAAGCTACTGTTAGAACCAGTAAAGCAAGACATTTATTAATCACATTCATTTTTACCATGTTAAATATCTGTACAGAAATGTAAAAAATTAAAATATGATACCGTCTGAGTCTTCATATTCAGAAGTTATTCGTGTGATTATTCAGCTCAGCTTAGGTGTGGCGGCCGCGCGCATCTCTCCGTCCGCTCAATGTAAGCTACAGGCACACAGACTGACGGGAGCGCGCATGGTCTTAAAGAACGACGATTCTCCAGCCTCCACACAGACACACACACACACACACACACACACACACACACACACACACACACACACACACACACACACACACACACACACACACACACACACACACACACACACACACACACACACACACACACACATTCTTACCACTACACTTTACAATGTTTTATTTATTAACTTCAGTTACTCTGAACTCACATAGTATTACCTCAATTCTAAGTATTAATTCTTGCTTATTATTTTGTTAAAATAGTACTATATTTGGGTTGCAAAGAACATGAGATGAGGTGTATGTTGAAACTGACAGCACACATACAAATGTTGACATGTATTGATCTGTAGTTTCATCTGAGGATGCACAGATACAACAGGATTTATAATCTGGGGCTGTATCTGCAATTTATTACAGAACATTCATTGATGAAGGTTATACATCAAGTTTTGCATCATGCATGGATACATTAGGCTTCGGTGAGATGCCAGTCTAGAAAGCATCATTATCCATCAGGTATTTGTAATGTAGACACAGTGACTGATCTGAAGTCAATATAAATCATTTGAACAGGGTTGATGATAGGCCCGGCTCCAGGGGGAGGATGGTGGGGGAGCTTTGTTCACCCTTTCAGAAGCCTGTCCACCTTGCCTTTAACCAGAGTCGATGAGAGAGCATCCGTGAGCCGCCGTTACTGTGAAAAAACTGTTCCATAGCACAGAGTTTGTACCACTCTCTCTTTCTCTCTCTCTCTCTCTCTCTCTCTCTCTCTCTCTCTCTCTCTCTCTCTCTTTCTCTCTCTCTCTCTCTCTCTCTCTCTCTTTCTCTCTCTCTCTCTCTCTCTCTCTCTCTCTCTCTCTCTCTCTCTCTCTCTCTCTCTCTCTCTCTCTCTCTCTGTCTCTGTCTCTCTCTCCCCTCTCTAACCCCCCCCCCTCTCTGTCTCTCTCTCTCTCTCTCTCTCTGTCTCCCTGTCCCCACACCAGAAAACAGCCATTTACAAATTAGTGCTTTAATCAAGTCAGACCCGGATGTTTTCTTTTCGGTTTTCCGGTTGTTGTTTCTAGCAAGACAAGACACAAACACAACACAGCAAACAGAACAATAAGTATGATTCAAAATGCCAAATAGTCCAAATAGTTGTGTTGTTATGTGAATAGTTTGTTTGTAGTCAATGGTTCTGGGAATATACATAAAGTACACATATACAGAACTTTTAAAGATGAAAACTATGCAATGAAGTGTGTTGCAAAAGGCATTAAAAGCAATTATTGCGGAACACAAATACAGATTGTTGAACCGTCAATAGATTTTTTAAGGAAGGTGTCGATCTAAAAATTAACTGTTTTGTAATGGCAGTGGCAAGAAAGCACAACAACAACCAATACTAACAATGGCCATATGGTATTAAAAACTATGCACATACTTCCATACTGCATTACTTTAAAAAACATCTCTGACACCACATGATGTACAACAAACATTGTTCAAATCAACAAATCTAATCTAAAAAAAATATTCACTTTGGCAATATGACATCTGCTTTTTAAGTTCTATTATTCCTCTGTATTACACGTATACACATTTACATGCATCTCTATTAGATGACATTAAATTTATGAACATCATTAAACTTCTGAAGGAATCAGGATAGCTAGGTGTTTAATTGAGAATAAGAGATTGGTCATATGAGAAGACTTCAGCATAAATAGCTGATCCAACAGCCAGCATATGCCCTGGATGTAAAAGATACCCTTTCCCTGTCTAAAAATGGCATGCAATGTGCCAGAGCTTCTCACGGGAGCAGAGATTTGCTGGAAGCAGTAATTTTGCCTGGAATTACAAGGAAATGGAATTTGTTAGTTTCATATGATACTTTATTTTATATGTAGCCACTACACTTTCCCAAATGTGACTGGCATATGCAGCCTTTCCTTTTTTAAATTAATTACCACCGGCCTTTGATTATTTTATTTGTCATCTATGACTGCTTTGTGGTTTCATTTTACCCCTTAATTTTCAACATTTTGAAATTTAAACATACATTGAGACATGCTCTTAAAGGGACAGTTCATCCAAAATTTTTAATTCTGTCTGGAATTATACACTCTCTCAATTTTGTTTGGTTGAACACAGATTAAATATATTTGTAACCAAACAGTTCTTGGACCGCATTGATTAACATGATAGTAAAATTGCACATTCTTCAAAATATTCGGTGTTCAACAGAACAAAAACATTAAGTAATTTATGACGTCAAGGCTCAACATGGGTTTGGCCTTTTGCCTGGCACCTTTTATAGATGAGCTGTCTCTTCTTATAGTAATGGTGGTCAGACAGAGGACCAGGTGACACACTTTGTGAATGTTAATGTATTCTATACAAATGCGTCAAGACGGGCGCTTCCATCTCCCATGTAGACCAACACTAAAACTGTTCATCTAAGGAAATATAATAACAGAGAACAGAACAAAAGCACACTTGCACACCGTATTTTATTTATACCCATTCTGTTGAGCATGCGATTACATAGCTTCTGAAAGAAATGTTTAGCTCAAATTTCAATGATGCTCTCAGTTCATACTAGGCATACAGATTGAACAAAACAGACATTCCAGATGGGCCATTACTAAATTGCTTTATGAGAAAACTGATTATGAAATTAGAGCATGCATTTATCTCATGACTCATGTGCCCGCAGGTAGTTCCACTTCACTGGCTGCTGCTCAACTAAGTTTGTAGCTTTGGGTTAAGAACTAACCTGGCATATAATCAAAGTCCAGGTTAATGTCAATGTCATGTGCCTTGTCTTTGGTGAATAGGTACAAGAAAAAACAAATTTAATTCCGTAAAGCTGTTGCATTGAATTTATAGCAGTGTAGAAATAAACAGAAGTATTTTCCTCACCCTCGTTTAAAAACTACAATTATGGTAACCAAATGACATGGAAATTCTAAAAAAATAAATCAAAATTCTTCTATTTTTCTATAATTTTTTTCTTTAATCTCTTTCATTTACTTTTCATGCATAAGTGTGATATTGTTTTATTCCCTGTAGCTCAGTGGTTAGAGCATGAAGCTTGCAACACCAAGTTTGTGGATTCGACCCCAGGCATTGCACATTATCAGGACCTAATGTAAGATATAGTATGCAATGTAAATTGCTTTGCATAAATGCGTCTGCCAAATGCATGAATATAAATGTAAGTTCTACTGGTGGATAATAAAAACTAAATAAGTGCACATATTTGTTGACTTCCTTGCATGCAAGAGTGGTGAGAACAATGTATGTGAATGATTCAACGTAATGCCTAGTTTTTTACTTAACTGGAGCTAGTCAGAATTGAGTTTCGAATTATGCATTATTCGAATCTTTAGGTGTGACATCTGGCCGTCCTTGAGCAGGGTACAAAACCTTCTGTATGTCAGATAATCTTCTTAAACAAAGATCAAAGACAACTCTCTAGGTTGATTTTGGCATCACATGTACAGGATAACTCCAATTTTATGGAAAACAAACCAAACCATAAAAACATCTTTCAAAATATCTCAAGGTGATACAGGTGTGGAATGACCTGAGGGGGTTGGACTGGTGAATTGTATTTTGAAATGAAAAAGTAACATTCAATTAGAAGAGAAACATGAACAAACAACATTATAAACAGACACAAAAGTATGGTATTAGGAATAATAAATGTAAGCCTGGCAGTTTAATATTAAAACAAATTAAGAGATCAGATATTAATACTCCCAGGGCTTCATATGCCAAAATAAACTCACATTTGAGTTTGGCCTGTCATGCAGAGTGTCTTCAAACGGCGGGTCAGCTATTGCACAGCGTCTTAGATATAGCATCTTAATTTGGGTTGTGCTGTCATCAGAAAAAGCTGTGCCTGCAGCACCACTGATATCTCAAGCACCTTCAGCCCATTTATTCTAGCCCATACAGCACTACAGCTATCTGACTGCCATCTATACTAAGAGTTTGCTGTTTGGGCTGTGATTTTTCACTGTATTCTTTATTTTGCTGTATGAGTGAGTATGTGCATATTTTAAAGATCCCAATTCGTATGTATTTTGTACAATATATTTTAAAACAAATGTACATTGATTCTGTCACAGACATACATAAATGCCTATATATATGCTTACGGATTAATATTCTGCAACTTAAACCACCATTGTGGTCTGATATAGTAAATTGAGGCTTATGATGCCAAAAGTCATTCGATATGTATACAATCAAACATGAAGAACATGTTTATACAACATATTCATATACATAGGAATCATACTTACCTGGCACAAAGGAACACAACTGGTACTATGTGACATATTATACATACTTTACCTGACATAGGGTTAGGTGGTTTCTTTAAATAGGATGAAGCCCCTACCATTCTTTATTATTCTGTCTTGATTTGAATCTGGATATTCTAGTTTATATATATATATATATATATATATATATATATATATATATATATATATATATATATATATATATATATCAACAGCCATGTTCAGCATGGTTTGGCATCTCTCACAACACATTACCGCCATCACGTGGTGACTTGCAAACAGTTATTTAAAATTATTTGGTACCAGTGGCAATTGTGTGTGTTGTTATTGTGGTTTTACTATAAACACTAGTTAAACTGGTTACTGTTCCAAATCTGTATAGATTTATGTTCTGTTTTACACTCATTAAGATATTTGGAAGAATGCTGGTAAATTAGTTCCAGTAGAAAAAAATCTAATTGTGGTCCTATTGCATTTGCTGCCCTACATTCTTCAAAATATCTCATTTTGTGTTTTTTTCCTACAATGGTTGTCAGTGTTGTCCAAGATTTGTTGGTTATAGCATTCTTCCAAATATCTTTCTCTGTGCTCATCATTATACATAATAATTAATCTGTACAGATTAGGAACAGCTCCAATTTGTTCATTTTGGGGTGACCTGATGAACAAAATAATAAACTGTTAAATTGTATATTTACTTGTATTTTGATCATTTTCTTCCACATAACACAACTCAAACGCTATAGATCATCCAAAGGCCATCAAAGCATTGCCACATAGTTTCTCATCAGTCTCCTCGTGATGATAGTGTTCTTCAACAAGCCCCGCCTTCAGCGACAAGATTGGCTAATCAGCACGTTTGTCTGTCTCTGATTGGTTACTTGATCCGTCACTCACACAGCGTCCCGCCTCCCCGCTGTGTGAGTGAGGACGGGGCTGTAAACACAGTGACGTTCTGCTGCTGCTTCTGTATCTGAGGACACACAGAGCCGCACTCTCCACATCCACAGCTTCATATGCACTCACAGAGACCAGACACACGAGACGAGGCTCGTCGGAGGTGCAATGGCGAAGAAAAGTGCGAGCCCTTCTTTATATTACGGTGAGTTTAATGAAGTTTGAAGACAAAGGGAACCGTGTTTACATCACTGCATGTTTACATCATTATTAATGTGTTCAGACAGAACCTGTGATCAATCATCTTATTTGTGTTTTAATCCTTTAGTCTGCTGCAGTCTGATTTTATTAACATTTAGGGAAAACAATTAAGGAAGTTTAGATTAAGGAGAAATGTCCAATGGGAGTAAAGATAAAATCGTAAACAAAGATGTTTGCTGCACAAGATTTTCCATCTCCAGAGGGCTTTGTGACTTTATGACGTGTTAAGTCCTCTTATAACCCTTTGTGACGTGTTAAGTCCTCTTATAACCCTTTGTGACGTGTTAAGTCCTCTTATAACCCTTTGTGACGTGTTAAGTCGTCTTATAACGCTTTGTGACGTGTTAAGTCGTCTTATAACGCTTTGTGACGTGTTAAGTCCTCTTATAACGCTTTGTGACGTGTTAAGTCCTCTTATAACGCTTTGTGACGTGTTAAGTCGTCTTATAACGCTTTCTGACGTGTTAAGTCGTCTTATAACGCTTTGTGACGTGTTAAGTCGTCTTATTACGCTCTGTGACGTGTTAAGTCCTCTTATAACGCTCTGTGACGTGTTAAGTCCTCTTATAACGCTCTGTGACGTGTTAAGTCCTCTTATAACGCTTTGTGACGTGTTAAGTCGTCTTATAACGCTTTGTGACGTGTTAAGTCCTCTTATAACGCTCTGTGATGAGTTAAGTCGTCTTATAACGCTCTGTGACGTGTTAAGTCCTCTTATAACGCTCTGTGACGTGTTAAGTCCTCTTATAACGCTCTGTGACGTGTTTAGTCCTCTTATAACGCTCTGTGACGTGTTAATTCCTCTTATAACGCTTTGTGACGTGTTAAGTCGTCTTATAACGCTTTGTGATGTGTTAAGTCCTCTTATAACGCTCTGTGACGTGTTAAGTCCTCTTATAACGCTTTGTGACGTGTGAAGTCGTCTTATAACGCTTTGTGATGTGTTAAGTCGTCTTATAACGCTTTGTGACGTGTTAAGTCCTCTTATAACGCTCTGTGACGTGTTAAGTCCTCTTATAACGCTTTATGACGTGTTAAATCGTCTTATAACGCTTTGTGATGTGTTAAGTCGTCTTATAACGCTTTGTGATGTGTTAAGTCGTCTTATAACGCTCTGTGACGTGTTAAGTCCTCTTATAACGCTTTATGACGTGTTAAGTCGTCTTATAACGCTTTGTGATGTGTTAAGTCGTCTTATAACGCTTTGTGATGTGTTAAGTCGTCTTATAACGCTTTGTGACGTGTTAAGTCCTCTTATAACGCTCTGTGACGTGTTAAGTCCTCTTATAACGCTTTGTGACGTGTGAAGTCGTCTTATAACGCTTTGTGATGTGTTAAGTCGTCTTATAACGCTTTGTGATGTGTTAAGTCGTCTTATAACGCTTTGTGACGTGTTAAGTCGTCTTATAACGCTTTATGACGTTTTCAGTCCTCTTATAACGCTTTGTGACGTGTTAAGTCCTCTTATAACGCTTTATGACGTGTTAAGTCCTCTTATAACGCTTTGTGACGTGTTCAGCCCTCTTATAACGCTTTATGACGTGTTAAGTCATCTTATAACGCTCTGTGACGTGTACAGTCCTCTTATAACGCTCTGTGACGTGTTAAGTCGTCTTATAACGCTCTGTGACGTGTACAGTCGTCTTATAACGCTCTGTGACGTGTTAAGTCCTCTTATAACCCTTTATGACGTGTTCAGTCCTCTTATAACGCTTTATGACGTGTTAAGTCCTCTTATAACGCTTTATGACGTGTTCAGTCCTCTTATAACGCTTTATGACGTGTACAGTCGTCTTATAACGCTTTATGACGTGTTAAGTCCTCTTATAACGCTTTGTGACGTGTTAAGTCCTCTTATAACACTTTGTGACGTGTTAAGTCCTCTTTTAACGCTTTATGATGTGTTCAGTCCTCTTATAATGCTTTGTGACGTGTTAAGTCCTCTTATAACGCTTTGTGACGTGTTAAGTCCTCTTATAACGCTTTTATGACGTGTTCAGTCCTCTAATAACGCTTTGTGACGTGTTAAGTCCTCTTATAACGCTTTGTGACGTGTTAAGTCCTCTTATAACACTTTATGACGTGTTCAGTCCTCTTATAACGCTTTGTGACGTGTCAAGCCCTTTTATAACGTTTTGTGACGTGTTCAGTCCTCTTATAGCGCTTTGTGACGTGTTCAGTCCTCTTATAACTCTTTTTGACATGTAAAGTCCTCTTATAACGCTTTATGACGTGTTCAGTCCTCTTATAATGCTTTATGACATGTTCAGTCCTCTTATAACGCTTTTTGACGTGTTAAGTCCTCTTATAATGCTTTTTGAAGTGTTAAGTCCTCTTACAACGCTTTGTGAAGGTATACAACCAGACTATGTGGACGTAACTTTCCTTACCAAAATTATCCATGAGTTTACTATAGTTAACACAGTAAAATCCTATTTGTGGTCAGAAAGGCTATAAATCAATAATTGGTTTTCCTAAAGGTCACAATCATTTCTAGCTGTAACTTTTTTTTTATTGCATAGACATTGCAAAGCTTAATACATCACATATTGCGTTTTTAGGAAAAATATACATTGTTGCGAACATTGAGTACAAAGTGTCTCGGTCGACCCAACGTAAAGCAACAGATTTACTTCACATTCCACCACAGTCATCTGAGACCTTTAACAATCCCCCCTCATGAGCTCATTCACAACACACTTAGCCATTTAACACCACATCACTAAATATTTTTCAGATGAAATCTGTCTAATTATATCACATGTCACCATGCCAGAGGGATGCGTCTGGTGCTTCTACGCAGCCAGGGCTGTTCAGCATCTGAAATAGAGCCGGAGTGGTTATATGTTGCCATGTATCCGAAACTCAACAGCCTTGATGTTTACCATGGCAGTTCTGTTGGGGTTTGGAAGAACGGGGTTTTCTTTGTCACGTTAATAATGCCAGGAGCAGCTGTTTCTGTCTCGCTCGGCAGGGTCATGCTCTTTGGCTTCTGCTTCATCTCTCTTGTTAAGTTCCCACGAGCCACCTGTCAATCGCACCCATTTTCAGCTAGAGTTTTGACATTTGCAGGAAAGCTTTTTAAATCGTGGGATGAAGTCACAAGTGGGATGTAGAAGGGATGGTTGTTCAAGGTAGCTCGCGTGGGTTTAGCAGGAATTATTTTAGTATATCAAGGTACCATCTGGTTATAAATCAAGGTATTGTGTAGAGAAGGCAATTGTGTTACTTGTCAGATCTTGCTTCTGATACAGAAAAATATAATTTAGCTGTAATTCCTTTGTGTGAATTGCCAAGGATTGAATTTACAGTCTTAAAGGTTTTTGGTTCCATAAAGAATATTCAACAATCTTTTCACAGCGGGTTCTTTGTATTAACAAAAGTTCTTGAAATGATACAAAGTTAAGAAAACTTGTTCTCTAACTGAATGTTTCTTTGTGGAAACCAAAATTGTTTTTTTATGTGGTCACTTTGGAAAAACTATTAATCCTCTTTTATTTGCAAGACTGTAATCAAGCAGATATGATAGAGCTTGTGCATATGTTTTTTATTTAGTTATCCAATTTATTATTTATGTTGTGATTATTTGCTCTAGTGAAATTGCCATCAACCAAATTAGTTGTTTAAAAAACTTTCTATAATGCCCATAATGTGTTTTAGAGTTTAATTTGTTTCTGATAGCTTCAATAATGGACACCAGTAGCGTTTATAAATATTACTCCAAATCAATATCATCAATGTCTGACATAGTTACTATACAGACACTGTCCCTTATGGTTCACTGAATAACAGAATGATGTTGACGGTCATATATTGAGCGCATCTGGTTGGCTCAATAGTTTTACGTCATATATTCCATGCAGGCAGGTCTCATTGCATCTTGTTAAGGTCTTTTGTATTTGTTTTTTGCATATATTAAGTTGAAATATGCAGATTGACATTTGAAGTTATATAATTATTGATTCTAACTGACATATGCTAGTTAAAATGAGATAAAATACAAAAAAAACCATTAAGGCCAATACCTCAAATATTCTTAAACATGATGACGGATTTAACGAGACCTGTTTCTCGGATTAACAATGGGTTGGCGAAATAGTTTGAAAGCTTTATTTTTGTTATACTGTCAGATCCCACTTGAAACAATTTCACACCATTACTTTAACACATGTGCGTTAGAACTTTATTGGAATTTAACAGTGCCTAGCTCTCCATATATTAAAGGGTATCCATTTTGTGTATTGGTGTTTGTGTTTTAACTTTTGAGTTTGTGTTAAATTTCAGCTGGATGTTTTTGGTGCTGAAGGCAAAAAGACATTTGTATGAATACAGACAGTGAAATCCTTTCTTAAAAAAAATAAACGTTAATTTCAAAGCTTCCTTAAAAAGGTAAATTAAAAATGGAATAATGCCTGGAATTATGTGTCTACACAATATTCACCCTTTGTCTATTGAATCTTTAACAAAGACAATTCTTTTATCTCCACTGTTTGCGGTACCAATTGCTCTTTTTCTTTGTGTTACTGTGCCAGACATGCCACAGTCTGCTTTTCATTTCAGAATGAGCGGTCTACTGCGTATGTGGGGTATTAACAATGATGAATTATACACAAATGCCAAACTATGGGATAGAAGGATCATCTATGATATCATCTTATGTTTCTGTGGCCTTTGTCAATGAGAGGAAGTGTGGCTGATAGACCTCATTGTTGTCTCCGTATGTTTTACACAGAAACATTGTGGTGAGTGAAAAAAGAGAAGCGCATTTCTGACAGTATCTTGAAGTCATGTTCACACACATGTTGGCATGTCTGGTGCCCAGGGATATTGCTCTTGTCCTTGAGAAAAAAGCAAGCAGTTAATTCAGAGGATGGATGAAAAGTGTGAGTGTGTGCTTATACTTTGTGTCCTATTTCAGTGATATCAGGGCCACAGATATACTGAATTAACTGACACAGTGTACCAAAGCGACCTTTAGAGGATTTTTTTCTGTATAACGTTTGTTCTTCTGCAGAACACTAATGAATATACTTTGATAAATGTTGCTAACATGTACCCATTCACTTCTATTAAATGGACACACAGACGTGCAAATTCTATTTTAATGGACTCAAGCATGAAACACTCTATATGGCACACTCTTATAACTGATTAAAGTGATTTAGATAGAACTTTCTAGTTCACAACAGTTTTTAGGCTTGAGTCACCCAAAACAGAAATCTGTGTGTGAGAATTTCCCATCTCACCAATCTGCTCTGTCTTTCACTCTATCTCTCTTTACTTCATCTGTCCCAGTCTGTTCAAACTGCTGGTTTGTGGTCTGTGATTATATCCATATCAACAACTAGAAGTTAGAAGCAATTTTTTTTAAATTACATACTTTTCTTTACATGTTCGTTCATTGTTTCTATAAAGGCCAGTTTCACACTTTCTACAAAGGCCATTATTTGCAATGAGTTTTAGTCGTAATTCCTATACAGTATTTAGGGTCTGTTTTGTCCCCATTTTCTTGTAACTTGATCTCTCAGGATGAGAACTGCTGGTAGGAGAAGGAGGGGAAAAGTAGCCACAATGTGTTCCCATTAGACCAATCCCACGCTGCCCACACCTGCACGCCCACCCAGCCTATTCCTTATGGACACGCAGTGAAAGAGGCTTGTGTCAAACAGTACGATCTGCGAGACACTGCTCTCAGTGTGTGTATTGGTGTGTGTTAGACGAATTCAACAAGCTTGGTGGGAGAGAGCACAGTTATTTATGGGTGGTGAAAACACATGGAACAGTTCAGGGAAGGAAACACTGTGTTTACATCTATCTGCAGCCAAACACTTTCTGACATAATTGGCAACATTCTGTGCCAGTGCATTGTAATACGTTTAGCTTGAGAGGCGCAAACTGAATACATATCTTGTCACTTTGGGAAAAACTGTACAACTTTTTATGACAACAACATTTTTATGACTTTTGTCTGCAAACTAAAAAATTCACCAAAAAAGCGTTATTCTGGGCGTGACATAAAAACACTATTTATGTTTACATTTTACCAAACCCCTGATGATTGTCTCTATGCACAATTTTTCCTGTATTAAAAAAGGAAATAAGCATGTGTTATGGCCGTAACTATAAAGAACAGGATTTTTGAGAGATGACAAACTCATCTCGTTAAAATTCATAAGCACTTATACCCCACAAATGTATAAGCGACCCCTCTTTATAGAACATAAAATATATTATATTTTCATTTTTACCTATCTAATTATAAAGATTATGTAGCATTAAGGATATGACAATCCTGAAAATAGCCATTAAAATCATTCACTTAAAATACTTTTCAATTTTTTAATTTTGGCATAGGCTTTTATCCAAAGTGACTTTTATAAGTATTATGCAGTTGTCAATTATCACCCCAAAGCAAATGGGGGTATGGTGCCATACTCAAGGACACTTCAATCATTGTCTGCTGAGCCTGCAACTTTCTGCACATAAGTCCAACTCTCTTAACACTAGACCACGACTGATCCATAATTAAAATGCTTAAATAAAGAGAGTAACTCACATGGGTATTAAAAACCAATGTATGTAGATATCTGTGTTGTTAAATTTTTTTTTTATATTGTACCATTGACATTTTCACAGAACTGTCCTTCAGTCTTAATCACCCAAAAATGCCAGCTTTTAGCTTTAGGTGTGTACCTTTGTTCTCAGATGTTAGCTGTGATGCTCAGATTAGTGTCTACGAAGCGTCTGTGATAATTTAGTTCATTCAGGATGAATTGACACCAGTTTTTAGTTGGCAGTGATTCAAATGATGTGGTTAAGATTAAGACTCACCAACCTCTCGGTCTGTTAAATGTCAGACAGATTATAAACCTGATGTACAAATGGGGATTGGATGTGGATCTACTTATTCCTTTTGAATAAACTAATGCAGCTAATGTAAGAGCTAGTATTTTATGTCTGAGCATAAAAAGTTTATGGGGAAGGGTTTTAAAGAGTTATACATGCGACTATTATTATTTACGATTTTGATCTTGTTTTAATTTTGTTATTTTGAATAATGGAATGCCATCTTTAAATATTTATAAAATATTTTTTCCTTAATACTATTTGAACCCATTTCTTTTGGAGATATCTTGTGTTATCAATTTATTCTGGGGATGGGTAAAGTAAATATGGGATGTCAGATTGTTAAGAATGAAAGCTGAGGCAGCATTGTTTTTTACCACCGTGCCTAAGGGGCATTTTACAAATGTCCTGACCTTTTTGCCCACAGCCACACGGCTACAGAGTGACTTATCAATACTGCTTTCTGCTTTCTCTCTCTGTCTCACTGTCTATTTTTTTCTCTTATTTACACACTTTGTATGTCCTTGTCTGCCTGCCCTTATGCAAACAAATATATTTCATATATATTAAATGTCAAAATATTGACAATTATGTTATGTACTCTGGGTAACAATATTTTCAAAACTTCTTCTTTGTTTCACATTGAAAGAAGGTCAAACAGGTTTGAAACATTAAGAGTAATCATTAGTAAATGATTAAATTAATTTTTGGATGAGCATCATATGAATTTGAAGAATAGATTGTTAATGTACAAAATTACAATCTATTAATAATTAATAATTTGTAATAATGGGTTTGTTTCAATTTATGTAAATTACATCATATTTTCCAGTATTTTTTCACGTTTTGTTCCTCAAGGGAATATTCTTTATCATATTATCTTTATTTTCCTCTTTATTTCTGTCACTCTACTATGTCAGTGTTTTAGATTTAGGATAACAGAAATAAAATTTCCCAAAGCTTTCATAAACCGGTTTCTTATCAACTTGTTTATAATTTCTTTGTTTTTAGAAAACTGAGCACTACATTATTTCTAAATAATAATTGATTGCATTCCCAAATCCTGTACACATCGTTTCCTTGCTTGGCACACAGATGACATCATAAACATTTCGAGTACAAATGAGCTCTTACATCAGCTTGAGACAAAGAATTGCAGCCAGATCCCTCAAAACCGACAAGGAATGCACCTGGGGATACATCACGTCTGACAGCCCACCTTGATCAATGTCCTGGCACAGACAGCATCTTGTTTTTATGTAGCATATCACTAAAACATCAGGCTGTAGATCCCCTGGAAACAGATGTTTAGCATCTCCAGTGCCATTTCAGAGATGGCACTTTCAGTCTGTGTGCGCACGGGCACGAGGCTTTTAGCAGGTGGTCAGCATGCTGTCGTCTCATTGTGTTGTGTGTCAGTGGAAGCTGCCCATCTGAGCTGCGAGACGCTGTTTTCCGCGAGACAAATGAGACCAGGGAGAAAAGTGGGTGGACGGAAATCGTTGAGAAAGTGAGAATATGAGTCAAGTGAAGAGATAAAGAGCCCAGAGCGAGATAAGATGCAGATGGGGGTGACGCAGACGCCCACCGGTGTGATTTCCCATACACCTCCTCTCGCAAACACGGCTTTGTGTTTAATGATTAACCGATCCGAGGAACGCGAGAAGAGGGACAACACAGCAGTCTTCACAGGAAGTGACACACGAATGCCACTAGATAGAAATACATGCACTGTCATTATTCAGAGAATATTAAAACATGACCGGATCAAAGGGAGGATACTACAAGGCTGAATTAGGTAGGAAGTTATAGCAAATACTTTGAGCGGAAACTGTGGCAGGTACGTTAACGTAGATAAGTGTCTTTGTTATGGAACTCTATAATAGAAGCTAGTGCGTTGTTGTGCAGAAGAGACTTCACAGACCTTGCTTTTTATGAACGTCGAGGTGATGAAAAAAACGTTTTGTGTTATTAAATTTGGTTTAAAGCTCGTCTCAAAAGTTGTGGCCTTTGTTTTTGTGTTGCAGGGGAGCCACACAAGTTTGACCCTGGATTCAGAGGACCGGTTCACAATAGGTAAGGCATAACATCTTCTTTTAATTTGTAATAAAATTGGCAAGCAAAAAAGCATCTATACCTAAAACACACTCACAGTAACATGCCAAGATATTGTGCCGAGGTATATAACACATGGATGTGTCTCCTTTAAAGACATTTATTATAATGTGTACCTACAAAGGTACAAAAGGACACATTTAAAGGGTCTCAATCTTTTTTCTCTCTCACAGATGTAGCTTGTTTATTATATTCAGGTCTGGCATCTTTTATGTGCTGAACATCGGTTATAGGTCAAAAACGCAGAGGTTCTTTTGTCCTAATTACATGTGAGTGTAAACAATACAGATATCGACATTAACAGACCTGCTACCCTGCTGGCCTGTTTTTTGCTCTAATTCATCATTAATTATATCAGGGACATCAGACAGTACCGCCATCACGCACAGCGCAGAGGATTCAATATAGAATATCACGTATATGTTTAATTTGCATTGAAGAGACCCTTGATTGGTGATGAAACTATTATCACAGTAATTATATTGTTTGAGTTTTGTCAAGTCTGGAAAACACTTGAATTTAATTCCTGATGCTTTAAGGCCCACCTCCGCTATTATGCTACTGCATCACCACTAGTGATGTGATGACGTCACAAAAATCCAGATTCTTCCGGAAACAGGAGCAGACTAAATCAGATTATTGTGGTGTGCAATTTATGTACTAAATATGAAGGGTTTTATTTTTGTTGTTTAGTTGCTAATATTAATATCTAGACTTAAAGGGATAGATCACCCCGTAATAAAATTCTGTTGCAAGTTATTCATCCTCTTGACACTTTAAACCTCTATGACATACTTCCTTCTGCAGAACAAATGTTGGTAAAAGAAAACTGTTGGTACCCTTTTGCTTTCATTCGTTTTGTGTCCATACAGTAGAAATAATTATCAACCAGCACTTTTTGGCTACCAACATCTTCAAAATAACTTAAGAAAGGTCATTCATGTTTAAAATGTCAAGGTGAAAAATCATGACAGAATTTTCCTTTTGGATGAAAGATTGCTTCAAGGTTTGTTTTGTTTTCACTACGGAATGATTTTGGCAGGTTATTGTGTTGTTTCTGTTTGCTGAGCTGTGCCGTGTTTGCTGTGATTATGTACAGTTCAAGGCTTGCCACTGATGACCTACATGTGCGATGAAGTTTATCTTTGTACTTATCATCTCAGCTAAGTCTTTACTTAAACTTAGGAAAGAGTGTTGGATTGTAAATTTTGAAGTAGGTCTGCAAAATATTAGATCCAAGTATATTGTGTAGAGGTAAAAAACACAAAGATGATGTCTCTTTGAAATAAAAATGGGTTTTTAAGTTTGTTAACCTTTTTTCCAACCTGTAAGACTTTACTTATTCCGCAGTAGACGAAAGAAGATATTTTGAAGACTAGTATTCCCATAAAGATTTCCTATAAATAGCATATACATTCACATACGGATTTTCCTAAATTCTGCACGTTGACAACATTCTTTACTTTTGCACTTTTGCTTTTCGTCAACCTTTCCTTACCAATCTAATGGTCTCTAGAATCAAAGCATCCTAAAAACAAAAGAACAATATCGGGATCAATATCACGATAAAAAGGATCAATATTACGTTGCAGAACTTCTCATCTTTTTCAGTCCTATTAAGTTATTGCACAAATCAAGACGATACATATGTGTGCAGGTCCCTAAAAAAGTGCTTCTCGAAACAGTGACTCCAGTATCAGCTCACTCTTGTCCAGGGTAAAGAATATTACATTCGTGAGAGCCAGAGGCCTTGAGAATGCATCTCGGTGAATGCATCTCACTTTGACAACTTTCGGTGCAATGGTGCGTGACTAAAGGTGATGTGAAAGAGAATCATGGAAGGAGAGATTGGCAGCTCATGCTGGCAGAAAGCTGGAATCTGACAAGCAAAGAAAGATGGAAAGAGTGGAGGCTGAAGAATGGATAGAAACAGCGCAGGTGCAGATAAACCGACTTTATTAATAAAGTTTCGTTTAGACTTGTTACAAAGAGTTACCCTGTAAAACCTTATATGGCTATTGTATATTGATTACCCGTAGAAAAAAGGTATGTGTTTATATAATATATGTCTGTGTTCTGTTTACTGTGCATGTAAAGGTTTTCCTAAATACATCTAGATATTTAAGAAAATAAATAAATATTAAAACTATATATTTTTAAATATACATTAAAATCTTAGATGAACTAAATAAATGCATGTTAATATTTCTTTAATATATATACTTTGTGATCGTGTGTACGTGTTTATAACAAATATTATGCACACATATTATGTAAACAAAACAGTTTATTTTGTAATTGATTAATGATTTATTGCGATGCCTTATGTTGGCATCCCCCTCATTGTCAGGAGCTATAGTTTGGCATTTTGTCTACCAGATTTATGATTGATCACTTTGAGATGCTTTTATGAAAGTAGAGGAGGAGTTTCTTTTTTATTTTGAGCCCTTATGGGATTACGTATTCTTCATTATTTGGTAATCTTGATAAATGTTTTTCTAAATTTCTTTACATATACATTTCAACATATTTCTTTAATTATGCATTTTAACATTATTTTTATATTATTATAAACTTTTTTGTCATGTAATTCTACACTTTTGAATGATAGTGTATTTTGCTGCAACAAGTGATAGTTTATCTAAAATCAAAAATGTATGTCATTATTTACTCACCTTCTTGTTATTTCAAACCTGCTGGACTTTTTTCAAATGCAGAATTCACAAAAAAGATATTTTGTAGAGTGGCACCCATTCTTTTCTGTTGTATGGAAACACAATCAATGCAAGTGAATGAGTGCCAGTTAACCAACATTCCTCAAACTATGTTCTTATGTGTCCTGGGGGAAAAAGCAGAGCATGTGAATTAACAATTATAAGATCAGAGAATATTTCGAAGCCCTGAATAAGTACTTAATGTACATGAATAGCTATAGGAATATTAAGACTATAATTATTCATGCACCACTCTCATCCTCTTACATTCTGCAGGGGCTGCACAGACGTCCTCTGCTGTGTGATCTTCGTCATTGTCATTCTCGGCTACATCGCTCTGGGAACAGTCGGTGAGTTACAGTCATTAACGTGAGGCTTGCGTAATCCATCTCATGAATCCATCTCTATTAAAAAGCAGAGTTGAGTCCATGGGGGACAACAGTCGTAAACAGTGGCCATAATGCACAGTCACTTACTTCATTGAAATTGTTTAAAAAAGCAAGAGGAGCTCATTCATTCCGTGTGACATTTCATTGGTTACATAATTTATGGTTTTTAATGTGAGGCATGTGGTTAGGACGGGTAAAGACTCATTCACTAGAGCTCTTTCTGGGAGACTCACAGCTTGCCAGAATGAAGGATCCGTCTATTCTGGTAACAAACCGTCTGTGGTTGTTAGAAATGCGTAGGATGTATCCGCAGTGGGTCTGTGTAGTGTAAGGCTCTTGCTGTTTGTCCTCTTTTTTTCACACTGATATTGTTTGAGTGCTTTGACGTCTTATTGGTTTATTTTGGACTAGGATATGTTGATTTCCTTTGTCCTTGTTTCACATGGTATTAAGCTTCGAAAAGGCTTTTCCTGTTTCCAACTCAAAATGTTTTAGATGTTATCTGTATCATTTTTCATTGGAGCAATTTGATCAATGTGCAGAATAATTTTCTGCCGTAGTGTGTTTGCAGTACACAGAAGTCACAGAAAATCAGATTTTGTATATACAGGGATCCCTCTTTGGTCCGAATAAAGAGTTTCATTCTTTGTTTATTTGTCACTGTATGTTCAGTATTGCCCTATATACTGTGGTTTAAATGCATATCGCGGTTTTATTTTTGTTTAAGCTTGGATGCACGGAGACCCCCGGAAAGTGGTCTACCCAACAGATAGTTATGGGCAGTTCTGTGGACAGCAGGGTACTCCTAATGCGTAAGTCTGTGAGAGATTCATTATTCATTATTGCTAAATTAAAATTAAAATAATATTTCAGTCATGTAGACTATTTAAAGGGATAGTTAAACCCAGAATGAAAATTCTATCATTTACTCACCTTCTTGAAATTTCAGATACATATGACTTTCTGTTTTCTGCAGAACACAGAAAAGATATTTTGAGGAATGTCGGTGTTAATTGACTAGCATTGGTTTTGTGTACATACAATAGAAGTTAATAGTGACCGATGGGTTTTGGTTATTAACATTCTTTAAAATATCTTCATTGTGTTGTGCAGAAAAAAAGGAAATCCATGTTTAAAATGACAAGAGTGAGTAAATGAAGTCTGAATTTAAATAATCGAAACTGTGTAATTCCCAGTGATAATTTTTAGCATAATCTTGATTCTTTCTTTCCACAGAAATAAAGCCATATTATTCTACTTTAATATTTTACAATGTGCCAATCCTGCAGTCCTCATCAACCTCCAGTGCCCTACAACCCAGGTACCACAAACCCTATCCCAGCAGAATCATTTTCATCATTTGGTTTATTATGGTTAATAGATTTTTCCTCTGTTTTTCTCCTCAGTTGTGTGTGTCCAAGTGCCCAGACAGATTTGCTACATACATAGACATGCAATACAGCTACAGACGCAATAAGAGCTACTGGGAATATTACAAGCAATTTTGCAAGCCTGGCTTTAATAATCCTGATAAGGTATGGCTTTAGTATGGTGTGAAAAACAATATGTGCAATGCAAGTTTTGGGCATCGAGAGGCAAAGAAAACTCACTTCACCTTTAAGATTTTATATCCCAAGAAGTTCTTTGGAAATTATGTTCGAAAATCAGTATTATTTATCTTGGACTGCCGCAAAAACTTGATGTACCTTCCGTTTGTGCAACATACTGTATGAGGTAGCCAATCACAGCAAACTAGACCATCTGGCCAATCAGCTCAGAGTAAACTGAAAGGCGGTAATCACACAGATGATTTGTCAGTTAAGTCAGTCAAGAAGTTAGGTACAGTAATAACAACTTGTACACATCATATGTATTTAAACTTTTGTTACTTAATAAACTAAAATCAAAAACACTTATTCTTTAAAGGAATAGTTCTATCAAAAATTAAAATTCAGTCATCTTTGACACATCGTATGGGTCTCGTTATATTTGGTTACCAACATTCCTCAGAATGTTTTCTTTTGTGTTCAAAAGTAAGGAAATCACACAAGTTTGGAATGAACAGAGGGGAGTAAATGATGACAGCATGTTTCATTTTTGGATGAACCATCACTTTAACGCGTACATTTAATCATGTTTCAGTGAGTAAATGTACCAGTCTGTACTGTCAATGTTCTGAATATAGTCTGTCACTGAAATTTCACTGATCAACACATGATTTGGAAGCACACATGATGATGCTCTGTAAGCCAGGATGGACTTAAATAGTGTAGAGATTCTGTGGATTATAACAGTCGCTTTGTTTTATCAAATGTTTGTTCGTTGTCTTGACAGCCAGTTGCTCAGGTGCTCAGGGATGAAGACTGTCCCTCCATGATAGTGCCAAGCAGACCATGTAAGTCATAAAAATTCATTTTAATCTTTCACACAAGGCTTAGAAATGATAGTGAACATACCTCAAATCTTAACTCTGTCAACACTGAGAAAGTCAATGTGTCCTTGTCTTTTCTGAGAGTCACAGAACGATTCAAATCTCTCACAATGCTGCTGCTTATCATCTCTGTGGAATTTAAAAGTTGGGGGAGACCAGAGCAGAGCGTTACAAAACCTGCTAGAATGCTCCTTATAGTGAAGCATGACACATGAGAATTAAGAAATATAATAAATATAATAAAACATATAATACATTTTCATCATTTTGTGTCCAATTCTAAAGTAAAAGGATTTCTGTGTTCTGTTAGTTCTCCAGAGGTGCTTTCCGGATTTCATCACAAGAAACGGGACATTAACTGTCGCCAACAAAACAAGTTTCACAGATGGACACGGAAAAACAAGGAGCGTCGCTGATCTGAGAGATGGGGCAAAGTAAGTATTATTTTAAGTTTTTCTGTTGGTATCACCTCACAAACGTAGCTGCCCGTGCCATAACCAGACACCCCAATTCTGTTCACTGCTGCATGTTGTTAAATAAAAACAGATCTTGTGTGATTTGAGCATGAAAAAGATCACAAATCATTCTTTATTACTTAAAATGGAATAATTGAATGTACAGTTTTTGGAACGCAATGAATTAATTTACAATATAAAATCACCAAGTTCTTTTTTAAAAGCCAAGGTGGAAATGAATGTTTCCTAGTAACGTATCTGTCTGCGTTCTCTATTATATTGCACTGTTGTTGGAGTAAGATCTGAACGTGAATTTAACAAGATATTGATGTAAAAATAATTACTCCCTCAGAAATTGAAAACTTTTGTCATATTCACCCTCTTGTAATTTCAAACACTTGTGAGTTTCTTTCCGCAGAAAAAAAGAAGGTATTTTGAACAATGTTGGGTACTGAACTTCAACAGGACCCATCACTTCTATTGTATGTATACAAAACCAATGCCTTGTTTGGTTACCAGCATTCTTTAAAATATCTTTTGTGTTCTGTTGAAGAAAGAAAGTCATACAGGTTTGAAATGACAATACTGTCAGTAAATCATAGCATAATGTTTATTTTGGGATAAAGTATCCCTTTATTTACCAAAATATATTCAACGTTTGTTCTTTAATATACTGTTTTTCCATTTAGGCAGGAGAGGACAGTTTTATCTGGGTATGACATTTGGTCTTACAAAGGTCAGAGAGAGTGTGGCCATTTAAGGCGTGTGGACAAGTCAAGCTGCACATGTTTGCATGGTTTGCCGCTCCCATAATAGCGCTGGTTTTAACGGTCGTAGTGAGAGACCACACTAAAAACAGATACCTAACGGTATAAAACCATGAATAGCAATAACGAATAACTTTTGGATTTAGTTGCTATTCCCTTAAAAAGACTCCCGTCCTCACAAGGCTTTTGAAAGCAACTCTTCACCTGATTGCAGAAAGTCAAGGTCTTTGCTTCCTGTATGTGTTTGTAACACAATCAATGCTTCTTTTTTGTAGCAAGGTTACAGCCATTTAGCAAGGAACTAAAAGGTCTTTTTGTTTCTTTTGGTCTTGGAATCTAACCTTGCCTGTCACATATCTGAAACTAACCTCCCTCGCAACATATTCTGCTAATGCAGCAATGTGTCAAAAAGAACCCAAAAAATCCAGTTGGCTTCAGACATAACTTTACTTTTAGGAAATCATTTACCCCGTTTAAAATAAATTCTGTCATTGATTTCTCATCAAGTCGTTTGCAACCTGTATAAATTTAATTGTTTGGTTGAACAAAAAAATATTGAATATTTATAATCAACTGAAGTGAGATTTCTGGGGCACTGTTACCTGCTCTAGTTGGAAAAAATTAAAAAAAAATTGTGGTGTTGAACACAAAAGAAGATATTTTAAAGAATTTATCAAAACAAAAAGGTGCCTTTTTGAGTACCATTTAAACCCCAGAAATCTCAGTTACTAACATTCTTCTAAATATGTTTTTGTTTTCAAAGAACAAAGAAATTTAAACAGGTTTGGAAGTTTTCATTTTTCATAATTTTTTTTGTGAACCATTCCTTAAAGAAGGTTTTAAGATTTTATTTAACCATGAAATCAGACTTGTGGAAATTTAAACTGTTTTAGAGATGCGCGTTTCATTAAATTTTTGTTATGAGCATATCATTTTGACACACAAGAGCTCTTAAAATCACACGTTATGTGATCAGATTGGTCATTTCTGAGTTTATACCTCTGAAAATGGATATACACTATAACACTACTAATGCTTAGATCTATAGCCCTCATCCTCTATCATGCATAAATAAAACCATCATGGTTTTTCATGAATTGAGGATGACAGGTCAAAGCTAAAACCTGTATGTAGAGCTGCTTAAACATGTGTGAAACATCCCTCTCACCTGCTATAGATACATATTAAGTTGCTATAGTGAGTGCTTTTAGTTTAAAATGAGTTGACTATATGTGACACATTTATGAGAGATTGTAAACTCTTCATAAACTGCTCTGTATGGTCAGTAGTCTTTCTCTAATGTCAGAACGAGTTTTAGGTTGTTTGATTTATTATTTTGATTGTTTCTAACAGTGGTATAACTAGCCTGCTAGATGCCAAGGAGGTGGGAACCAAGATCTTTGAGGATTATGCCAGCTCGTGGTTTTGGATTCTAATGTAAGTATAATTCTTTAAAAATTGGAAACAATTTGTTATTGTGAGTTTGTTTAGTACAAGTAATGGAACATTGTGCTGTTTAACGGTCAAAAAACACATACTCATAAAATGTGTAGCTTAAAGGGATAGTTCATCCAAAAATATAATTAAATTCATTAAAATTATTATATTAATTTTCTGTTAGCATTTACTCCCCTTGAGTTTTTTCAAATCTGTTTTGTACTGATGAACACAGAGAAGGAGTGCCTAAAATTAAACAGTTCTTGCATGCGATTGTGGTCCTGTTAAACACAATATGAGCTACTTTCAAGAATGCAAAACAACAAAAGGGTTCTCTGGTACTTTTTGATAATCATTGAACATCCCCCCCCCGTGGTAGTTAA
Source organism: Triplophysa yarkandensis (assembly GCA_033220385.1). Classification (NCBI taxonomy): domain Eukaryota; kingdom Metazoa; phylum Chordata; class Actinopteri; order Cypriniformes; family Nemacheilidae; genus Triplophysa; species Triplophysa yarkandensis. The sequence continues at coordinate 6,929,688 of CM065656.1, read as the reverse complement.
TGGGGTCCAATGTTACAAGCATTCTTCCAAATACCCCTTTCAGTGTTCATCAGATCTAAGAATTTAGGGAACATTTAGACACACACTTTATTCATGACAGAATTGTCATTTTTGAGAAAACATTTCCTTAAAATAGAGGTATACCTTTTTACTAGTGGTAAAAAATTGGCAAACTTGTGTATAAATACTGTAACTTATATCATTTGAATATAAATCTATGTATTTTCAGTGGTCTGGTGATAAGTATGCTGGTCAGTTTTCTGTTTATTCTGCTGCTGAGGTTCACAGCTGGCGTACTCTTCTGGTTGGTCATCTTTGGGGTCATCGCTGCAGTTGGATATGGTTGGTGATATATACTGCACAGAACAAAACTCAAAACTAAACTACAAAGTTACTTTGTATTGCTGTCATGAACTTTCTTTGTTTCTATGGTTTTACTTTATGACTCAGTCGTCCGTGTGTATTAAAGGGATAGTTCACTCAAAAATTCTTCAAGTATATACATTTCTTTTCCATCACAGGAATATGGCATTGTTATTGGGAATACAGTTCACTGAGGGGAAAGCCAGACTCTGATGTCACCATCTCAGACATTGGATTTCAGACTGACTTCAAGGTTTACTTGCAGCTGAGTCAAACCTGGCTGATATTCAGTGAGTTATTTTTTGTAAGATATGCTGTCAATGGTTGAATGTGTTAAATATGAACAGTTCAGTTTGTTGGACATGATTGACGGATTGATATTTCTCCTCAGTGATCTCATTGGCTGTTATTGAGGGTATAATCATCTTAGTGCTGATATTTCTGCGCAACAGAGTTCGTATTGCAATCGCTCTTTTAAAAGAGGGTAGCAAGTAAGTTTTAACCTTCACATGTTCTCTTGTTCTTCCTTTGTTCTCTTTCTTTCATTCTGTCTTCCCTTATTTTTCCCTCATTCTTTCTCTTCTTCTCGCATTCTTTCTTTTCTCTTTCTCCATGTCTGTCTGCCTGTCTGTCTGTCTGTAATTTTTCTCTAATTCTTTGTGTTATTCTTTCTGTCATTCTTATTTCTTATTCTTTCTGTCATTCTTTTCTCTCTTTCTTTCGTTCTGCTTTCTATTATCTTTCTTTCTTTCTGTCTGTCTGTCTGTCTCTCTGTCTGTCTTCCTTTAGTTCTCATAGTTCTCGTTTGTTAACTTGTTCTTCCTTTGTTGTTTATTTCAGTCTGTCTTCTGTTATTCTACAATTTTTTTTCTTTCCCTCATTCTTTCTTTCTTTTTCTCATTCTTTCTTTCCTTCCAGCAACAAAGTCTGAAATGTTTTCTTTTTTATGTAGGGCGATCGGTTACATTATGTCAACACTGTTTTATCCCATCATCACCTTCCTGCTGCTGGCTCTCTGTATCGCATACTGGGCTGTTACCGCGGTGTATCCATATACCAATGGGATGTGCATATTGCACTGGTGTAAAACGCTTTTTTTTTTTTACAAACTGTCTCTTTATATAGCTCAGATGTTGTGTATTCCAATGTTGTGTCCTTAACCATAGTTAAATTCAGTTTTCTGGCATCATCTGGGGATGCAGTGTACAAAGTAATGTCAACACTACCTGACTGCAAGTATACCAACCTCACCTGTGACCCAGAGGTAATTGAACAGATACATGTAGATCCAAATATAAGGCAAATATATATGTTGATATAGAAACCGCTTCACTCTACCAAATCAATTCACATTCAATATTACTTTGTGTGACTCTACATTTCAGTCTTTCAGCCAGTCCAACGTGACTAAGCTGTGTCCGGGCTCCCAATGCACATTTGCATTTTACGGCGGAGAGAGTTGGTACCATCGATACATTTTTGCATTTCAGCTCTGTAATTTATTCATCTTCCTCTGGTTGGTGAATTTCACCATCGCGCTGGGCCAGTGCTCCCTTGCCGGGGCATTTGCCTCTTATTACTGGGCACTGAGGAAGCCGGCAGACATCCCACCTTGCCCGCTGGCTTCATCTTTTGGCAGAGCCCTAAGGTATGTTGACATCAGTGAGTGGGCAGACTGTGAATTCTAGGTGTGTAACATGTGGTTTGAGTTTAAATGTAATTCCCTTAAATCACAATACTCCCTTAAATAACAATATTGACTGTTCCAGGTATCACACTGGCTCGATTGCATTCGGAGCTTTAATCCTGTCTGTCGTGCAGTTCATCCGGATCGTTTTGGAGTATCTCGACCACAAACTCAAAGGTTTAAATCTACTGGATATTTTGAGATGTTCAAGCATTGGCTCGTCCACCTTTCTTCATGTTTAAACATCTCTTCCCAGGTGCTCACAATGCGTTCTCGCGCTTTCTGTTTTGCTGCCTCAAATGCTGTTTCTGGTGCCTTGAGCACTTCATCAAGTTCATGAACAGGAACGCTTACATTATGGTGAGACACTGTTCATAACATTTGAGATACCAATGGTTTAGTCTTGTTGAAATGATAGTTCACTTAAAAAAATGAAAATCGCTTTATTTTTTCCTTACTCATTCGAAACCAGTATGACATTCTTATTCAGAGCACAAAATATAAAGATTTTTGAAACTAAACAAAATTGGTCTCTATTGACTTCTATTGTATGGTCACAAAACCACCCTAACATTTCTGATAATAACTTCTTTTGTGTTACACAGAAAAAAGTCAAGTAATGGTTTTAGAAATATAAATAAATATTGATATTTTGTTTCTTTTTGGGGAAATGTATCTTGAATCAAATGTAGGTTTAAAATGTTTTAAGGCAGTAAATATGTTATGATGTTGTCTTTTTCTTCTGATTCCCATTCTCAGATGGCAATATATGGGAAGAATTTCTGTGCGTCAGCCCGGGATGCTTTCTTCCTGTTAATGAGGAACGTTGTAAGGTGCGGTGAGATTCAGCACAGATGAAAGATTTACGATGCTTTAGTCGCTGTGAAAGCTGCTAACAATGTCTGTCATATACAAAGGACAATTTCTATTTTTAGTCACTGTGACATTTACAGGATGTTTTTGAGTTTTAATGTTACTATAATAGATTAGTCCCCCTTGTGATTATGTTGTTGTTTGAATATTTTGTCTAGAGTTGCTGTTCTGGACAAGGTTACTGATTTCCTGCTGTTTTTGGGAAAACTGCTCATCTCAGGGAGTGTAGGTGAGTCAAATATTTGGTCTGTATTATATACAACTGACAATATTTATAGAACTGTGTGCACAGACTAGCACATTCTTTGTTAATTATGTCTTAATAAGGTTGTAAATATGTTCTCGCAGGTGTCCTCGCCTTCTTTTTCTTCACCCGCAGAATACCAGTATTCCAAGAAGAGGTGCCATCATTAAATTATTATTGGGTCCCTCTTCTGGTGAGTGAAAGAAACACTGCTTATTTTGCATTAAACTGATAGTTTAACCAAAATTAACAATTCTGTCATCATTTACTCAACCTCTGAAAACTGTATAACCTTCTTTCCTTTGCAAAACAGAAAAGGAGATATTTTTAAAAAGTCCTCACGGGTGTCAGTTCCCAACATACTTCAAAATATCTTCTTTTGTGTTCTGCGTAAGTCATAAAGGTTTGAAATGTCATGGGAGTGGGTAAATGATGACAAAATTTCCCTATTTGAACCATCATATTAATTAATTGATTTTCTTTGATTTTATCTTTTCTCCTTGTATTATCACAGACTGTGATATTTGGATCCTATATGATTGCACATGGATTCTTCAACGTTTATGCAATGTGTGTGGACACATTGTTCCTTTGCTTCTGTAAGTACACTTCTACTTATTCAACATTCCCACACAGGTCGTCAAATTAATAATTATAAATGCTATTTTTTCAGTTCATACATGCAGCATTGTATCTATAAAAACACTTGAGTGTCCTTTCCTCCTTTTCATGCATAATGATCTATTTCCTTTGTTAAGAATCCAAATCTCTCTTTACACTACATTTCAAACTACTAACTAACTCTCTTTCCTTGCTGTCTTTCCTCTTCCATCTTCTGTTCTTTATCCCGACCTGACGGGATACTCCAGGTGAAGATCTTGAAAGGAATGATGGCAGTCCTTCTAAACCTTATTACATGCCTCCAGGACTGCACAGGATACTTAAAAAAGAGGACAGTGCAGGCAAAAAGTATACAGTGTCCTGAAACTATATTTCAGCGAGACCACATACTGTAGAACTGTAGCGCACTGCATCTGTCCTGCTGCTGAGCAAATCGTTCTGGGATATGGATGAAGAGCATTTATAGAAGTGATCTTTTCTCTTTTGAACTGTCTGTCAACACGGGCTGGCTCTCGCCTCCTTGCTGTACTTTTTTCCTAACTTCTTTTCTGTTTTCTTTCTGCTGGATTTATGTCTATCATTGCCTTACCTATTGCTTGTCATTCTAAAGCTAAAATTTGCCTACGATGTTATAACAAAACAATAAATGCAAAGGGTTTTATGATGATTTTTACTCTCTTATGATCTTCTAGCTTCACTGTTAGATATTTTTGTATACAAAACTTAGTTGATTTAATCTGATTTACGGTTTAGTCTAATACAGTATATTTATGTGCATGTGGGCTATTTTTTTACTCCACATGCATTTAATATTAGATTGTCATATCCCAAACGGCTGGTGCCACTGTATTAGGGTTATATTGTATATCTTCTTGTAAGCAATTTTTTTAGATAGATTCTGTGAATTTAAAGATGTTTAAGGGCAGTATTTAATAATGTGCCTAGATTTACGAAGAAGTTTGATACTCTTCTTTGGGTCTTTGCAATCAATCTAAAAGCATTTGAAATTCAATTTATGAGGAACGTGAAAGCCATTTTTTTTTGTATTTTTGTAATGTCTGTCAGGTTTAGTATGAGTTAAATGTTTTTTAATAGGGGGAACTTTGGTAAAGATAAGTTTTTCCTGAATAAAGCTGAACTAAATACTGAACAAAATAGTCTGTTTTTATTAATATACATTCTCAGTATTGTTCATTACATTTTGTACATTTATTGTTTCATGTGCATGGTGCTTCTATGTTTGTATTTCCTGTTCAAAACTCCCAACAGTGATTGGTCTTAATAACGTTTCTTGTGCTCCTGCATTTAGTGAGTGACCTGGAGAAGAATGATGGCTCAGCATCACGCCCCTATTACATGGGCAGCAGTTTGCGGGCAATCCTGAACAAGAAGAACCACAAGAGGCCAGAGGACAAAAAGAGATGTGGACAGAGAGATAGAAAAAGGGACTCACTTTGAGACATATGAAAGTAGATATTTCAAAAATGTAATTCATGACATAAGTTTCATTTTTGGAATATTCCTTACGGTTTTGTTTCTTCAGTCTGTTACATTGTAACACATTTTACCATGTTTAAATATATTACACATATACAGATGTAAATTACAAGCATTTCATACAAATGTTGGTGTTATATTGCAAGTGTATTGTGTGGTTTTAGATGCTTTTAATTATCTATTTGATGAAGATAATTTACTCTTTTTACTTCCTCCCCGCCATTTACAGAGAAGAAGAGATCAAATATCAGTTTACTATTTTTATATTAATAACGCTTGCATTCACACCCATGTAGGGTGAAACTTCCACTTCTCTCATATTGAGAAAATTACAGAATTTGCTATTCACTGAATGAATTTCTTAACTTGTTCCAAGTTATAGGTTGTAATTGCAGTTCAGATGAAGTGCTTTAACACGCAGCTAAACAAACTCTAAAAGAAACTACATGTTGATCTGAGCTCATTTCTGCTGTGCAGAGCGTATAATTGTATTTATTCCTTAATTTCTTTTATTTTTATTTTACCATTCATTTATCTAAAACACCTCACTTCTCTAGAGTCTCGCCTTCTTTGTGATGGCTGCTCACACTTCAGCAAAGACTTACTCATTCTATTTTGTTAATATATAGTTTTGTTAATATTTGTGTCTAATGGTGATTTAGATACACAGTTTTGCTCATAAAAGAACAGAAGTGATGCGCCAATTTTAGATGATGATGGGCAAAATGTGTTATTTTAATAGTTTTTCTAAGGAATATGCATAAAAATGCATTTTCAAATTTGGTGTTTTCATAAACTTTATTTGAATATATTATAGTAAATGCATGTGCTGAATATGTGTAGTGCAGCCAAATTATTTTAAGTTTGCCAAATTTTAAGAGCTAAGTCTCTAGAGACTTTTTAAGCAATTTCCTTTTGTCAAATTATTGTATTTTATTGTTTGCTAAACAATTTTTTGTAGTTGGTAAACTTTTTCACAAATGTTGTAATGCGTATTATTCTATTGTAACTTGAGTGTATGCGAGGATAAGTTCCATAAATAAAGATTTGTGATAAAATAATAGTTTATATTTATTTAGACAACTTGAAACAAAATAATAAATAAATATTTAAAACGTACATCAAAAATCAACAAAATAATTGATAGACATTCTGGTAAGGAACTTTGTTCCGCAGTTAAATAAATGTGTGTGAATTGTTTTAATCATGATTTAAATTAAACTGATTGCAACAGTTTAAGGAACAACAGTTTTACATACAGCATAATAGCAATGCCTATATGGGAGTTACCACAACATACAAACAGTTTAATAGTGGCACAAATTACAGTTACTAGCACAACATTTACAATTAAATTGTAAAATATGAATTATAAAAGAAATTGAAAGTTTAGATGCTGCTGATTGGTAGATGTGTTGATTGATGGGACAGAAAGGGCTGATAGAGCAGTGACGTTGGTGTGTGTACTAGAAGAAAAGAGAAAAAAGAACAAATTAATAAATTAAGGGCCCTTTGCACTCACGTTCAATTGATTTGGATGTGCACTAAAAAAGTATTGATGTTTCCATACATCTTTTGAGTATGATTACCGTTAATACAGGAGTTCAGGGCTGTAAACAGTTGTGTGCCTGTGGTGCTATGAATGTTGTTAATCTGTCTGTCCGGTTGTAGATCAGACAGACCTCTGTCTGGAGGTGCTGAATGTTGTGGAGGGACGTGCTTCTTTTGGCGGGCCCGACAATTCTGAAACCAGACCTGATCAAAAGAGATGTAGTGGAAAAAGGCCATTATTATAGATGACTTAAAAAGATCATGAAATCAATCAAGTTTACTCGCAAAACGTCCTTAGAAAGATTTTAAACAAACTTGGGCATAGATTTTAAAAGACATTTTTTTATATATTCTAAACCAAATGAATGCCAACGTGTTTCTTACACAAAAAATTCAAGATTATTTTGTTGACAGCATTTTAGGTTTCCAAAAGGAATCAGAACATTTGCATCACTATTTGTAATGTGTTTTAATTTTTTTCTTTTAGATATAATTGTTTTTGATCTGGTTTTCACTGTTAGTTATAAGTTGACACAACAACAAAACCTGGATACACTGTACATACAAGTTGTGGTCTGTCTTGGACAGAAAACATGTAGAATTGTAGACAAAATGTGCTTATTTTGAAATATTTCGATCTGTATTGCAAGTCAGCTGACAAAATATAATGTTCGGCTGTTCATTATGCAAACTTATGCTGTGACAACTAATATCTTAAACATTATTATTTAAGTTCTTCAGTCTCTGTTGGTTGAGTTAACCCAAAGACATGCTCGTGATGGGTTGCTTTATTATTTAAGTTGACTTGGTGTAACAATGTATAACAATGTGTAACGTATGTTATAAAGCTTAATTCCCTGCCATGTCTAACCTGAATTATGCGGCGGCTGAGTCCAGTGAGTTCGGCGAGCTTCTGAAGCATCTGTGCGTCTGGATTATTATCCTGGGCAAACTGGGTCTGCATGATCTGTAAGGGGAAAATACATGCATTTAAAATCACATTAAGCCCTTGTTATTGTAACATCTTCACATTACTTACCAGAAGCTGATCTGAGGTGAAACTGGTACGAGCTCTTTTAGAAGGCTTCTGGTTCATCTCGCATTCATTGGAGAAGACAGTTTTCCCTGGATTAAAAAATGCAGTTAAAGGGAATGTCTTACTGTAAATAAATGTTCTTTAACCAAACAATGCAAATGATACATATAAAATAAAGTAATTCAAAGCTTTAAGCACTCCAAACTTCTCACCATTCATGATGGGCCCTTTGAGTTTGTCCAGCACACAATGGGCTCTACACAACACTCTTTGACCCTTCAAAGCAAACTCTTCCCCAGTGGAGAGCTGTCTTCTGCAGGTGAAGCAGGAGAAACACGCCAGGTGGTAAACATTTCCCTTTGCCCTGCGTACCCAGTCCGTGGAGAGGACAGTGTCTCCACAGCAGGAACACAACCTCCCATACTTCCTGTCAATCAACAAGGTAAGGGTTACAAAGTGTGGTATTTTTCATTTGTTCTTTTTTCTTGATTTCAGAAGTACCTAAAATAATCAAACTTGCAGAAGACCTCCATCCCACGGATATAGCAGCTGGCATATGTGCACAGGGATGCTTGGCACACACTGCAGGATAGGCATTGTGCATGCCAGCACTGGCCATTTACCTATCAAACAAACCATGTGTAAATATCTCTATGCATGGTAATAAACAGATCATGTGATTTTACCTGGTTCTTACCTTGAGGAGATACCTGTCTAAGATGTCTTTTCCACACTTAACACAAACAGCTTTGGCTTGGAGAGCATCAGGTGTCATGGATTGAGTTTGAGCAGATGGAGAATCCGGATCAGGATGATCACTTCTAACTTCAAGTGATGTCTACCAAACATTGATTATGTAATGCATGCTTTAAATGTAAATTTTTTTATAGTTCATATGATGAAGTTAAACATACCTCATTTGCATCTTCTCTTCCCTTGCAGAGGAAATCCTCACTTTCAATGTTGGACATGGCTGTGCAGAATGGGCATCTCACGCCGCAAAGCATCCTTTAAATATGGGCGCTCCATCCCATAAACAGCAACCACTCTCCTCTTCACCATGACAACCTGAAGGATTGTTTCAAACTGCATTGACTGCCTTTAGACGGAAGAATTTGAGTCATTATTTAAACCCGCCTGTAATGGTTGGGTTTATTATGTACTTGAAATCCGAATTAGGAATTCGGAAAGGGTTCACACAATGATGTCTCAGCCCAAAGGTATCAATTTCACCTGTCACTCAAAACCTGTCAAGAGTTTAAGGAAGAAGAGAATTGATTTCTTTAATGATGGCAATTAAAAGGCCACGTTTAGCACAAACGTTTAACCAGAGAGAGGCAAAGGTGAAGAGGTCTCATTAAACTCTTCACATTTAATTGCCTTTATTTCCTGACGGGTGCTTTTCTTCTTTTGCTCATTTGGGCAAATGTTGAGAACACAGATTCGTGCCACTTTTGGCTGGGAAGATCCATTAATCCTTATCATGATTGGGTTTTTATTCTTCTTTATTTATGTATGCTGGGTGGTCTTTGTCGTGTTAACAATAAGATAATTTCAGAGGTTAAAATGACCTCTCATTTTCATTTACATGTCAGCCAGCTGCAGTTCAATACAGAATAGCCCAATCCATGAAGTATTGCCTTTTCACAATTAATAAAGAAATATATTTCACTTCACAGTTGTCAAAATAATAATACACTTTTGTCAAATACAAAGTTAATGCAAAAAATATCAATCAAACGTTCCAATGCAAGGTAAGGATGATTGTATGAATGCTTTTGTGCAGATATTGCAAAAAGCAATATGGGGACACATAAAATAAAAAATAAAAGATGAAATATATATTATAAATGAAAAAAACGTGTGTTAATGTTTAAAAATGGATTGTTTGGGTTTATATAAATACATTATATCTATATTGTAAATTGCCATGCATTTTATAAGCAATTCTTGTGGTTATTGCGATTAAAATAATAAACACATTTAAAAAGAATTCAATAAAAAGATATAGCAGAAACAAATTTTTTTAATCAATTGGTTACAAAAGAGGAATTTCATGAAAAATCCATTTGTGTAAAAACTATGATTTTTTGTTAATCTGTGTTGCATTAGAAAAGGTTCTTCATGCACTATAGAGTAATTAAATAATTTGACACATTTCAGTACAGTGTAAAAATTTAACTTTTCAAGCATCCAATTATGTCAATCTGTGTTAAGATTTGTGTGTTTCTTGTTGAACAATGTTGAACAAGATTTTTTAAACGTGTTAATGTTTTTTAAACCAGATGGTTACCAAAGTGAAGTATTAATTTTGTTTACTAAAGATACTGTAGTGTCCTAAGTATGTGAGAAGGGTGTTAATGGGTGCAAATGCTGTAACTTTTTTCAAAATATCATCTTGTGTGTTCCGAGGAAGCAAAAAACATCATAAATGTTTGAAATGACATGAGTGTTAGTAATTGATGACACAGTTGTTATTTTTGGATGAACTTTAAGCATTAAAGTGAGCAGCATTGTTTCTTGTAGTGGACCAGGACCAGACTTGAGTGTTTTGATTTGAAGGGTGTTGTGATTGCTGTATGACTGTATGCAGGGATCACAGTGGGTTCAGTCTGTCTGTCCAATCAGAACACTGTGTGAAAACACTCTAATCAGTCAGTGATTGCCTTCTGTCCAATTACAGTAGAAAGACTCATTCTAACACTGATTGCATTGCCTGCCACCTGAATCCCACCCAAACATTCCTGTCCCCAACTGACCCACCAGTTATGCCCCCCTGTAGAACTTCTATAAGGATTTATGTGTTTACATCATTTCTTCGCAACATATATAAAATTACACTAGTGCTTTGGGAAAAGAGAAAATAGCTTAATGAAAATTCTCTTAAGAATTACTTACTTTATTTGTTCTAAACCTGCATACATTTCTTTGTTAGGTGACAACAAGAATATATATTTGTGCCAATACTTGTAAACAAACCGTTCACTGAACTCTTGACTACGATAGCTTGAAAAATAAAATCAGTCAAAAGTACACTGGAAACTTTTATCCTACATTCTTCCAAATATCTTGTTGTCAATGGGGTCCAAACACTGTTGGGTTTTAAGAATTCTTCCAAAAATCTTTCACCAGAACTAAGAAATGTAAACAGACTTAAAACAAATATGTGTAAATGATGACAGAATGTTTACATTTGTGTAAACTGTCCCTTTAGTAGTTCAGTGTGTAGGGAGGTATGGATATTTCAATAGACATTACACTTAGTGTCAATTGCAATTATGACACAAACCAAACCCATTGTGTGCACCTTTCTGGTTTAATACCAAATGCTTGTACAAATATGTATATCCTATAAAAGTACTTTTATATCATAAAAGTATTATATATTACTTCTTGATATCCCTAATAAACTAAAGAGAAAAACATGTCAGAATTAAGAATTTTGAACAGCATTTGCTGTGAAGTGCTCATATTTGATAAAAACACCAGGGGGCGCTGATGCACAACTTTAATCTTTAAACAAAATGTTCTACAGGCAATTAATTGATTATGATTTCACACACACACACACACACACACACATATATATATAAATATAATGATTGATCATGAATATATTTCTCCTTATTTGAACAAAAACTTCACAATGTATACCTAATACACACACACACACACACACACACACACACATACACACACACATACATTTATATATATATATATATATATATATATATATATATATATATATATATATATATATATATATATAAATGTATGTGTGTGTGTATGTGTGTGTGTGTGTGTGTGTGTGTGTGTGTGTGTGTGTGTGTGTGTGTGTGTGTGTGTGTGTTTTAAATGTTTCTGTTTATTAAAATCAAATCATTTAGTGGCCTAACATTTTTGGGGAAAAATAATATGAAATGAAATATTTATTTATTAAAAGAAATAAACATAATTAAACCCACATTAAAAATAATTTATTTTATGTAGCAACAAAGACAAAGAAAAACATTTCATAAAATAAAAAACGGTTGCTAAATGATGAACTTGTAATATAAATATTAATATATAATCACACGTTTAAATATGAAGCCCACCTGCAGAGACAGCTGAGGGCGGTCACGTGACTCACCATAGCAACGCTTGCTGTCATCAGTTCCTCGAGGAGCCGGCAGACAGATGCACGAATAGTTGAATGTCCTCTGGAATAAAGAAAGCTGCTTTACTACACAAACTCACCTGTCAGAGACAAACATGAGTCACCTCAACCCGGGGTGAGTAACCAGACTGCACCCAAATGCACTTTTTAATCATATGTCATACTGCAAGAAAGTCTAAGCAGTGCATTATCAAAAGTATAAAGAAAATGAAGTCATTTGCATATTTGTTTATACATTTGCATGAACATATTCACTTTGTGTACACCATGATACTTTAACAGATGTTTGTTTTTTATAAAATAACAACATATGACATATAGTTAGTTGTTGCTGTGGGGATATCAACATCATCTCTAGCTGTGTTATGCATGCATGACTTAACTGTTAGGTTTTCTTAAACACAACACAAATATCCGGCTTAAGAAATGTGTGAAATGATTGTTAATCCCGAATGACAGCTGGTTTTATTCATTGTTTTGACTTGTTTGAATAGTTCATTTATAAACAATTGTTTTTTGAACAATATGAAACAGACACAGGGGGGCATGGGTTAAGTGTCCTGTCCATCCACATTCAATTCCAATAGAAACCAGACACCGGTAATGGTATCTGCTTGGCCTGAGGATTGGTGTATGGCTTCTGTTGTCTTCTTTACAAATGCTGGCGGAAATCAAATCTGTATCGGAAAAAGCCAGGCCGACAGATAGTCCAGCATTTCCAGCACTACATTTGACACAGATGTAGAGTGCTCGGCACCCATGGCCCTGAGGATCAGTCAATCATTTAATCAGAATACAGTATTCAACCTTCTTTAGGAGGGCATATATGAAGGAGTTGTACGGGGACTTGTTGAAGACTTGTAATTGGTCTGTCTTGAGTCTGATTTATTGCCTATTGATCAAATCCTGTGCCTATTTGTAGTCTTTTTGCAGCATATAATAGTTTAACTGACAAACATCTGAGCGGATATTTCAACAATGTGAGAATACGGAGACATCTTCAGAAAGTCGGACTGGTACGTGTGTATTAAGACTAGAACATCCACAGTTATTGTATTATAATCCCAAAAATAAAACATAAATCTGTCATTGTTTACCATTATTCATTGTCAAAAATATCTAAATGACTTTAATAGTGGAACACATAGGAAGATATTTTCAGAAATTACTCAGTGTTTTTGGGTAAATACAATGAAAATAACTAGCCTTAAGAAAAATATATCTATAGTAGTGTGTTATTAGTACACTCATTTTAAACTTAAAATTAGAAAGTATATATTTAGAATAGAAAGTATAATTCAACAAGTACACTACTAATATTAGTATATTTACTAAATAAAGTATACTTTTAGATGTACTTGACCATTCCTTAAGTATCCTTATAAAAATTAACTTCAAGTAAACGTCTTTTTCATACGGGTGGGACAAACAACCAAAAAAAAAAACACTTGATAACCAACATTCTTCAAAATATCTTCCTTTGTGTTCTGTGGAAGAAAGAACATCACACAGAATTGGAATGAGAAAATTATTTAAAAATATTAGAATTTTTCGGTGAACTATCCCTTTAAATATATTTGAATTTTATGGTGGGGTTTACTAAATAATAATAAGTTGTATGTCAAAATTCATCCCAAACTTTTGCATAGACTGACATGGCACTGGCATTCTCATAACGATCCTATTACATAATCAAAGTTCCATTTTTGTGTCCTTGTAAAAAGATGAAAGAAAACCAATTTTGTCATGATATCCAAGATAAATGAATCAGTCATTAAATACAGGTGCTTATGCTTCAGATCACCCGGAGTGGACGGATTGTTCCGGATAAGGAGTACAAGCACAAGCTGATTCAGAGAGCACATCAGAAACATGTCAGAGAGTGTCTGGCTCAAGCCATCTTTCACAAGGTGCTAGACATGGAGGTGCGCTCATTACACTTACCTGTATGAGGGTAGCATGCAGGGATTTAGTTCATATTTAAAAAGAAAAAATTAAATAGTGAAGTTTTATTATGGCACCTTACACTATTTGGATTGTATAAAAGCAGCTATAAAGGAAAAAATTAAAATAAATAAAGACAAACTTGAAATTATATTAAGAAATTGAAAGAAATCAAAGCATATTGTACATAAAAGATACATATATTAAACGATGTATTACATTTGTTTATGCACTACAAAAGTCATTCAAAAGATGAGCTAAAAATTCACTGAGATACATTGTAGAGAATATGCACATAAAATTTTATGCCGAAATATAATATAAATTCTGTTCTGTTTTGTTAAGCGTCTTCATCAAACAGAGATCAAGAGAAAACTTGAGGAGTTTGCACAGAGGGAGCGAATTCACAAAATGAAGGTCAATTTAGTCAAAACTTACTGCAGGCCTTATGTCATGATTCTGCCTATCTTGGTCATGTTTTTCCTGGTTTTGGCAGAGTCATGGCAGACCTGTGTTGTGTGAGTGTCACATGGTATTGTTTTCTTACATGCCATGTGCTCTCTTGTCTCGTCTCTTGACCCCGCCCCCTTGGTATCCCGTCTAGCTTCCCATCATCGTTTCATTCCCCACACCTGCCTCGTGTCGTTATCCCTTGTTATGTTTCCCTATATAAAGCCCTTGTGTTTTCTGTCCTGTGTCGCTGCATTACGTTTCTTACATGTGTTACTCTTGTTCGTGGTCTAGTCCTTGTGAAGGTTCCTGTTAAGGTCTTGTATTGTGTTTCAAGTTTCATGTCCCTGTTTAGCCTTGTTTTAGTTTTAAGTACTCCTTGTTTTGTGCCCCATCGTGGGAAGTTTTTTGTTTGCCATTTTTATAGTGTTTTGTGTTCTGTTTTCCCCATCGTGGGTTTTTGTTTTGTGTTTGTTTTTTGTGATTAAAGTCCTGTTATTGCACTATCTCGCCTGCATTTGGGTTCTCTCTCCTTCACCATCCATCCCAATCCTGACAGAATGCAGCGACCACAACTGAACCCAGCAGGCGAGAACACATGGCTAAGGAATGCGGAGTCCCGCTTACTGTTCGGGTTTCGCCAGGGAGACCGAGGGATCCGGGCCTTCGCCCAGGCCTTCCAGACGGTGGCGGCGGAGACCGATTTTGGGGAGAGGGAGAAGGCGGTGATATTTAACAGCTGCCTGACCAAGCCCCTCAAGCCCAGGGAGATGACAATGCTGAGTCCCCTCCCTTTCTCAGACGTGGCCAGGTACGTGATCAACCGGGATGATCCGTGGCCAGCGGCTCCAACCTGGGGTTCCAGCCCGCTGGCCACGGTCCCGGAGGATTGCGTCCTGGCCACGGCCACATTGGGGGACTCAGCTCCTCCCAGCTCCAGCGCCGCCAGCTCCCTACTCCCCGTTCCCAGTCCAGCCGGTCCCCCTGTCACCGTCCGAGGGAGAAGAGCCAGGAGGAAGTCCTGGGACTCCCCATCGGATTCCTCGGGTCCAGAGATGGTCCCGCCCCCTCCCGCAACATCTACTCTCACCCGTCGCTCAAAGAAGAAGCGGCGGGTCCAGGTTGCAGCGCCGGTCCCGGATGCAAGTCCTGTCCCGACGTCGGATCCAAGTCCTGTCCCGAATCCAGATCCAAGTCCTGTCCCGAATCCAAGTCCTGTCCCGACGTCGGATCCAAGTCCTGTCCCGAATCCAAGTCCTGTCCCGACGTCGGATCCAAGTCCTGTCCCGGATCCAAGTCCTGTCCCGGATCCAAGTCCTGTCCCGGATCCAAGTCCTGTCCCGGATCCAAGTCCTGTCCCGGATCCAAGTCCAAGTCCTGTCCCGGATCCAAGTCCAAGTCCTGTCCCGGATCCAAGTCCTGTCCCGGATCCAAGTCCTGTCCCGGATCCAAGTCCTGTCCCAGCGCCGGTACAGCCGGCTTTTCACGCGGCTCCTGCGCCGGTACAGCCGGCTTTTCACGCGGCTCCTGCGCCGGTACAGCCGGCTTTCCACGCGGCTCCTGCGCCGGTACAGCCGGCTTTCCACGCGGCTCCTGCGCCGGTACAGCCGGCTTTTCACGCGGCTCCTGCGCCGGTACAGCCGGCTTTTCACGCGGCTCCTGCGCCGGTACAGCCGGCTTTTCACGCGGCTCCTGCGCCGGTACAGCCGGCTTTCCACGCGGCTCCTGCGCCGGTACAGCCGGCTTTCCACGCGGCTCCTGCGCCGGTACAGCCGGCATTCTCTGCCGCTTCAGCGCCCTCGGGGGCATCAGTGCGGGCAAGAACTCGGGTGCCCAAACCCAGCCCTAAGCCCGCACGGACTCAAGCCCCTAGGACTCCCCCTGTCACACCCTTGTCTCGTCCCCCTCAGTTTGGACATTTTGTTCCCCCTCCTCCCATCCCGTCTATGTTATTTTTATTATGTCACCCCAACCCTTTTATTGTAATGTCTGTTGTACCTATGATTTGTTCTGTTATGTGTGTTTGGTTAATGTCTTTGTCCATGTCACTGTCTGCTGTGTCCCCTAATATATGTTCCCCTTAGGGTCGCCAGGTGGCGCTCCCTAAGGGTGGGTATTGTCATGATCTGGTTCTTCTTGTGAAATATCCTGTAGTCTTGTGGACCGGATCATGACAATACCATGTCCGTGTGTTTTGTTTTGTCTGTATAACTTTTGTAATGTGCTCTGGTCTTGTCATGTTCTTTGTCTGTTGTGTCCCCTTCAGGGTTGCTATGTGTTCCCTGGGGGGGGGGTGCTGTCATGATCTGGTCCTTCTTGTCATGTATTCTCTAGTTTGGTGGACCAGGTCGTGACAGCACCAGGTCCGTGTGCTGGTTGTGTTTATGTCCTGTTCTGTTTGTCGGCTCCCTTGAGGAACGCCAGGATGTCGTTCCTTAAGGGGGGGGTTCTGTCATGATTCTGCCTATCTTGGTCATGTTTTTCCTGGTTTTGGCAGAGTCATGGCAGACCTGTGTTGTGTGAGTGTCACATGGTATTGTTTTCTTACATGCCATGTGCTCTCTTGTCTCGTCTCTTGACCCCGCCCCCTTGGTATCCCGTCTAGCTTCCCATCATCGTTTCATTCCCCACACCTGCCTCGTGTCGTTATCCCTTGTTATGTTTCCCTATATAAAGCCCTTGTGTTTTCTGTCCTGTGTCGCTGCATTACGTTTCTTACATGTGTTACTCTTGTTCGTGGTCTAGTCCTTGTGAAGGTTCCTGTTAAGGTCTTGTATTGTGTTTCAAGTTTCATGTCCCTGTTTAGCCTTGTTTTAGTTTTAAGTACTCCTTGTTTTGTGCCCCATCGTGGGAAGTTTTTTGTTTGCCATTTTTATAGTGTTTTGTGTTCTGTTTTCCCCATCGTGGGTTTTTGTTTTGTGTTTGTTTTTTGTGATTAAAGTCCTGTTATTGCACTATCTCGCCTGCATTTGGGTTCTCTCTCCTTCACCATCCATCCCAATCCTGACACCTTAGTGAAGTAATAATATATGTTCATTTGACATTTTGTGCTATGCATTAGGTTGAGCGCTCCAGGAGATGTGACGATGAACCAATGCTAATGTTATCACCTCGGCCACCCACCAGGCCAAAGATCTCTCAAGCACGGCATACTGGACCTGAGGGGGATAATTCTGAGTCAACCGAATCTGTAAGTGGGCCTGCATGATATAGAACATACATCGATGCATTTCATTTAGTTGACAACGTCTGTCCGAGAAATATTTACCTAGAAAAATCATCTGCACTGTCAGGAATAAAGTTTTATTTTTTCCCTTTTTATTGCCTGGGAGTTCTCCTTAGGTATTTTATTCGTACCTTTACAGGTATATAAAATATAATATAATTTTTGGAACCAGTTATCATATTTTTATCATAAACATTTTGAAATTTGATTAAATGTTTGTCTGTCTTTATGTTGCTAAATAAAATAAATTAATTTAACTGTAGGTTTAATTTATATTTTCATTATAAATATATTGCTTTCATTTACTGAAAGTGTATAGGCTCTTTGTCTGGCTTTGTCTCTCTTAAACATCGTTGATTGTGTGTTAATGGTGTACACATTTAGCCCGGATCTTCCCGTCCCAACACCGCTCCAGGAAATATCCAGAGACCCGTTCGACTGAAGCCACTGAACAGCAACAGTGCCACGACATCTCTAAGGAGAACCTCCCCTCGATACAGACTGCGAGAGCGAGACTCCTCCAATGATACAGATCAACCTCTCAGTTATCTGGTGAGACTATCCTGAGTGACATAATGTATAATGCACATTTTGCACAATTTGTTTCTTTAAAGAAACGCTTCCCCAAAAGAGCACAGTCAGATCACTAATGGAGTTTGTTTTGTAGTTGGACAAAGACACCATGAGACAAACGGCCATGACAGATTTCTCTAGTGCTATCTCGCCCTACCGTCTCCCTGTTATTAACAACTATGTGACCCCCGTGCCTCCTCTCACGAAGAAAAGAGACAGAGGAACCAGAACGAATGGTACACACAGAGGCAGAAAGTTAAGACCCACAACAGCACCAACAGAGGTTAGTCTCATTGTTTTTATTAAACTGTTAAATTCTTATATTTTTAAACATTTTCTGAATTCTGATTGGAAGAGACAAACTGCATGTAAGTGCCCACATATATTCTGTTAGCCTCCCACAGCTCTTCAGAGAACATCCGCGCAGAATAAGGTATCAGTAAATATGGTGTATTTTGGGAAAAGTGTCCACCTGTCTCATGATCAGATGGACCTCAGAGATGAGGTAAAGGTGTACCAGCAGCACTGTGGAGGAGAGAATCTTTGTGTCTTCAAGGGGAGGTTAATAGAAGGAGGTTAGTGTCAGTAAAACATACAGTACCAAGTCTAATTTACCCCAGTAAATGTTTTAAAGTCTATAATTTATATCATTTAGAGTAGTTCATCATTAGAAAATATGAGTTATTATTTTTAAACATTCATGTTACCACACAGCAATATCTTGGGTGTTAAATATACACAATTGGTGGATATAAGAGAACACAAACACAGTATTGATATTTATATATTTGCATGAATTTGGGGATTTTTTTGTATGTGTGTGAACAGCCAGCGCTTCACACAAAGATCTGGCGTCATCATTTATTTAATCTATTATTACACGATAACCAGAAGAAAAAAATCAAACAGAGTAAATCCAGAGGACTTGTGTTAATGTCTTCAAGACGCTTCAAGACACCTGAAAAGCTACAATACTGTGAAAAGTCTCTTTACAATACTGCATAATAAGATTCTAACTAGATTAATACCAATAATTACAATATAAATGTTTAGAAATATCAACTCCTATTTTCTAAACACACACTTCTGCATATGTAGTTACTGACTCAAACCAATGAACCAAAGAAAGTACTGATGTGTCCAAGACTTTTCTAAATTACTGATGTTTCATGTTTTTTTTTAAACATTTACTTATTTTACATCACACTGTTGTCCAGAATACCAAATCTTGCATACCTTCTTCACACTCACTTAGAAACATTCCAGCTTGTGTCGAGACGCCATCAAGGGTTTCCCTTTAGTCTTACATTCTTCCTGAATGGCCTGCAAGTGGAGCGTCTCAGCTCGTGCTGCGAGTTCAAACACAGGAAGGGCTCACGACTCGGGGGCAGACATGGACACTTTGGGTTCTGCAGTGTTGAGGGAGCCTCTCCTTGTTACAAGTAATGACATTACATTTAACTTATTATCCATTTATCTTAATTCTTTAATTCCATATTAGCCAACCCTTACCTAACTCACTAACTTGAGATGCATTGTGGTCTTGTGTGATGTCAGGTGTATTATTGCTATGGGATTGGACAAAAAACCCACCCCTCCTGTCAGAAGAGTCAAAGAGGAGCCACCCGCCTCTAAGTCACCTGATGAGAAGGAAACCACAGATGTAGATGAGGATGTAGAGACACGTTCTAACACAGAGCCTTGTGCATCTCAAGAAAGGGAGAATGATCATAATGGAGATACTGAAGAACAGAAAAAGCGTAAAGATGTTCTGAACAGCATTGAACATTTATACATATACTCACCCTATAGTCATTTCAAATTTGGGCTTCGTTAACCAAAAGCATCGAAAGCCTAAATTGATCATAGCTCCAATGTCTTCCAATGGTCTTAGATGAACTGTAGCTTAAATGCTTTTTGGAAACCCAGCCCTGTATGATTTTGCAGAACACCAAAGAAGATATTTTGAAGAATGCTGGTAAACAAAGAACAGCGTCCCATAAATTTCTATAGTATGAAAACAAAACCAATACAGGTGAAAACACTGTAAAATATTAAATGTGGCTTTATAAAAAAAATAAACAGTTATGTTAACTTCTTAAGATTTCAAATCTTTTAAAAACATTAATATATTTTTTTCAATAGAAAATAAAAAAATAATTGATCAAAAAACATTTCCCTTATTTACAAATATTGTTTAAGTTAATATTTATTTGACAAATGTATATTTGTAATATAAACTAATATTTTAGTGAATTCTAATAAAAATATTTAAGTTGATCAGATTTTATTTTATTAACTTTAATTTAAATAACATTTAAACAGTGTATTTAATTATTTTTGTTTTTGTGTAAATTGTTTAATGTAAAGAATCATAAAAATGGTTTGGGTGTTAGTTTCACTTACCAACATTCTGTAAAATATGTGTTGTGCAGAGAAAGTCATAAAGGTTTAAAATGACAAAAGAATGAATAAATGCTTCTTTTCTTATTGTTTGGTCAAACTATCACTTAAAGTTCCTATTTCTGTTACTCTCCTAAAGACTATGAAGAAGATTTTGAGGCAGACGATGAAGGGCCTGTTGAAGATGGTGAGAATGTGGAGGAAAATCAGAAAGAAAAGTCTTCTATTACCAACGATGGAGTGAAAGAAACCGAGAGCATGGATGAACATGACCAAAGTGAAAATAACAAAGACTCTGACAGTGAAATTGAGGATGACAGTATGTCCAGTCAGTATTTGCTCTCTAGTCACACTGTTTAACACCATTTGCTACATTCACTGTATCTGTCTTTTGCATTCAGAGGTTAAACGGTCACCATCTGTCTCATCTGGCCGAACGTCCAGTTTGTCCAGCATTGACAACAGTGAGAGGGAAATCGAGGAGGACACCAAAGACGACACAGCAGTTGTTCCAGATGAGACTTTTAATGTTCAACCAGAAGAAGATCTCACCACCGCAAAGATGGAGGAATCCAGCTCTGTCACATTACCTCAAGCTTCAGAAGAGGACTCTGAGACGCAGGACAAAAGCGAAAAGGAAATGTCAGAAGAGCATGTTGAAGGTGAGGAGGCAAGGGAGGAAGCTAAACCTGATGATAATCCAGAAGAACCTGAAACAGAGAGAGGTGCGTATGTGCATGAAAACTAGTCCTGTGTGCGCACCGTGTGTCTGCTGTGATTGGACTTGCTTTCATCAGCAGTGGCTTTTTCAACATCAGAACTGGTAAACCTGTTTCTTGTTTCTCACAGATAAACAGTGTGTGGCATTTTAAATCAACTTTGGATTAAATGTTTAAATGATTTCAAATTAAAATGTAGTTATTCTGACAGTTCTGATTGTGTTAAAGCAGAACATATGTTAGATATTATTTTTTGGTATTTTCAACGCCTGTGAGAGTTTTCTTTTGTTTAACACTGGGTGGTCTTGCAAGTATGGATTGGTATTGGGCTTGTAGTGTTTGTGTTGTTTGTGTTCATGCATGTGATTTTTGTTATCCTATGCACACCACTCAGTATAAACTCACATTTCTGGATGTTAACATTCAGTCCATCAGGGTTGGATTTGATTCACCTTTTATTATAATTACATTGTAAGTCTGTGCAAAACAAACTCTTTTCTATAAACAACACACATGTGGCCTTGCTTAATTTAAAATTGTTATCTGAAAAACAACAAGTCTGTAGTGTAACCAGAAACACTGAACCACACTCATTGAAAGAGAACCATTTGTTTTATTTATTTCAATATTTCTGGAATTGTTCTTTTTTTGTCATGTATGCATTTCCATATATATTTTTTTCAGTGATGGTTATGCTTATTTTTTTTGGCATCTGTCCGGTCCCCTGCATGCACTGTCTGTAACCCAATTGTGTGCTGTGCGTGTGGCAATAAACCTCTGAGCAGCTATTTGATTTGTGTTTTTGTATTTCTTATATATTTCCTTTTGAAGATATTTTGAAAGAATAGCTCACCAAAACTGAGTTTTGAATTAGGTCATCCTCATGCAATCCCAGATGTATATTACCTGCTTTCTTTGGTAAAACACAGAGAAATAATTGTTAAATAATTTTATATGGATCAAAAATTCTAAAAGCACTTAAATGCACAAAATTGTTTAAAGTAAATTGTTTTTTGGAGCAAAACAATATTTTTTAAAGGAAACAATTATTTTATAATTCTGAAACAAAACAATCGAATCGCAAAATTCCAATACATCTACATGTTGAAAACTTTCAATTTCATATATTCTTGCATGTAACAATGTCACATGATAGCTCCTCACAAGATATGCAAGAACCCTAACTTAAGTACATCTGAGATGACATGACGATGAGATAGCAAAACCAACCATATTAACGATTTGCCATGAATTTCAAATGTCTATATCATTCCCCATGGCTGTTTAAAGCCACCTCAATACAAGAGAAGTTGGCTGAGGCTATTCTGAAGGAATCTCAGACTTGTTCAGAGCCGGAGCTTAGTGACACAAGCACAGAGGAAGATGAAGGGGCTTCCGTGAAGACCCAACAAGACAGCCAAGGTATTTTTTTTGTGGCCGTTTTGTAAATTTTGACATGTTTTTTACTTATTAAATGATGGATTACCTTCACAGGAGCAGAAGTGGAAAGTGTTGTGGGTTTCGCCTCACCACAACCACCAAACCCACTGGAAGATATTTCAGAGGAAAATAAAGCCAACACACATGAGGATGAATTTATTGAGACGTCACATGATGATGATAAAACAGGACAGCCTGAGTCAGTGGACACTAACACAGAGACACCTAACACCCCAAAAGACGATGAAGAGAGCCAGTCAATGAAGAATGAGGAGGTGCCTGCTAACTTAGACGAAAAGCAGGAGGTAGAAGTAAGTGAGACAACAAATGAAGCTGAAAGACAAGACAAACAGGAGGATGCTCAGACTAAAGAAGAAGAACCCCATGATGAAACCCTAAACAATGGAAATATAGATCATAAAGATATAACAGAAATAGAGAGCCCACTTCCAGAGAAAGCTGAAGAACCAATGATAGAGAAAGATGGTTTACTTTCCAATACTGAGAATAATAAAAAAACAGGTGACACTGAGAAGAAAGCAGATGACGCAGATCACAGCAATGAACGGCCAGACAGAGATGAAAGAGATGACCTAACAGATGAAGCTGGGTTAGCTGAGGAAAAGGTCCAGGAAACAGGTGGTGTGACGGATGATGCCTGTTCTGTTTACAAGCTCGAAGATGTAGAAAATCCTAGTGAGGAGAAAGTTAACAGTGCGGTGGAAGATATGAAGGATGGAGTGCCGATAGAAGAAGACGACAAGGTTGATGTTGAGGAGGTTACAGAGAAGGTGGAAGGTGAAGATGAGAGTAAAGATCATGAAGTAGAAGTTGCTGGTAAAGCAAATGAGGAAGAGAAAGAAAATGAAGGTGCGAAAGATTTAAATAAAGAAAATGAAGACGAAAAAAATGGAGAGAATGAGTCTGGTCAAGCTGAGAATACAGAAAATAAGGATCAAGATATGACGGAGACAGAAACAGAAGAAGAAAAACTAGATGTACAAGAGCTTTCACAAAAGGAAGAGCCTGAAGACAGTCTCAATGATGACATTGTAGAAGAAATTGAGAAAGTGAATAATGAAATGATGAGGGAACAGAAGAGAAATGAGAATGAGGTGGAGGAAGGAATTAGAGTTGAGATGGCAGAGCGAGAAGGTGAAAATGTGACCAAAGACTTGAAACATGAGGACGAAGAGGAAAAAAAAGAGGAGGAACATATAAATAAGATTGGTGATGGTGAGAATGATGAAAACAAGGAGGCTATTTCAGGTGAAAATGTAACACAAAAACCTGAAGATATTGAGCAAAATGGGGGACTGGTTTTACAGGGAGAACAAAATGAAACGCCAGATGATGACAACGAACTCCAAGAAGTAAATAAGGACTTACCGGCAGGTAACATAGATGCTGAAAATGGAGAGAGGCAAGAGGATGATAGGAATGTGGAAAACCATCTTCAAGATGAGACGCAAGACAAACCAGAGGAAGAGACTGTCGGTCCAGTTCAAAATGTAACAGATGATGAAACAAAGAGTGAGAATGATGAAGATGTGAGAGAGGAAAAAGATGTGGAAGTTTCTTCAGAGAAAGTTGTGGATGATAAATCAATGATGGAAGAAGTTGATAAAGAATCAGAAACCTCAGCAAGGACTTTCATTGAAAATAAAGTTCCTGAGGAAACATTAGAGGAGACGACGAACAAGAGTCCTGTAGGTGAAGACACGACAGACGAACATAATGATATCGAAACAGAACCAAAAGCTACTGACAATGACATGAGTGATTTTCCTGAAGAGAGTAAACCAGAGGAACCTTTAGAGAACAAATCAATTGAAGAGGATGGAAGATCCACATCCCATTCTGTAAAATCTCAGCCTGTGGAGAACATATTTAAAAAGAAAGAGAGAACCCTGAGCATTGATTCAGAAGAGACTCGCTCTGCGGTTTCAGATAAAGCGAATGGGGTGGATCTTGTGAGTAACTGGATAAACGTACATCAAGCCTCCAGATACTTCCAGACATTTATTGAACCGCTGGATGAAATCAAAGAGAGCTCCATCTCAGATGAAACTGAGAAGGATCAAAACAGTGAAGTATTAGATGCTAACGATACGCAAAGTACAGATGAAACAGCAACGCAGGTACAAAGCGAAAACAATGACAGCACTGGTCATGATACTATAGTCGAAAATCTTACAGAGAACAAACCTGAGGACTTAGAAGACAACGCTTCACAAGAGGACAAAGCCAAGGAGAGTGGAGAAAACAAGGAATCTTTGGTTACTAAGTCGTCAGGACAAAGTCATGAGGATGACGAGATGGACAGACGAGAACATTCAACTGTACACGATGTCACAAACCAGACAGATAAAACTGAAGTTCAAGATCTTGCTTCTGACTTAAATGCAAATTCTCAAGAAGAAACAGAACCAAATAGGCAACAAACTCCTATTGAAGAAATGATACAGTCGGAAACAATTGGCAAAGAGATTCAGGACAGTTCAAACCACAATCTGAAATCCGAGCCTGAGCCTCTGTCTGAGTATATTGAACCACAGAGTCCAACAATCACAGTCATTACAGACCTCATGGTCATCCATAAACCTGAAAACGGGAGTCAAGATGACACTGCAAGTGTAGATGTACATTCCAGAGAGTCGGATGGAAACAGGAGAACAAACGTTATCGACACTCATTTCAAACAAAGCGACGGTAATGACACTTTGAGCACTTTTTCTCTAGACGACTCCAGGTTTTTTGGGCCTGCCGGATATCCCAGGTTGACGACAGCCCACACGGAAAACAGTTACTAGTACACAGAATCAAATGTCAAAAACAGAACAAAGCAGCAATGCATGTGTAGATTGCAGATCTGCAAAATTGACTTTTGTTTGGAAGAAAAGCTGTCAATAGCCCACTGAAAATAGACACCACAAGTTATTTAATAATTCATGATTTAAAGCCCTCCTGTTGGTCAGACTGTATTAGAAGAATACCAGAAACATATGTAAGAAATCATTTAAATCCAATTGAACTAAAACCTTTGTATCTGTAATCACAGACAAAATGTTCCTGACTAGTATCTGGAACTATTAACTTGTGCTTGTACTATATAATTTCAATAAAATTGAAATTCTCATAACTTAACCCAGAATTATTCATTAGCAGCCACTACTTTGAACACATTGTTAAGGATTCGATTAGCTTTACATGTGTTTTTTTCCTCTTTTATAAATAATGAATTGTAATTACTTTGAGTTACTGTAGAAGGGACATTTTAGCCCCATGTGCAAGGCCAAACCTCTCCAATATTAGATGACATTGCTGACCGTGCTATTAGATAACATCACTCACAATCTGTTTAGACTGGTTATAAACTTCCTGTTTAACGCATCGGCTTGTTTGTCCACAAATGAAATGAATGTTTCATTTTGAAATAAGAATGAACTGCTTAAATACACTATTTGTCACATACAGTTATAAGTTTACTTTAAAACAAAGGGCACAATAAAAAACTGACATTATAATAAAAGTGTCCTGATTTTTCGGTATATAATTTTGCATGATAAAATATATAAAGATCAAACAGCACTTTAAAAAAATGATAAAAATAAGCAAAATCAGCAATGTGATTTTCAAAATAAAAGTGCCGCAGAAGGTCTTTTCTTGATACTAAATATTTTGTGGCTTGTACAAAGAAACATTTAAAGGTTTTTAAGAAGAAAAATTATTTATTTCCTTTTATAGGGTTAAGCAGTGGTTCTCAAACTGTGGGTGGGGGGGTCAAGATGGATCCAGTCAAACGCAATAAAATAAGACCACAAATAAAAAAAAGATTTTCCAGCATTGTATAACTGAATATGTTTTTAGTTTGATTAGTCGATAAATCTGTGGCCCACAAAGCAATTCAAGGGGAGCTTACAACAAAAGTCTGAGAACCACTTGTCAAAATTAGTTTTTTGCAACAAAGAAAATAAAGGTTAACCATACATACCAAGTTGTTTATTCTTAGTCATTGTTGCATTGTCCATTAGTGATCACTAGCTAAAGGCAGCTTTAAAAGATGTAATGGTGGTCCAGAATAACTTTTACACCATACACATTCGCCAGTTTTAAATAAATCAAAATAAAAAACATCTTTAAGAATTAACTATAAATGAAAGTGATAAAAAACCATAAGTGCCACAGGAACAAGGTGTTTATATCTTGCGAAGTGTTCTATGCTTTGTATTTTCTGTGTGTAAGGGGTTTCTGAGAGTTGCTGTGTCTAGTTGCTCTCTTCAAAGCTTCCACTGCTGCTGCATGAATGGAAACGCATGGTGCTCATGGGGTCTGACACATATCCTGTGGGAACAGCATGGAACACAGTGACTAACACGCTCAGCGTGTAACATGTCAAATCCAATCACCCAAGTTTTGCAGCATATGCTGAAAACACAGAGCTCTCTCTCATCTTCACAAAGCTTGGAAAACATTGCATGCATCAAATATATATTAATATTGTGATACTTTGAACGGGTAAAAGGAGAATAACACAAACAATATTAATGTTCCGTGCCATGGAGTGGTTTCGTAAACAGAAATGAATCACCCCTTTAATAATGATTCCAGTTGGACACAAACCGTTTCTGTCAATGGGTGGGAATTGCATGTTCCTCCTCAGCTCGTCCCGGGACAAACCCTGCGAGGATCTCCTTCCAGAACTGTCAGAAAAACAGAACCTTTATTTACCAATGACAGTGGTGTTGGTTTACACGAAAAACCACATAACAAGCATGATTGTCCTGCTATATAAAATTTTAATGATGCTAAATTGGCTACACTTCTGTTTCTTTGTTGTTGTCATATCAGCTCAATGAAGCCTTGCAAGGTTAGTCTTGCTCAGATGATCCTCTGTTATATTTGTTTTCCGTTCATGAGATTTATGGCTTTTGCCGGCCAACAACCTCATTGCTGGATATGGTCACCTATGCTGATTCATGATGCAAAGATTATGGGTCATTTGGATTCGGTTGTCATTTTGTCTTCCAGCGGTTTTGTTGACAGTTGCCAGGATCTCCCCACAACAAAACACACACATTCATCACCACCCATAAAGAATTAAGAGGTGACCACCAGCAAAGGTACTCACAGTGAATGTCATGCAAGTTTCAACGCATTTGCTTTCTTTTGTTGACGTGTTTGTTTCCAAGCAACCGTTCTTTGTACTGCTGGACTTAGCACTGTTGTACAGCAATGTTGTGCTTGAACTGCACGGCACTAACAAAACACGAGAGCAAGATGACCTGACTACTCCATTGATTGCTATGACGTAATGGTCAGGGAATTTCCTCAATACAATTTATATTTGTTTTCATGGAATAAATATGCTGTCTATAACTGATGGGAAGATTCAAATGATAATCATTTAAAAGTAAAAGAAGTTTTCAGTAAGGAACATTAATATATAATATATAAAAACATAAACATTGGTGAAAAAATTAAGAGACCAATTACAAATTTTCATGAAATCAGCATTTCTAGATGTATTGTGGCCGATCTACTGCATTATCTGTTAAATTTCAACAAAATCCAACATCAGGAGTGACAAAGCAACTGAATTGAGAAAAACTGACAGCATGATAAAGCATAAGTAAGAAGAAACATTAAAACTGTGATTAAAATAATTAATGTGTACAAGTCTTATTTTATATAGTTTAAGAGAGACAAATTACTTGATTTATTTGCAGTATTTGTACCAAATATCTTTTCTTTTCTTTTTTACCTTTTTCTACACGTTCATTCTCTGCGAATGAAAATCTTCGTATTAGTCTCTTAATTTTTTGTACAGCTGCAAATGTTACTCTGCCTGTAAAAAACTGGTCAGAAAATAAAATTCTGAGAAACAAGCATTAAAATGTAAAAATTAGATGTCAATCTCACAGATGTCAATATAATACTCTTAAAGAATATTTCTTGAATTGTGTGTAATGATTTTATGTACAAAAATGTAAATCACAAAAAATGACTTTTCACAGGCAGGGTCACATACTATCCCTGTCAGGCAGAAACAGTGTTTCTCCATATTTTGCTTTTAAATATTAAAAATTTATGTTTCATTCCCTGAAAAGTAGCATTTTTGTAAATATTCATCATATGTGGATTCATCATATGTGTGCTTGTCTTCGTACTTTTGGCTCCAAAATGCATAAGCCCGAGCGTTCAGGGCATATTCCAACTCAAAACGTGAGCGGAGGGCAGCCACGTGACTCCGTCCGGGACTTCCTCGAGCAGCCAGACAGTCTGTGGAGGAAGAGGGAGACAGAGAACCACTGCTGTTGCCGGAGGCTGGAGACATCAG
This sequence comes from Triplophysa yarkandensis, assembly GCA_033220385.1. Classification (NCBI taxonomy): domain Eukaryota; kingdom Metazoa; phylum Chordata; class Actinopteri; order Cypriniformes; family Nemacheilidae; genus Triplophysa; species Triplophysa yarkandensis. The sequence continues at coordinate 6,900,559 of CM065656.1, read as the reverse complement.
CTGGACACACACAGAAACAAGAAAAATGTATAAACATGAAAAAATGTTATGGCAACCTTAATCCACTTTGTAATGTTCACCTGACCTACCTCCACATTACACAAGCATTCCTCCAGTTTGGCCACCACCTCAGAAAACTCAGGCCTTTCCTGCCATACAGGATCAAACAGGATTTGTACAGAAATTATTTTTTGTTTATCAGCTGCTCAGATGAAGGGGGCTGTCTGATCACTACCCACGCAACATGTGGAGAGGACCACTTCAAAAGACCAGACTTCATCAGAGCAAAATAACAGAAAGATAAGAAGCAGAACAATGTCATTTACATTTGAGTTGATGAGCCCTTGTGAGATGAATATGTACTCCCTGCTTATTTTTAACCCTTGTGCAACAGTGTGTGTGGATCAATGATATGTCCTGTGTATTTAAAAAAAATCAGCCAAATGCAAAAATATGAACGTTTTTATTTTATCTTGGTGTATTTAGTTTTTTTAAAGACTACAACTACAATTTGTACAAAAAAGAATGACACATTTTCCTTGATTTTCAATGTAATAATTTCAACTAAACCCTTTTATCATCTTGGTCGTGCTTGCATTTGTCTCTTCCTCTAATGTTATATCCAATCATTGTGCAAACTGTGATTATCTTACTTAAAATAATGTTAATATAAATCAAGAATAAATGCACATTTTACACCTTATGCAGTTTTAGCCAAGCACCGGAGAGACCAGCATCTGAGAACATTGGAAGGTACAGTTTGTGAGAAAACACAAGGCAGTTTTGTTGTATAGAGACATGGTAGTCTAGCAACTGGTTGCTTATACACAGTAAATGAATAGAGCTTGTTCTTAATGATAAAGCATTCGGTGGAATTCCTACCAGAAAGTTCTTTTTAAAGTACTACTAAGAAAATGTAATTTATAAAAAGTTGTGAAATATTATTTATTTGTTTATTATTGTTGTTATTGTTATGATTGTCAACTTAATTAATCTATATCCTTTTTAATATATAATTTTGGACACAGACAGATTTTGCCAGGACCTTTTTTCAAAGATAACTAGACAGGGTTCACTCACCTCTGGACACACATTCCATCCTCTCATCAGCAGTGGTGAGATTGGTTTAGGGATTGAGTATCCAATAGGAGGCCTTACGTGATGATAGGCCATATCAGCAGCTGCCGCAGCTTAAAACAAATTAGGATGCCTTTTAATTGACCATTAAAAATCTATCTTCATTTTCACAAACATTGTATAGTCAACTTGCACAACCCATTCAGAAATGAAGTATACAAAAAATATCGAGTTATCATTTAACTTAATCACAGAAGGAAACACAAGGGTGCATTGCCTGGTTTGAGATGTGCAAAAGGAATCTCCCCGGTGAGCAGCTCCCACAAGCAGAGGGCATAGCTGAACATGTCTGCTTTCACTGTGTATCGGGTACACTGGGTAAACACCTCTGGGGCCATCCAGCGTAGATTCTGTACGGGAGAGCAAAATAACAAACATCGATAAATGTGTGACTTACTAAAAGCTTGCTAATCCCAGAGGATAAGGACACATCACCCCGGGGAACACCTTTACGTGTTTAGTGACGTCAGAGAGTGCCAAAGTCGCAATGTGAGCAGAATAAGTGCTGAAGTGATTGTTAGTACGTTATCTTTGCAAGGAGATCATTACCAAACAGAGACCAAGCATACAAGACTGCTGGAGATGGCAAACATACCCCGGGTTGTTTGGTCATGTTGTCCTCGTCCATAGATAAAAGGAAACGGGACTCTATGACAGCACAGATACATTTAAACTTTAGAACTTTGTAATAAATTCTGTTTTATTAATATCGATGCAATGTAATAGTTCACATCAATAAAATACTAACATGTGGCATTTTCTTCTTGTTTTCAGTAAAAATAACAAAACATATCACATTTACTAACTATATACACTATAAAATGGGTTGTGGGCATTAGATAATTTTCTCATGTACATGTTAAATAACCCCATTTGTATAAACGGAATTAAGCTGGCCTTAAATGCTTTAAAAGTCCTGACAGATGTAAGTAAGCTTGCAGGCCTTTTAAAGGAACAGAAGCTTTTCTTACCTCCAAAGTCAGCCACCACTGCATGTCCGTCCTCATACAACAGAATATTATGACTGCAAAGACATCACTGAGTGAAGTCTTTTTTTTTAAACACAGAACTTTAAAAATCACTATTCCTGGCAGTGCGGGTAAATCAGACTAGAGGAATTAAATACCATTCTGATTGTAATGTAACAGAAGTAATGATTTATTGAAAAAAGAGTAATGATGATGTTGGTTATTTACCTGTTGAGGTCTCGGTGGATGATTGGTTGGGTCAGATTGTGTAGATACTCCATTCCCTTGGCCACATCGATGGCAATGATGAGCTTGGACTGAAGATCGATGATCCTGGATGTTAAGACATCATTAAGCGAAAACCAACTCTCCCACTGATCAATGCACACACCCATCATTCCAACTCAAATAGATCAATGAGACCATGGTCACCTTAAAACCCTGTGCATGAGCGCTAAAAAAACACATGCTTAGTGAGATTGATTTAGGTCTTAAGCAAACCCCGTCGTCAAGTTCTAGGTGACCAGAGACCTGCTGATATATAATAAAATCTTCTTTGAAAAGTGATTAATTCAAAATACTTAGAGGTGTATCCTCATCATTCCAAATCTGTTGTTTGTTTTAAAAACATTTAATAGATTTTTTCAGTGAAAATATGTTTTGATTAACATATATGTATATATAATTGTAATAATTCTAATATTTTTGTTGAATTAAAATACAGTTAGTCAGATTTACTACACATACATAAAATTCAAACAATATATTAAATTAATTTTAAAGTATGTAAAATGTTTCATGTAAGATTTTTTTTCAGAAGGTTGTATGGACACGTTTTAATAAATATCTTCTAGGCATTTGGATACAATCGGATGGATAAATGATGAACTGTTCTCATGATGAACTGTTCTCACCTCTTCTGTTCGTGTAGCAGCGAAAACAGAGATCCTCCAGACACATACTGCGTTACTATGGCAAACTGACTGGGATCATCCAGACATGCCCCCACAAACTGTATCACACAGGGATGGTTGAGACGACACAGGATGGAGACTTCCCGACAGAACATATCAGTGTCCGACTTTGAGCAGTATGTGTTTGCACGATACCTGTGGAAAATCTGTAAAGGTGATACTATTTCAATGTGAAAAATCAGAACAAGCAAGCGTTTCATAAATACTCCTACCGTTTAATTGCAACTATCTTATTGCGACACCGTCCTCTGTAAACTTTTCCGAAGGAACCTGTGGGTGCAGATATGAGAATAAAGGGCTTCGTTGGGAATACTTAAACATGTAACCAAGGGGTTTTCTGTGTTCAGTTTCCATACCTGAACCAATAATCTCATTAAACTCCAGTTCAGAGAGTTGGAGGTGGAAATTTGATGGCAAGCTCGCTCTCAAGGAAAGAACATCAGCCTTCTCTACAGAAGAAAAGACGGTATACATGGCTTTGTTTGTTGCATACCTTCCATGAAACATCTTATGAAACTGTAATCATCTTTTATTTAGCTTATGTTAACATACGCCCATGGGTCATGGAAGATGGATGATGTTATTTGCAATGCCTTATGGCAGATGTAAACCAACAGCTTAAACTAAAGCAATTAAACTGAGGGTGGATGTTTGAAGACAGTTTCTGACTCATTGACTCTCTGAGGATTTGAGTGATTGTGGGATGCTGTATTTCGGGACATAAAATGAGTATCATAGCAACAGTGATTCTGTGAGTCAGCTTTAAGCTTGTGTGTGTGTATGTGTGTGTGTGTGTGTGTTACCTTTAGTCATGCTTTTGATCTTTCCCAGGGGAGAGGGGACGGAAACATAAGAACCATCTAGAAAACACATTCAAGATGCAGTTTTCTTATTTCAAAAATTAAATAATCAAACACAGCAGAATTTGCCCAGTTAAGGTCTTTTAAAGCAATGCTGTTTTGTGCCCGAGCAAATTAAGAATTTTTCATACCCCCTCCTGGCTGGGAATATTCATTGCAGGGTGAATCTTCCTGGGGTCTCTTGTAGTGTTTTAGCAAAGTAACAATGGCATCATGTCCTGGATAAGAACATACAAATATAAATCATGAATACAAAGTGACTTCAATATGAAAACCAATATTCTTCCAATAGAAATATAAAAAGGCATATCAGCATATATTAAAGTAACAGTTAATCAAAAAATTAATTAATTCACCCTCATGTTATTCCAGACCTAACACAACAGAAGATACCTTGAATACCTTGGGGTCAATTGTCCCTTTAATGCACAATTCTCAATAAACCACATTCGAACCATGTTTCTACTCACCTTTCTCATAAGCCCACATTAAACATGTCTGTTCTTCCTTCTCCCCACTGGAACGGCTGGGATCAATAGCCACCAGATTCATATCTGCTCCATTGTCCAGAAGAAATTGGACCAATCTGATGTGTCCGTGGAAACAGGCGCTATGTAGACCTGCAGATTCAATGCCAGGCTTAATATTGCTGAAGTAATTATTGCGACTTCAAGATATAAATGATGAGAGTAAATAAATAATATGACACAATTTAGGAGAAGTTAATAGATGAATGGAATCATGGAACCTGTGTGTCCGTCTCGACCCTGATGGTTGATGCTCAAGGAATTCTGATCGAGCATGTACTTCACCATTTCCAGGCTCTTGCCGTAAGTGCAGGCACTTTAAATCACATTTAGGTTTAAATTTCTTGATCAGATCACACTCACCCACTGGAGCATTAAAACTTCATATACTGTATGTCTATTAAACACATACTGTACATACCTGTGAAAAGCCGTCTCACTGAAGATATTTTCCTTAGACAGACTCTCTGTGCCTGACAACTGAATAATCTCTTTAACCGCTTCAAACTTTCCATTGTAGCAGGCCCTGGTGAGAAAAAGATTGACGACACTTCAACTTCTTTCAGAATAACTGATTATTGTAAGGGACAGTTCAACCAAAATTATAATACAGTCATCATTTTTTACTCTCACCTCATGTCAACATTCCCTTTCTTGGAAATTCAAAATATTTTAGACATTCTGCCATTTCCTTCTTTACATAAAAGTTTGAGGTTCGAAACAATATAAGCGTCTAACAAATTTTTTATTTTTAGGGTGAGCTGGCCCTTTAATTCGTCTTGACTGGTTTGTTGGGTTTAACTGCCATCTTGTGTTTTGTGTTGATCACTTGTCAGGTAAACTCACAGGTGAAGAGGTGTGTCACCGTAGATGTTCACACTGTGCGGCTGGACATCGAACCTGCCCTGCAGCAGGAAACGGACGATCTCTTGGTGTCCAAAACGAGCGCAGAAATGAAGAGGGACGTGGTCCTCATTGTCTTGAGCATTAACTACATAGGACAGAGAATAAATTATTTGTTATGAAAACCAAATTGTATATTTAATATCATAAAATATATGATAAGAAAGACTCTCACCATCTGTCTTACTCCCATCATCTATCAGTAGTTTTACGATTCCCAAAAAGCCCTTAGCAGCAGCCAGGTGAAGCGGCCGGTCCCCCACCTCTCCACTAGCATTTACATCAGCTCCAAACTTCATCAACAGCTTGCACACCTGTACAGTTAAAGTTAGGGAATATCATGATTAAATGCGTATCCCATGTATGTACAATAGGAAGCAAATGTTGACCTGCTCGTGGCCGAAATATGCTGCGATGTGTAGAGGAGTGAAGAACACTGCATCTTGGACGTTGATGTAGGCCCCGTGTTGCAAGAGTATATCAACGGCCTTCGAAGAAGAGCATCCAAAACATGATCCTTTTTTACATTCTGAATCTTAAATTCAATACTGAATAAGACCTTTTAACCATCACTCACCTCAAGATGGCCAGCCACAGTCGCTATATGAAGTGCAGTGAGGGCTCCGTACCCCACCTGCTGGATATCTGCACCACCATGAAGAAGGGCAGTAACCAGTTCAGCATTATCCTATATATAAGCAGTTTCAATAACCCTTTATGATATGCATATAATAGCCACACTAAAAATTGTTTGTAAAATGACCTTGTATGCAGCCAGATGCAGGGCAGTAAATCCATTCCTGGTCAGTCTGGATGGACGCAGACCTCTCAGCATAAGAGTCCTTATGTGAGCTTTATTTCCTGATCCCAGAAAGAGATAATGAGGGAAGAACAATGACATTGGAATGTGATCCATCAAGATGGAAAAGAAAGCTTGAAGAACAACTTAGCCAATAATGAAAATCCTGCCAACATTTACTGACTCGCTTATCATTAAAAACTGTAGTACGTTCTTTCATCTGCAGAACACATAAGAAGATATTTTGAAAAATGTCCCCATTGACTTGCATTGGTTTTGTGTCTATAAAATAAAAATGTGAACGAGGATCAGTGGTTATTGGTTACTGACATCCTTTAAAATATCTTCTTTTGTGTTCTGTAGAAGAAACCATGGCAGTGTCTTCAATGTGGTGTGAGATTGTGTTGTATTAATATTTCAATGTTACTATTCCTGATGCCATATTTTGTGATCCAAAAATGACCCTGTGATAACTCCAGTTTTGTCTTAATGCTCTTATGAGTCTTCCACACATTAACTTCAGGGATTCAACATGTTTTGTCTCTACCTCCACATATGCAGCAGAGATGCAGAAGGGACAGTCCACCTTCCGAACGGTAATTCAGATTAACTTTATTAAACGCCTCCTCGGAGCTGTTCGGTTGAAAAATAGCTGTTATAAAACAGCAGACACTCTCATCATATCCTGTTTTGATTAAAGCTGCTAAAGTCTTGATCCTGACCACAAAGCAGCCAGACCAAAACCCAAAGTTTGAAGCTTACCTGAAAGCGTATTTGAGCTCTACAAGCTCCTCCTCTTTAATTCTCAAGTCCTCCTCCAGTCGCTCAATTATAACAGCATACGACTCACTAACCTTCTTTTTCCACTCATCTATAGCAAAAAAAAGAACATTGATTTATATAACACAATAAACACACTTGGCATAACCAAATATAACAAGCTGCACAGAATAATCATTACTCTACAGAAAATCACAGCAAGGATTGCAAGAGAATAGACTAAGATGTCCAGATTTACAACATCAACATGAATATCAATAACAAATGAATTAAAGCAGTCCGTCATGGTAAAACACAGGAGCTATGGTTTACCTGTACATGTTTGTGTGGGTCTTGATTTATAATTCCCCATTGCACTGGTTTGAACTTGTGTGCTGTTAGTTTAAGGTAAAGTGTCATGCAGTTGTAACACAACTCTAGGACACAATAGAAAGGAGGTAAAGAATCACGGCTCCCTTCTAAAAATACATCAGGCTTAGTGCGGAATGTGTGACAACAATGACAGCTGACCTATCTGAGATGTACCCACTATAGAATAAAGCTGCGGCCAATTTCTCTATTCAGACAACCAGAGAGGAATGTTGTGGGAATTTTTTTCTTTGCCTGTCAAAACTGTCCAAAATGTATTTTGTATATCAGAAGCATACATTCACATTCAGTCTTGCTAATGTTTGAAATGTTTTTTTAATTTATTTAAACACTGTCACATACGACAGGCTTAAAATATGATGAACCTCTAGCTAACAAAGAAAAATTACATTCATGAAGTTTGCAGATCATTTTATGCAAAGCAGCTTACAAAGTATTTAAAGTGATCCAAAAGTTCACCCAAAAATGAAAATCATGTCATCATTTACTAAACATTTTTTCATTTCAAACGTTTTTGAATGTCTTATGTTGAATACAAAAGAAGATATTTTCAACACATTATTCACTGTGAAAATGACAATTTACACACATTATTGGTCCTTGAGAATATCTTGATAAAGTTCTTTCCTAAATATAAGCATTTCCTCCAAGTTCTTGTTCTGCAGAGTTTCCTGCAAAGAGGTGAGCTTTGTGTTTTGGGGTAGCTTAAATGTGGAACCACCATCCAACATGTTTACCAACTCCAGTGACATTCTGAATGACTCCTTCAAATCCGAACACACTGGAAAAATACAGGCGTTCCACAAACTACACGCAGATCTGTCTCCAGAGAACCTGACCTTCTCTGAAGACAACCCCCAAAATCCCACACAGTCCTCCAGACTGACCTTAAACAAGCTCAGTGACTTCATATCAGCAGGGCTGGCCACGCTTTTCTTAAGATCATCATTAACACCAAAAACCACGGTCACAAATCCCGTTTTCCCTTCCATATTGACAGCAATGGAGTGCATGAATGTGTTGTTCAACACTGAGATGCCCGAGCCAATCACACAGCCACTGATGATACATCCAGTACCAACTTTAACCTCAGCATGTAGTCTGGAGTACTCCACAACACTTCCTGGAGACACCGTTACACTTGGGTGTAGAACGCTGTGCATGACGCAAGCTCTAATTTTCTCTGACATATCCAAGCAACAGATACTGAAGGGTGCTGAGAGCAGGCCGAGTTCAGCTCTGAGACAGGGGTCAGTGGTTAAATGGAACAAGTATTCCTCAGTGGTGCCAACATGATAAAACTTGGAGTTGTTTAGCAGAATGACGTTAAGTTCTGTGCCCTTGAGACGATGGAATATCTTTTGGCGAACCTCGGCGTGGCTGTTCTCCTTCTTTGTGACGTTGGCTGTGTTTCCAGTGTAATCCACCGTAGCTAATGGCCCCAAGGCTTGAAGGAAGTCCCCATACGCATCGATTTCACACGTCAGAGGGATAATTTCATTTAGCAAAGTCAGCAGTGTCTGAGCCGTTGCATAATCAAAGTAGTAGGTGCTGTCCGTGTAAACAAACTCCTCTCCATCGTTTCTGCAAACTGCATTGAATTTCCGCATCTTCTCAATGCTTGGCTTGTGCAGGAATTGAGAGCAAGTTCTATATTCCACATCAGAGATTGTGGGTTCTTTTGCTGGTTCTAGAACAAAAACGCCATGTGTGGTTCCGATGGACAGAGGCGAGGGGTGTGCTAAAGCTGTGAAACCGGACTTAACAAACACAATATTTTCTTGAACACTATAGAGCTCAATGTCATCTGCACAGGTTACCAGTATCCCTGGCTTCATGTGTGAAGGGAAATCCACGTACATTGCTAGTTTGAGTTCCAGCATTTGATATAAAGGGTTTCCAAGTGGCAAGGCTGTGAAAATTTTTCCCAAGGCACTGGCATTGGGCAAACGCTGACTGAATCCTCCTGCAAATATAAAATATTTAATAGACTGACTTATATTTTACATAATTTCTTATGCATAGTTTCAAAAGTGAATTAACAATAAAAAACAGAAATGATAAATATTAAAATAGACAGTACCTGCATGTATGAGAATCACTTTAAACCCAGACAGCGTCTTGCCATATTTATCATTGAGGCACTGCAGTGAATATAATGTAGATCCTCCATTACCTGTTTGAACAGATGTCTATCAAACATGTCAAACAATAATACAGCTCTTGAGTTTTTTTAATCATACCTATCTTGAATCCTGGAGGATCTGCAAAAACATGGTAATTGATGGCAAGGGGTAGTTCATTCCTCTTTAGTTTCTCAGCAATCTGAGTTTCATATGCAGATCTCTGATCCTCATCCACTGCAGTTATTACCACAAGATCCCAGAATTCACCAGAATGAACTGCTTTACCTGTAAAGAAATACAATATAGTGGTTCTAAATGTAAAATATTCTAGACAACATTATAAAGTAAAAACACAAATTACCATATAAACAATAAATGTCACTTATAATGTATGAGTGACATCATCATTTCAGTACTTTAATATTTAAAACGAAATCAGTTTATAGTACAGTGTACATAACTGTGTGTTAAAATAAGACAGCACTTATCCAACATGTTATATTCAATAGAAATAGCATTATTATATTTTACCCCTCATTTTGTTAAATTTGTCAAGTTTCTTCATGGTGGACTTTTGCAGATTTATGTTTCCACTGTTTTCCATTGTGAGCCAAGTCCAAGCAGTCAAACCCCTATTTAAAAAAACATTTATTTCAGCCAAAAACATAAATTTCACTTTATTTTACATCATTAATCTATAATTTATTCATTAACACCATTAATAACCTTTGTAGGTTTATGGGATGTTGATCACTAATTAATCATGCTTTTAAAGACATTTACACATGGGAAACAGCTCACCTGATTGTTTACTTGAAGACTTCCGGGTTCAGTCATGTGATCAAAACTATGTTCAAACGTCAACACGTGTTCGAAACGAGCATCGCTGCGCAGACTCATCAGCGCAGACTCATCAGCGCATGACGCAGATATCGCGAGAGAAAAGTTAAATGCTTAGTTTTGAGTCGCTCTCGCGGTATTTGATTTCAACGTCGAAATGACGCGTGAACTATTATTGTACCAGAATTATTAAGTGCATTAAAAAAATATTTAATCTGCCACCTTAAATTAATGTGTTAACTTTAGAAATATATATTAACTTTATTATGAATCGTATGTCATGTAATTTAAGAAAACATCCAACAAGTGTTTCCATAGCAACTTTTCTATTGAAATCTGTTGAAGTCAACAATCAATTGAACCTCAGACCCAGACTCACATGGTAAGGACAAACTCTAATGCAGTTAGTTTATTTATCTTAAAATAATTATAATTTAATGATTATTTTGTTATTAACATAGCAATGGGAATTGATTTGTATTACTTTATACTTCTCATAAAAAAGCTTACTCTTATTTAGAAGGTTAACCATGTTTTTACTATAGTCAAAGTGTTCAGCCCAATTACTATCATTTACAGCCAAACAAACACTAAATATTATGAGAGCCTATTTATTTGTTTAATTTTACTTTAAATAAAACCAAAACACAATGGTTACCATGGTTGTGCCAACATGCTGTTTGACATCATAAATATGTTTAAATATGAAACAGATGTGATTTCTGAAGTTCAATGGATTCCCTGGAAGCTTACTGGACATATCTAGTGGATTGTTCTCCGTCCTTGATACTGGATCACGGCTACTGGACATCAGAAGATGAGAAAGCCAGAAGTCTTCATGACATTGTCACGGTCAAACTGAGCGGCTTGCTTCTGAAGAATCTGAATCAGATCGGATCGTGCGGATCACTGAGAATTTGCATCCTGGCTGACAACTTCCTGACCAACATTGAAGCTGTGATGGGATGCACACGCTTGGTTAAGTTAGATTTGAAAGGAAACCAGGTATTTGACTTATTCGATTGCTTTTGGAATACATTTTGAAGTGAGCGATTGTAAATAATCACATTTCTGCTCAGATTGCTCAGCTTCCTGATGCTTCATGTTGGAGTCATCTCAAAGAATTACAACTCCTGTATCTTCACGACAACAACATTGCAAGCTGGAATAATATTAACGGCTTGTCTGGCTGTTCAAACCTGACCGCGCTAACTCTCTTTGATACTCCGCTTAGTTTAAAGAAGAACTACAGGCACTGCGTGGTCAACAACATACTGTCACTGAAGGCGCTGGACCACTATGTTATCTCAGATGAGGAAATCATTCAGAGCTGGTCTCTACCCTTTCGATTTAAAGCAATGACACAACACTTTCATGTCAATCTGTGTACATATAAGCTGGTTGGTGCTCATTATTTCACATTGGTCGCAATAGCAGTGATATATACAAACAAATGTTTTTATCTCAACCAGGTTTCATTTGATACAGAGATAAGAGCCGTGTATAAAGTCATTGCTGAGATCAACAGGATTCAGGCCTTTTGTTGCCCTACACTTATCATACAGCGCTGGATTCGAGGCTATTTAAGTAGAAAAAGTCTTGGGTGTGTTGCATTGTTGTTTTATTACTGTTTACTTTTTACTTCACTTCAAAGTATAAAACGTTATTATATTATTTATGAACCAAGAGACATTTTGTATTGTCAGTCTTTATCGTACGAAAAAGCAGTCAGGGAAATCATTAATTTCAACCCCAAATACGAGTTTCGAAACTGAACAGGAAATCATGGAGGAGGACACCAGTCACCCCGATCAGATGGTATGTACAGTATTTGTGTTATGCAGTTAGCTACATATACAATTATAATTTTAATACACACCCAAAAAAAATTTAAACTCTATTTATAAAATCTACGCCAGATTATATAGACACTGGGTGATGCTGTCAGTGTTAACATAGTTTTTCTTTAATATAGAGAAGTTTTGTTCTTTTTTTGAGATGACAGTTTACTTGTAGTTTTCCCCGACTGTACACTCTAAAATGACAAATGTACTTAATTATGTACATGTTTCTCAGTCAAAAGGTTTGGAGAAGACAGATGTGGAGATAAAAACCTTGCATGTAAACTTAAATAGACTGATGCAAGCTGGTGACTCAGAGGTACTATCCATTCTTGAAAATAAACATTTTATATTTATATAAAATTTCTCTTACTGTATTATATTTACACAGGTTTCGTGGAATGCTACAAATGCTAAATCATATGACAGCCTGCTTGACAAGAAACCACCATGCAACAGCACTCAACAAAGTCTTGAATCTCAAGTCTGCCTAAACACTTGTGACCAAGGTATAATAAAATGCTATTTATCCACATAGATAAATAAGTTATCCACATAGAAATCATTAAAGACTGATCTGACTCACTTTGGCTTTGTATAACTAGATGCCAGTGTGACTGCTGATGAAGTTGAGGAAAGAAAATTTCATGTTTTAGGAATGAAAGTTCATCAGAGTGTACCACAGAGTGACATATTACAGCATCGCAAAGCGGTGGCGCATGACATCCGTGAGGCCATCAGCCACCTTCACACTCAGCGGCATGGACCGCCCCCCATCCCACAACCTCACTCTCCTTCAATGACCTCAACAAAGCATCCGATTGGTCACCGTTGTGACAGCATCAGCTTTACCGCATTTGAACTAATTGAAAAAAGCCGTCGAGCTCATGAGAAGGCCGAGATTCATCGGCACCTTGCAGAGAAGGTTACCGTAAGACAGATTGACCGTGATGTTGCCAAGGATCACCGAGATGAGCTAATGGTGGCTCGGAGAACAGAAGCACGCCTTCGACAGGAGCAGGAGCGGGTGGACATGGAGAAGATTCTTACTCTACAGAGAGCCAGGAGGGATCAGGAGATCCAGCATGTACGACACAAACACTCCCAGTTTATGGAGGAGAAGAGGCTGAGGATCCAAGAGCAGGAGATGATTTGCAGCTTCAGCAGACAGCACAACTCACTTGCCAGGGTCGTTTTGAGATACAACACATCGAAACGAGGAAACCACTGATGAAAAGATCATGTTGAGAAATGGGATCAAAACATGGTAATTTTGCATCTCTGCAGTGAAAATGACATTTGTGGACACCCAAATGAGTTGTGCCAACAATGATAAAGACTTATAACAAGTTAGAGTAACTTGTATCAAAGATGTTCATCAGGAATATTACAATTTAATATATTTATTTTCACAGTAAGTTATACAATCCTTAAATAAACACTGAAGAGTTACAGCATTGTTTCAGTGCAGAAATATTTCCACACGGTGTAAATTTTAATTACATTTTTCAAAATATAATGTAAATATTTTTAAATATTTAATATTTTAATATTTAAAAAACATCTAAACACTGTGGCATATCCTTTTCACAATTGTTCTTATATAAAGGAAAGTGTCAGCATGATTTAAAGAGGTAGAAATAATTAACTGAACCATAACAAGACTACAAAAATCTGTGCAAATTTATTTGTGAGTGACACAGGAAGTGTCATATCGATCTTACCACCCATTTGAGGTTTAATAGATTTATCGTGACAGCTAAATTCATCAGGAATGACACCAGGCAATATACTAGCCTAATATCCTGGCACTGAGACACTTTTACATCATTGCACACAACCCTGAGTTCTATATTCTACTTTAAACAATGTAAATGCTAAACAAAGAATATAATTCCCAACATATTTTTGTGTTTATATTTAGTTAAAAATGAAAGCAGTCCTTATTTACCCACCCCCTTGACATTTTAAACATGTATGAAATTCTTTTTTCTGCATAAAACAAAAGAGTGTATTTTGAAATATGCACCTTGACTTGCATTGTTTTTTATGTCTGTAGAAGAGAATTGCTACTGCTGTTGTATGGTTACCTACATTCTTCAAAATATCTTCTTTTGTGTTTTGCAGACCAAAGTCATACAGGTTTGAAATGATAAGAGTGTGAGTAAATAATGACAAAATATTTATTTCTTTTCTAAAATTATTTGCCATATGTTTATGGTTTAAGGTTAAAACTGTTAACAGAATGCACTTTTCAGATTTTTTTCCCAGTCTGATATTAGTGTATCTACAGTAACTAAATCTTATATACCAAACCCAAACTGGAACAGCTTTATCCCAGATCCTTTATTGTTGATCTTTGAGTGTCTCATGGCAAAATCTTGACCTTAATTCTTTCAGAAAATGGATCCTATTGTACAGAAAAGCAGAGAGTGTCCACTTCAATCCAAGTTCTCTCAAAGCACAGAGGTGGGATGTGAGGCCAAGCTGCATTTATTCTCTTCGAGAAAAGCGCTACACGAAGAGAAGGTGCAGTAGAAGCTGGAGGAAAGCCCGGCAATGTCATTGGAGATATAGGGCAGCACGCCTGGAGTGGCCTGGTTGTAGTAAGAAATCTAGAGAAGTGCATACACAAGCATGTTTGCCAGATGCACTTAACCTTTAGTATTTGAACACCCACACAGTGCGACTGTAAGCATTTTCTAAACATCAGAAATAAAGCATAATAAGTGGTGGAACTGGCTAAGTACATTCACATTATTTCAGTTAAGTAGACTGTTGCTTTTAAAGCCGTGTTGATTCTTGAACTTTGGTTCATTGAATTGTTTGGCATAAGGGTTATTTATAACCTTAGTGTAAGAGCGATCCACTTCCCAGATACTGAAGCCAGCGCAGAGAACTTCTCCTCTGTTGTAGTCTTCAGAGGGTGGGTATCCAGGCAGGGTAACAGAACGTAGTGCAATCAAATAAGGGTCTCTAAAAATATACATAATTAGTGCTATTTATTGTTTGTAAAGTTCGAAAACAAAAATGTGTTATTCTTAATAAATGCAAACTGAAGCATACCCAGAATCACATGGACGCCTGCTGGAGGCCAGGAGGATGAAGTCCTGCACCTTGCCCTTTTTAGTCACAGACGGAGTGACAACACGGTAGATGCTGTCGTCTTCGTATGCCTCAGTTATCATTTCACACTCTCTGTAAACAGTAATATTTTTTTTAAATGAGATCAATTTATATTTTTTTAATCCACACAACACATTAAACCAATGCAAGTAAATTTGTGCCAGTGACCAACATTCTGTAAAATATCTTCTGTTTTGCTGAAGAAAGAAAATTTAGTTTTTTGGGGCGAACCATCAAATCTGCAGTTAATAATGTTTCGTTAAAATACATCTATTGGACATCTCTGTGAGATGTCTATCTAGAAATGGTTTTAATGCAACAGCATTAACATGTGCTAATTCACATGCTATTTGGGCCAAACTTAACATCAGGTACATATTCGCTAAGAAAGTCCCTGTATTTCTGAAAACATTAGTTTTTGATTTTAAAATATGTCAAGCTAGTATTATTTTGGGTTACCAGTAGAATAACCATTGATTAGCCGAACGTGATGTGAAAGTTACACAATCCATCAAAATTGTAAATTTAATATAGTTAGAATTGTTATATATTGAAATATGCAGTATGTCACAAGTTGATCACAAGTTTTGTTTTACCCATTCTTTAAACTATGATTTCAATCTTTGTCATGTTCTCTCTCTGTAAATAAAGATATCAATGTTCTCTTCTAACTTTAGCTGAGTTTTACGTGCAGAATAATATTAACATTAAATCTTTATTATGATTTATAATAAGAAGTTAACTTTGGGCCAGGCGTGTGTCTGATTCTTTATTGAAAAGAAATTATAACATTAATTTAGTAAAACAAAAAGCACCAAAGCTTATATTGCTGCATCAGGGTCATGTAAATGTATTTGATTCACTAAAGATGTTCTTTTTAAAATGATTATTTATTCATGTTGCTTTGCTTTGCATTGTTTGTTTTGCCTGTAGATTACATTACGTTGCATTATACATACTGGTAGTGGTGGTCCCATTCCTTTCTACGCCTAAGATCTGACAGCAACAGAAACACCTGCTCTGCTTCCACATCCACATGAGTCTCAACCTTAAAGCACAACGTCTGGTTCTCCTCCAGAGTGTATAAACTCACCTGTGCACAGAGTTTCAGCTCATGAATTACTTGAACATCATTTGCACCTTTTTTCCCAAGGCAATTAACCCAAATAACCTCCAAAAGACACACATTCGATCATCTATTCAACACAATTAAACACAGCTCATTTACCTTGTTTTTCTCTGAGGTTAAGACCCAGTTAGAGCGGGAAACCAACATCTTCAGTGCCGAAACATTGTTGTAACTGAGGTACATCTGTGATGAAGATATTACATGTGATGAATACATTTATATATATTTACAGTATATAAATCATAGATCACGAAAATATTAGATCATGTTCATATACCTGGTTACTGGGATCCCAGGGAACAGAGAGAGGAACCTCATTTTGCTTACAGGATATTATGTACTTCCTGTAAGAGGAGAGGACACGTTTGTCATCTTGTGACCCACGCTGGCTGGTCACGCAAATACTGTAACACTTCAAGTTAGCTTTAAATGTGGCACATAGCCAGATGTTATGAATAGGTTTATGATGTTACATAATGTTCTTAAGATAACACTATGACATCTCATTTTCCTACCTATCAAGCCGTATTTTCTTTCTGGCTATGGCTTCTTGGAAGCGCCTCTTACCATCCTAAAAGAAATCATTTATTTTTGTAAAACATTTTCCATGAACAGATGCACTTCATTCGATTGCCTAAAACCAACCCAACAGTTGCTCATGACAAGTCAAACTCTTCCACTATGCAAAGGATTCCAAGAATGTTAAGCTGCTCACCACCGGCTCAGGTCGTATCCTTGGCAACGTGTTTGGCTTCCTGTCATTGTCCAGGACCTCAAAAGTCATAAAGGCGGTGTTGATGTGTCGCAGCGGCTCTCCACCCTGATAGGCCTCAGCACACACTCCCACCTCCATACTGGAACAGCACATGCAACACTGAGCATGTATAACGCTTCCAAGGACAAATCAGGCTTCCATTTTCAAACGTAAGATTAATTTTACTGGGACACACATTTTCTGATGACTTTAAATTTGAGATAAAACTTATTTTAGAGGTTTGAAAAGGAGTTACCTTTCTTTAAAGGCGTTATTTACGATAGCCTTTAACACAAGTCTGTCTCCAATGTGGGAGGGGCCACGAAAATGGAACATGTCTATGGTCCGAAGAGTTGGATGAGCATTACACAAGCGACTAGAAGAGAAAGCAACAATTCAAAATTTTAATTGATGTAGTTTTGAATACACAACAGGATTGATTTCCTCAATGCTGAATTTAAAACTCTTTACCCAATTAAATAGAACAGAATAAAAATCCAAAGAAAGGGATATATCTCCCAGAAACAGAAGGCCTGTCTCCATTTACTGACCCTCTAACTTTCTCCAGAACAGGAAAGACTATATTTATAAGAACAAACAAACCATCTTTTTTATTTTCACCTGGCAGAAATAGTAGCTACGTTCTCCATCCACGCCATGATCTGCCCACCAAAGGTGCTGACCTGGTGATTGGCATGAGGCGGGAGCACCAGCTCAACGCTTTCTACACGAGTTCTCTCTGCAGGCACTGCATCATGATGATCCAGACACTCACTCACTGACAGACACAAACAGTAGAGCACCACTTATCAAAGATGATAGGAATCTAGAACATCTTCTATTCACTTTATTCTGTTCACTTCAAACCATGTGACCCTGTGCAAGTAATCTGTACACATGTATACATTTAAATGACTGTTGATGACATCCTCTTAAAGAGATACCAAACAACTCGAATGACAAATTTAATTGGAATAATTTTCTTCGGCAAAACCTCGCTTCAAGTCTTAGAAATAAACAAACACACCTGGGTGAAAGTGAGCGAGTGACGGTTGTGCTCACCTGTCTGCCCTGAGCAGCTGCTGAGAAGATCACTAATTATCTCTGCATGGATGAGTCTCATCCTCCTGCGCTCGGCTGCGAGGCTGTACTCCATCTGCTCAGCCTGTGTTCGAGGAATTACCTGCTTCAGCTGTACCTGCGCAAACATCGCTCTGATGAATCGGAATTCTAACAAGGCTTGGACTTGATTCAGACTTAATCCGGAATCAGTGAAAGTCTTTGTTGAAGATTTAATTTGTAAAGTTATCGGAAATTTTTTAAATCAGGAAATTTTTATTGATCTTATCTACATTTAGTTTTACCTTTCCTGTTTCAGTGCGACGGGCCACAAAAGTAGCAAATGCATGGCAGATCTTCCACTGTCGGTCACTGAAAAGATCTTCACAACTCACCAGTATTCCTACCTAAAACAAGATCTCACTTAAAGGCATAATCCAGACAAAGATGAAAATTCTGTCAAGACTGACTATAGACGAATGATATTTGGAAAAATGTTAGAAACTGAAATTCATGGGACATAATTGACTACCACATTGTACAAAATAGTCAAATATGTTCCAGAAATATTCCTTCTTGAAAAAATAGAAAACAAATCAAACAGATAATTATACAACAATTTTTACTTCGAAATATCTTTCTTTGTTTTAAACAAGGAAATACAAAATTATTTAGAACTACTGAAAGATAAGTAATTCATGACAGAATTAAATTTTTGGGTGAATTATCCCTTCTTCTTTAACAAGGTTAAAAGGTGCACTCTTCTACAAACCTCCATACTGGATGTGAAGGCTCTGTTGACTTTGGCTTTAATATTGACCACCTGTCCAACCCTGAAGGAACAGTGAAACATTATGTATATATATTTAAGCAAATAACTGTATTTTGGAAGACTTTTCCTATTTATAGTAACTGTTTTCACCCTATTGTGGTTTCAAAGTGAATGTCATCCACCGATGCTGTGATACAGGAACAACCAGCATGCCGCTCAGCTGCAAACATAAAGGCAAATCAGGAGAATTTATTAATGTTCATACCTTAGCAAGTGTTAAAACAGGTTCATCTTTTTAACAAAGAAAGTCGCCTGTTTTTCTATAATTCTGATCAGTTTAACCACACCTTTCCCTTGATCAACCGGCATGAACAGTTGGAATTACGTTTGGTTTATGTTAAAGGAATTGACTTTTCATATGGCCTCTTATTCACTTCAACTAGGGTCCAGACTACTGTGATGTCTCAAGAATTGTAGATAGTGTGTGTGTTTAAATAAGGTTTGTAGGCATTGAATATAATCTAAATTGATTTAGATTAAAATAAATCCAAACTGCATAAATATATAGGGAATAGAAATGGGTGATAGACCAGAGAGGCAGGCTGTGGAGTCCATCCATTTGAGAAGTTGTCCAGCGTTGAGCTGTCCACAGTGATTGGCATGACAGGGGAGGACTATCTGACTCATCTTCACCTCGGTTGGGTTCCTATACACCTCTCCATTCTCAAGAATGAACACAGGCTCTTCTAACAGCAAAGGGTCTCGGTTCTTATTCGCCATCATAGAGCTCTAAAACAACACATCAAGATATAAAAATCCTTATTATGTGGCCAGTATTAATGACAACAACCTGCAATGAAAGAAACATTATCAGCCAGATGACATGTAACAATCTGTACATTTGCACAAGCTACTGTTGTTTTGTCCTTTAAAAGGCCTTAATGTTAATAAATTGCATGAATTATGGTTAGTACATTTTTGTATAATGTTATGTCCAGTTCCAATGTGCCTTGTACAAACTTTTGCCTTATTTGAACCACAGCAATCTGGAGTAAATTCAAAAAGGAAACAATACTAAATTCAATTCAAAGTCTACTTAAAAATTGCAACACTTAATCACATAATCTTTAACAAAATCCTTTTGGAATTAATGTAATGGTATACATCTTATGAAGGCCGATAACAAAAACAATTACGCAGTTTTTATTTGTCTATGTTTCAATGTCTTTGGCTTTAACAACAATAAATCTAGTCGGAAAACAGCAAAAAGGATGCATCTGACAATCTTTAAAGAGTTTGTGTCAGTTGAACACCCTAATATAAAAATAATATAATATTATACAAAACAATGCAAAACAACGTTTGTTTCTAAAAGTGAAAATATGATTTTGATATTCACAGTATTTAATGAAAACCATAAAACATTTGAGTAATATTCACCACAACTAACCAACAAGTGTCCCGTCGTTCAGCTTTACCCACCTGTCACATGTTTTAACTGCTATGACCTCCAGAAAAACCTGACATGGATCGAAATCATTCTGCACACTTAAGCATTTCATTCATGTTACGAGTTTGTGGAAACAGAAAACAACAGTTCTACACACACTACACACTTGTAGACTTTGCATAGGTTGTTAAATAAGCATTATTAAATACTATCAAAAGACAATAAACGTGTGTGAGTAGTGCACGTCTTACTGTAAACTAAACTTCATGAACAATCTGACTGGTAAAAAAGTTCAGACTTACGTGTTTGTTTCAATCCTATCTCATTTGAAACAGAACAGGTTTGCTTGGTGTCTGAATGCTTGAGGTCATTGTGGAAAATAAATATGATACACACGCACGCACGCACGCACGCACGCAGGCACTCACGCACGCACGCACGCACGCACGCACGCACGCACGCACACACACACACACACACACACACACACACAAACACTCGACTGATCCATAAAGCCTTATAAAGTGACAGTGACGCCCACAAACTTTGAAAGGTAAACCCATAGCTCAACATCAACACTGTGAACAATACAAACAATTCAGATTTACCTCAAGCTGAATATTTAGTTGACTGTGGATTCAAGTGCGCTTTTTTGAAAAAAAAAATCAATTTATGTAGAATGATTATAAGTAATATTAAACTTTTATTTAATTTTTTTTCATTGTTATACCATCTTTAACTTCATTAAACAACAATATATAATGTTCCTGCTTCTGTTAAATTAAGTAAATCGAAATCCCATTGGTATGTTTATTTAGAAAAACTAAACTTAAATATTTTTGTTTGTTTTAGCTTATTGTTTTATTTGAACTATTTTGTATTAAATAACTTATTAAAAAAAAAAAAACACTTAGAACTCCCAGTGGGCCCCTAAATAGTGTATACAACATTATTTCGATATTAAGTACAAAATATGTAAAAATTAGAACTGGTAAAACAAAACATAATTTTTTTATTGATTAATTGCGTGCAGAATAACGTTTATGTTAACAAATGTATGTCTGTGTATTGTTCATATTAATTCTCTGTTTATAAAGACAAACACAAATGCATATGTTTAACAAATATATGAAATAAAATACATGTTATGGAAAGCTTTATGAATAAAAAACATTTTCTAAATATAAATATACAAGTATGTGTATGTGTTAATGACCATCCGACGGCACTATGGAGCAATACACACAGACAAACACAATACACAATACAATACACAAAGATACACAATGCACAGACATACATTTTTAACCAAAACTTTATTCTGCACGCAATTAATTGTGATTTCTTGTTTTGACAGCATTCGTTTTTACATATTTTGTACTCAATTCAAAATAATGTTGTATACACTATTTTGTTTATATATATACATATATATACACATATATATATATATACACATATATATATACATATACACACACATATTGTTGTATACACTATTTTGTTGAGCTATACATGTGTATATATATGGATGTGTAAGATATGTAAAAAAATATATATATATTGTACTGAATAGAATGAATGGTTTGTCAGCCCTCTTAAAAAGACATGCACTCATATATAACAATATTATATAATATGTCTACTAAAATGAACCCACGTCCACTTAATTCTCAGTTCCTTTCTCATCAAGACAGCTAGAGCCTTAACAAACCAACGTGAATGACCGCACAGTGTCAACTGCAGCCCATCTTAAAGAATGGCAGGAAACCTCAAGAAGGAACTATTCGGTCACACCGAAGACGTCACCGCGGGCGTCCGCGCGCACCGGGAACGGCGCCCTGCCATTGGCCGACGTGGTTGTCAATCATCCGCTCCCGGGGAGGCGGTGGCCAAGTGGCCAGGGTTGGTTGAGAAGGCACAGTGTGTTTAGTTTGTGCAGTCGAACCTGGATCGGTGACAGATGAACTGTCGAAAATAGAGGAAAAGGGAACGCGGGTGACTCTCCCGTGCACGAAAAACATGTTTCCAAAAGGAAAAAGCTCCGCCGTGCCGTCGGATGGCCAAGCTCGGGAAAAGTAAGACGTCTTAGATATAGGGGCGTCGTGCTCGTGTTATTGTGTGTGATGTAGCCTATTGTTAGGGCAGTATATGCTGGGCTGTATATGGAGCGTATGCTGCTATAGGCTCGTGAAAGTGCTCGACCGTGCGCCATTCTGGGTCCCCTATGGCACAGCGCTCTCGCCTGGAGTCATTGTGACGTTATGTGATACAAACGAACATTCGAATGTTACATTTGAACGACGCTCGGATGTTCTGTAGCAATTTGATTGGTTCCTGTCCGCGGGACGGGCGCTACATTGTATCCTTTGATTTCACCCCAGACGCCCGTGTGTTGAGGGGAGTGGGTCCTGTCTTTTGTTTAGTTATTTGCTTTTTATATGTTCTTTTGTTTACATAAATAACACGTATATAACATAAACATGGTGTTTTTTAAACGTTGGTTTTTTATGGTATTCATTTTTTACCCATTGGTTTATTCTAGGCTTTATTATAAGCCTGAGATTAGAGAGAGAGAGTCAATATCGATTTGGTCTTCACCAGGTGCTCTTAAGTTCATGTCATCTATCTGTGTTTCATTGCAGGTTAGCACTGTATGTCTATGAGTATTTGTTACACATTGGAGCTCAGAAGTCTGCGCAGACCTTCTTGTCAGAAGTAAGACTCTTGGAGATCTAGATCCTTAGCTTTGTCTCAATTCAATGTGTAACTGAACTTTTGCGTGGGTTCCAGATCCGATGGGAGAAGAACATCACGTTAGGAGACCCTCCTGGGTTCCTGCATTCCTGGTGGTGGTGAGTATTTTGAGTGTCGTGTTGTCCGTTGCCAAGATTTCGGCTTATGGACGTGGAGGCATTTTTAACCCCTTCCTTCTTTCCCCCAGTGTCTTTTGGGACCTTTACTGTGCCGCTCCTGAGAGGAGAGACACGTGTGAACATTCAAGTGAGGCCAAGGCCTTCCATGACTATGTGAGTGTTTGCGGGTCCTCGACGGAAGTTTGTGTTTTTCGAAGAATGTGGAAGAGTTTTGGGTTGGTTTTTAGGAAGATTTGGCAGAATGGAGCATTACTGATGTAATGATCATATGTACAATAGCAATTATGCAAACCAGGTAAAGTTGTAGCTGTAATGTCCTGATCTAGCTAAAATACAACCAATAATGTTTTTTTAAGCGTATTTGTACAACGTCATGTACACCGGCTGATTGAAAATCAAGTCGTCTGTGAGCTTAAAACACATTCCCGAAGCCAGGAAAGCTCTTACTATTGATAGATATTTCAAAACCGCTTTGCATTGCACTTTCTGAAAAATGGATTTGTTGACAGATGCCCTCCAAAATGGCACAAAGATGCTTTCGAATGTAATAAAAGCACGGGCACACAGATAGAGGTTGCCTTCGTTGTGCGTGAAACAAAACGCAGGGATTGTCTAGGTAGTGATACCTATACTGGCATCTTCTCCAGTTGATTTTGTGTTCCAAACACATTTTGAAGGAATGTTGCAACATTTGGCCCTGAAATCGCTGGTTTTGTCTTGCACAAATAATATATGGCTGCTGTTGTCTAGCCACGAGTTTTGGTGAGGGGCCTCAGGTCAGAGGTCAAATTCAGGGAGTCTAAAATCAAACCCTTTCTTCTCAGTCTAGACGCTTTAATCCTAAGGATACTGACGTGCTAAAACATCCGTCCTTCGAAAAGGTAGATGCTTTGACTCCTTATTGTTTTTTGCTCTGGTTGGGTCTATAGGACTGCATTATTAGGTGGTAGATTTGGAGTCATCACAAGATCAGCTCGATCTCCTGCCTTTGTGCCCAGCTGTGGTCGGGGTTGAGGCATCAGGTCTGTGCTCTCTATTCTCCAGAGGGTGGGGGAGGAGGCTGCGCCCTCTTTAAACAGTGGCCATGTTGTCTTCATGCTGTGTCAGGGGAAACACTCCCCCCCAACCCCCAGGCTGCGGTGGAGATGGAGAGTGATTGATGGCTGTCATGGAGCCTGTCGGTAGGCAGATTGGAAGGGAGGAGGGAAGAGAAAGCATTCTTAATGAGGACTCGGTTGTGGGAAGAAGAAACATTCACTCAATTAGTGTTGTGGTGTTCTGATGTTCGGATTGTGATGAAAGCCTTAGACTAAGTGAGCTGATGTGTTTTTTTGCATCCACAGTATTGGTCAGGTCGGTTTGGGTTGTTGATCGTTGTTCTTACCCCCCACTCTTGTGGTATTTCACAGCACCGTCTGAGAAGTCTTGCCGGGGTAACTCGGACTGAAGTGTGACAAGCAGCAGCCAACAGTTTTTTTCCAGGCATAATATGCATGATCAAATCTCTGTGGTGCCTGGAAATCTAGTTTTGTCTTCTTTGTTTTGCAGACCTTAAAATTAGATTTTGCACCAGTTAGTAGCGGCTCTGCTGTTGGCTTTATTGTTTGCTGTTATTAGACCGCAGATATTAGATGCTTGACTGCATTAAGCTACATTTTCTACCTAAGAATGATCATGTGTTTGAAAAAAAAAATTGGAGCATTGTGATATTGGATGCATTGGTTTTTTTAAGAGTTTTATCTATTTTTTCCCTTGTTTTTTGTCTGCAGAGCGCCGCAGCAGCTCCCAGTCCTGTTCTTGGGAACATGCCACCAGGAGACGGAATGCCAGGTGGACCAATGCCCCCTGGATTCTTCCAGGTTAGATCATCAGTCCACAACATATCATGTTTTAAAAATGTGAAGACTGTGCTAAACAAAACAGATTTTCTGCATGTATACACTGCCAGTCTTGCATTTGGACAAAACTGTTTTTAATCACAGTTTCCACAATATAAAATTATCGTAATAACTGTACTGCAGATCCAGATTTGTAGATTGCTTAAAAGTTTCCACAAGTCTAGATGTCAAAATATGTCCTAAGGGCCATCATAGGATGTCATTTTGTATACTGTTGGATGTCCCAAACCATCCTATTTAATCAAATAAATAGACCTTTTACTGAAAAATAAAAATATACTACCTTTATTGCCATACCTCTATGATACATATCTTAATGTTTTGAATTTTTATATGCACTAATATAATATTACACCATCTTATAAGTGCAGATATATGGTATTCTACGTCCATTGTGCTTTTTCTTAAAGCTTTTTCTGGTGCTTACTGTAGTGTTTTTGCAAAACTAGAGGTGTATGATATGACAAAAATTGGTACCAGTTTAACCACATTATAGGAACCCACATCTAAAACTAGCCCCTCCCCCTCATTTACATATCAGAGGATGCACAGAATTACTAAAGTTGGTGTTTGACATTTTTTGCTCCATACTTGGGCTTATATTATATTTTTCTCTTCGAATATTTTTTAACAAAGAAGTTAGCCAAATGTTTCCCATCATCAGACTGGCAGTGTGTTGACAAGTTATGTCAGGGCTTGGACTGTTGTTGCCGTTGTGTTTGTTTAAGACCGTGTCAAATGTCTGTCTCTCTTTAAAAACTGATGTTCTTGTTGGATTTTTCACCAAGTGTTACTCGTGCTCCCTCTGATCCCTCTCATTCACTCATTGATTTGTTTGTTTGATGTGCTTAACCAGAATGCTTTGCTCTTTCAGTGTGGGTTTAGCTGTTCAGCCACCAGTCACTTATGATTCTGAATGTATTGTGCTGTTGTTCTCCTTCCAGCTCTTTAAATAGCCTAATGACGCTCTCTCTCTCTCCCTCTCTCAAAAATGTTCTCCCCCCTTGGTTCTCTTACTTGCTACCTCTCTCGCTTGGCTCCTGCTTATCTCTCTCGTGTGGTCTCTTCACTTTCTTAGGGCCCTCCCGGCTCCCAGGCTTCCCCTCACGCTCCTCCTCCCCCTAACAGCATGATGGGACCCCACGGCCAGGTAGCGGCTCCTGTCTGTTCACGGACTATTGCATTTGACTGATTTTCTCCCCTTGTTGTTTCTCTCTCTCTCTGTCTTCCTGCAGAGCTGTGGTTGTCCCGTGTTCGCACAGGGCAGTGGCCCCTCTGTTTCTTTTCTTCTGTAGTTTCAGATAAAATGTCAGTCTAACAAATTGATTTACCTTACAGCCTTTCATGTCCCCTCGCTTTGGTGGTGGACCTAGACCTCCCATCAGAATGGGCAACCAGGTGTGTTCATTTAAATATTTTCTGTGTCATCTTAGAGCTGGAGAATTTTCATGTGTTTGAACTGTAAAAGGTGGAAGTTTAAAAAAATTACAAAGAAAGTGAATTGGGACTGGGACTGGCAAACTGTAAAATGAAAGCAACTTGCCATATTAAAAGTAAAAAAAATATCAATTTATTAATCAAGTTGGTAATTATATAAAGGAAAAACTTTGAGATTGATGTCAAGGACATGATGTTCATTTTTGGATATTCCTTTAAAGTGTTAATTTACCCATGTGAAAATTCTGTCATCATGTACTCACCCTCTTGGAATTTAAAACATGTCTTTACAGAATACAAAAGATGATTTTTGAGAAAGCTGGTAACCCATTCACTGGTCAGTTGTATGAAAACTAAACCAATGCAAATGAAAGGGTGCTAGTTTACAACATTCATATATATATATATAGGTTATTTGTAATACAGGTATAAATGACAAGAGGGACAGTAAATGTCTTTGGCACCTGTCTTACTAAACATCTTGATACATTTCCAGCCCCCAGGTGGTGTTCCAGCTGCCCAGCCAATGCTCCCAAACATGGATCCTAGACTACAAGGTGAGCCTTATTCCTTCATGATGTCTGAATTCCTTAAAATTTGTTCAGAAGTAGGCTATACAGCAACATAACTTCCAAAGATTATATTCCAAAATACATTAATTCCCTTTCCTTCTAAAGGGCCTATGCAGAGGATGAGTGTTCCCAGAGGAATGGGTCCCATGGGCCCTCAGGTAATATCTACATCCATCTTATATTATTTATTCTGTAGATATGATTATTAGTCTTCTATTTTATACAATTTAGCAGAGTATTGGCTAGTCCAAGTTTCTTATTGAATTTTTTTATTCAGAATTTTGGTGGAGGGATGAGACCACCACACAACTCTATGGGCCCTGGCATGCCTGGAGTGAATATGTAAGACTTTTTCTTGGGAGATTTTTGTATTTGACAAAAATGAAATCACAACCTGAAACCCATTCCTTTGTCCTGCAGGGTACCTGGAAATGGCAGACCACCATGGCCGAATCCAAACAACAATGTAAGTCAAGCGTTTTCATTTATTCTTATCTGACTAACATTTATCTTTGTTATACATTAAAACTCCTTTATAATTAATACACTTCATGGCCAAAATAGGCTAATGTCTGTTGTTCTGATTTGTTTAAGATGCCATATTCCTCACCATCTCCTGGTGCATATGGGGTAAGTCAACAATCACAAAATATTAGTATTTTTAGTAAGGTTTGGTCACATCTATAAATGTCATAAAAGTGGTGCTTCACTCCATATACAATTCCGTTTGTTCAAGCTCTTTGTTGATGTGCTGTCTTTAACCTAACTGTAAAGGATGATTTATTTTGCAAGATAAATACTAAATACTCATACTTTAAGACTGATCTTGTAGTTGATGTTCTAGTTTGTCATACCCAATCTGATGCGTAGTTGAGTGTGTACGCTTGGCTTAATGCATATTATTGCATTTCTACAGGGTCCACAAGGTGGGGGGCCTCCAGGCACACCTGGCATTGTCCCAAGTCCGGCAGGTCAGTTTGCCACAGCTAGCTCAGCAGAAACTACATTTCAGCTTTTATAACTTAAGGACTTTTACTTGAATGTTTTAGTGATATTTTAAGGCACAATGATGTCATATTAGTGTATAAATTGACACCTTCAGCCTATTAATGCAACCCGTCTCACTCTCAGACTCCAACAACTCCAGTGAAAATCTGTATACCATGATAAACTCAACTGGAGGACGAAACAGCGTAAGCACCATCTTCTCATTCGTTGTACCTAAAGTGTTATTGACTATATTCATGTTAGTTTTGCATCAGAAATGTAGTCATTATTGGGTTTTGACACAGCATGTGTTTTGTTTAGTTTCCCATAGGACCAGGCTCTGAGGGCCCTCTAGGGGCCATGGCAGGAATGGATCCAATGCATATGAATGGCGGTAATGCAGCTGTATACACAGCACTATAGACCACTTTGCTAGATTTTCAGTGATAGTTTACCCACAAACAAAAAATTACATTACCAACATTCTTCAAAATATCTTCATTTGTTTACTGTGGAAGAAAAAATCGTCAACTTAAACACATTAAAAAAAATCTTGTGTATAATAAATGTATAATAAAATCTATAGTAACATTCAGCTTTGTTATAAATGTTTGGTTGTTTGTATTCTATTCAAATGTTTAGTTTGAGTAGAACGCAAAAAAAATGAATATTGGAATAAACCATAATGTTAAGTTCATAGTTATTTAAAACACGTTTTTCTTTTGTATTATCTTCACTTTTAGGTTCAGGGGACTTGGATGGTATCCCAAAGGTGACTTTAATGTTTACTTTTGGATTTTGAAATACTATCACTATATTAACTGAATTAAACAATAAAAATGTAAAATGTATAATATTATTACATATATTTTTTAATGCATAATCACCATTTATTTAATGTTTGCATACTAAGCTCTCATTACGTTCTATTTTATTTCTACAGAATTCTCCTAACAACATGAGTGGCATGAGCAATCCACCCGGGACCCCGAGAGATGAAGATGTAGGAGGCAGCTATCTTCACTCCTTTCAGAATGAGAATGTAAGGCTTGTATTTAGTAGTTTAGAAAAAAGCTTAGCTTGTATCCCAACCAGGCACAACACATTTTCCTTCTTCACATCTGATCCGAGTTGTTTTCTGTTGTGTTTAGCTTCAGCAAGTTGAGACTTGTTTTTTTCTCTCTATCTTTGCAGCAATACTCTCCTTCCATGACAATGAGTGTCTGATGCCAGTCTGTTTGCTCAGTCCCAGAAATGTACAGTTGGCCATCAATTACATAGACGGAGTAATTGTACAGAAAACGGAATTGGGTGAGACTGCCCTGGAGCCTCGCAAGTGGTCTCATGCAATATCAAAATGATTTTCGTTGTTCATTTTTTTTAACCGGCTAGCAAACCTTCTGTCCTCTCTGAAGACCTAAATGTGACTCAATGCTCCTGGATCTGTTTTTTCACCTCTGACGCCATCTCTCATTCAGAAGCAAAGTGTGGTTACCACTGACAAAAACGATGGATTTGTTTAAATTCTGTGCAGACGAGGAATATCTGAGTTTAGTCTCCCTCCAATCTTCATCTTCAATCTTCAGACTTCAGCATGGTTTACACTTACGAACCTTCCTCCAACTTTTACTGAGCTCTCATACGTGGCCTTGAATTCTGTGAATATTTGATTGCCTTTTAACAACCTGTTTTAAGTTTTCTTCAATTCAAGTGATGAGAGAATTCAATGGTTTTTTGAACGGGAAGGACTCGGCTGTATTTTACTTGTATAATCTGTCATTTTTGTCTCGAGCATCACAAGCGGCTGCTTTTAAGAATAACTGCAGGTCTCGTTCTGAAGATACCTTTCTGCACTGATTTTGTGTTCTCTCTTGTTTTGTCTGAATTTTGACTGCTGTCCCAGTTTTTGGTCAAAGACTGAATCCAGTCAGATGCTTACCTAGATAAACATACTACCTATCGGACCCACACCTCTCAAGTTCTTCAGGTGGGTGACTGGATTACGCGCCTGGATACGTCTCTCTGAAAAATGTTCTGCCTTCATTGCATTAAATACGTCATGATGAATTTGTAATTGATTCTAGATACCATGTTATCATTTTTTGTATGTTATTCTCTGCCATATGCCTTTGTTTTATCTCTCCTAATGATTTAATACTGGTTCCTGAGAGGATGTCGCTTGTGGAAGCCTGACTCGATGTGGTCAGAATTTTGTATTATGTTTTATTTGTGCAACATCAGACACCGTGAAACACAGTTAGGATGGTAACTTATTATATTTATACGGACATTTGGTAATTGTTTTACATAAGTAGTTGTTTTGCACTGCTTTTTTTTAGCTTGTGCATCATATTTTTAACTGTGGGCTAAATAGGCTTGTTTATATAGTGACTACTAAATTATTTGGCTCCTGTCTGAGGATTTTTGTCTTATTTTTAAACCAGTCGTTCATACTGTCATAATGCAACCGGGAAGCAGTGTTTGAAAACCTAAACCTTCAGTTTCCAGCTGAATGCTTGAAGAGAAAGAAATAGCTTAATGTGAAATGATTTTAACTTTGAAAAGCGATATTAAGCTTGATGTTCCCAGACTTTAGGGAGGCATCTCTTTGGAGGGCCAAGGTCCAGTCATTTGATTTCCATGTAAATCATTCTCTTGAAATCGGTGAACCAGTTTCGATGTAAGATAAAGTTGTTCTCAAATTGTCCAAGGCCTCTGTCTGTTTTCACTAATAATACATTATTGATATTGTGATTATGCAATCCACTTTGGGCTTTTGTATGTGCTGGAAATGTTTCTGTTCGTGTTAACAAGAAGTAGCCTGGTATAACTGGAATTTTGTGTTCCACAACTTTGCATTACTTCAGTTCTTTATAGAACCACAAACCATGAAATGCAACAAAATATTATAGTTTATAAATTCAGTAAAACTGCTTTAACAGCACCACAAACGGAATTTCATGAGATTAGCTTAATGGAACAAATTCAACAAACCAAAGGTTATTCTCAGTTAATTTTTTTTGGTAAACATACTGTGCACTTCCCCAACACTCTGTTTATACCAATTAAAATAAGATTTCTTATATCACTAACAATTGCTGTCTGTTCTGATAAAGTATTTTTTAGACACTGAGAAAGGTATAATATTTTGAAGAATGTTGATATTCGAACAGCAGCGAAACCCACTCACTTCTAATAAATGGAAACCAAACCAACGCAAATGATTGGGTGCCTGTTACCAACGTTCTTCAAAATATCTTAGCGTGGAAGAAAGAGGTAAATAATAGAATTGTCATTGCAATCCTGTGAAAAACAATAAAATTGACTTTCATCATAAAGATATTGCTCATTAAACATGTCAGACGCTTGACAAGAATAGTTTGTCTTTCTAGCGCCTTGCTCTAACCACTGAGCTACAGTAAAGCAATACATCATTTAATGCCAAAGTTAAATTTGCTTTATTGTTGTTCAGACACTACAGACTGGTATTTGGAATTTTATTCGTTGGTTAACAAGAGTTCAACAAACACTAAACAACAACCCTACATAGATGTTTACATGGCAGTATATTGTTACATTAATGCTACATTTCGTTTTATTTTGGAGGTGTTGATTATAGTCACAAGCTGATAATCATGTGTTGCATATTATTGAAAAAGGATCATAAAATTAAAAAAAATTATTTTTATGAACAAAAAGTTTGTGTATTTATTAATAAATCAACGACAGGAGACATTCACCAATGATGTTGTTCCATGTCCGACCTCAATTCGACATTCCTCTGTGTTTGACACATCAAGTTACAGAGACCAGTTGGTTTATTCTGTATCTTTCATAAACAAACACAGGGCGAAGAACATTAGCAGACATTACATTTCTGAGTAGAAAGAAGAAATAAAATATATATGCTAAGAACATAATCTGCATTAACGTTGATGATTTATTTTTCTTATTTCACTTTTTCCAGGACTTTGTGGACTTCATCTGGTTTAAAACCCCAGGGTCCAATGCCACCCTTTTGAGAAAAATAAAATGCATGTAAATAACCTGAACTTTTAAAATACACAACAGACAATAAATCAGAAATGCCACAAAAGCATAATAACAGACATACGGAACTATAAAACCTTTGACCCGTTGTGCATACCACTCGGTAAAACACATTCCAAACTTTTCAACTCTATAAACATGTAAAGTCCAACGGTAAGAGGACGAGTGTGTCTGAGCCTCTGTCCAGGGTTCATTCCAAAGCACCCTCCCGAGAGAGCTATGATATCACTTTAGATGTACATGTTTTTATTTCCTCTTACCTGATAGATAACTTTCCCATTCTGAAGGACGTAGAGTCGCTCAGGAAGTGCACCATACTTGCTGGCAGTGATGTCGCTCATTTCATCCACTACAACAGGGCACATAGGGTCCTCTTTAACCAGGATCTGGGCTGCAGCCAGTCTCTCCTCCAAGTTCTTATGCACCTTGATGTCAACGTTGTTTGCAAAGGCCCAAGCATCTATTAAGAATTCGGTTTAATCACAACCACTGCATTTACTGTATAATGTTTAACTCCCGGCATTACATTTGAATAATAGTGACGTGACATACAGCCAAGTGAGGTGACCCATACTCAAAATTCGTGCTCTGCATTTAACCATCCAGAGTGAACACACACGCACACGCGCACACGCACACACACACACACACACACACACACACACACACACACACACACACACACACACACACACACACACACACACACACACACACACACACACACACACACACACACACACACACACACACACACACAGAGCATTGGGCAGCCATTTATGCTGCTTTGCCAGGGGATCAGTTGGGGGTTCAGTGCCATGCTCAAGGGCCCCTAAATCATGATAATCCCAGGCGGGGACTTGAACCCACAACCCTAGGAGCCAATGACTTCCCCTCAAACATAAACTAAAAAGACTTTCATAATTACCAGTTGCATGAGCCTCGGCGATGTAAACAACCAGGAAATCTGCAACATCTCCAAAGTCCTTGACAAGTTGTTTGAACTCATCAAGTTTGTATAGAAATGGGGGTCATGTGCAACTTCCAAAACTCAGAACCAGTGGACGGTTCCCTGTGGAGAACAAACCCAAAACTATATTACCTAATGGCAGACAAATCTGTATGATCTACAAGACATCTTTTGCTCTCTGCATCTCTGCAGATGTCATGGAAAGATGATGGTCTACAAGATGTCTGTAAGATGTTTAGAATGGATTTACATCACACATACATACATACACAGATATATATATATATGCTACTTTAAAGCAGAAAGTTAAACAAATGTTGTACCTATATCCATACATGACTATACCTCTAAGAAAGTGGTGGATGTTCGTCTTCTGGCCTTGTAAAGTAACGACAGGACTATCTGGAGCTGTGTATCCTTCAAACGCCTCCAGGCCAAGCGAGCACCAGTTCACAGAGAACACAGTTCGGAAGAAGTTGGGAGTAAAGAAAGTCGGACCCCAGTCTTCAAATTTAAATTTGGGATTTTGGGTCATGGTGGACTTCTTCCCGAGATGTAAAAGGAGGATTTTCGTCAGTCTCGGAGATATGATTGACAGGAGCTTCAGAAGGAACATATGCACCATCGCATAGGAAATCATGAACACAGCTGATACATAAACCCAAAGTCTTTGACACGCAAAGCCCAAAGCGGTCCCCATTGCGAGAGGTGATCACGATTATTAAACAACATCAAACTTTATTTATGCTACACACGTGATCGTCGAGTCTAAATAAACAAGGAGGAACAAACGACCGAAAGTCCATAAAACGACGCGGTGGAGAAAATGGGAGGAGTCTTGACGTCCAGCGAGGAGGAGCTATGAGTAAACTCCTCCCACCTCGCCGCCAATTCGCCATCTGACCACCCGCCAAATTACGCAGTACAGTTTTCAGCGAATCACTGTGGGACAAACGCTCTAACTAATTAATATTCATGACGCAAGCAGCGGCCACACTGAAAAAACGAACTTTGTTTATAAGAGACAATTTTAGATATTATAAACATGTGACTGAATAGTTTTATCACAAAAGGAAGTTAATGTTTAACTGTTTTGTTTGTTAGTTATCTGTTAAACCTTCCAAAACAAAGTCAATGCTGAAATTTAATGTTTAATATTTAAATGTATGCTATATTGCAATGTTAAAAGCTTAATAATATCAAGTGGTGTTTATTGCAGAATTGCACAATGTTTGTTATAAGCAGAACTGAGTAACAAACTTTCTCTTCAAACATTGTTTTATTATTATTTATTATTTATCATTACTCACTATACTCGCATTGATTTGCTTGTTTTATAATTTAATACCAATATTGGTGCTATTAAAGCAGTTTAGGTGTAATGTCAGTTCCTGTAACTTGCGTTAGATGTCGCTGTTGTTCTGTTTTAATGCATTTAATCACATCACACATATGTGATATAAGTTCTGTTTACAGGTTAAAACTTCATTACTTTATAACATATTCTAATTGTGTATGGCATATATGTTTTGCTTTAAAGAGACATGCATTCTTCATCTGTTTACTTTATAAATGCTATTTAAGTCAATCTTAATGTCTTATGATGCTACATATGTGATTTAATTGTATGTTTTGTAAGGTTAAAGTGGTGAAGTGCAGCACATAAAAAAGCAATATTTTCACTTTTAAGAGGACAATCACTTGTATTCAGTTCGCCCCTCCCACTCTATGTGTTCATTGGCTGACCGAGCAGTCAATCAAAGCAGTAAAGCATGTTTTGTTTTGCAGTAGTGATGCTGTAGAAAGTCATCAAATTGATGCTGAAACTGAAGAGAGGATGCTGTGTGTAAAATCACATCTAACAGCCTGTCGGACGCAGAGAGTCATCATCTGTCACTCAACATACCCTCTCCTCCTGAAGGGGTTAAACAGGTATTTTAAACACACTTACATGCATTAGAATGTTTACTGGCTGCACATCTTTCAGAGACTGATAAACAAAGTTTTGTCCCACATTCATGTCTTTATTCCCACAGGTAAAACACACCATTGGGATTTTTACCATGCACACTTGGAAGTCAGAGGTCCAGATGCAGAAGTCCACGGCTCTTTTTGGGATGGTCAGTCATCAGACAGATTTAACAGAAATGACACTGTCCATGTTCAGCAGTAAAGCGGACGCGTGTCCGGAGCGCGTCTCCACTGACGCGCGTGAAGCGAACCCCGCGCCGGCTCCGATGCGCTGCGGATATGAAGACCTGAAACTACAGCCGCATCTCACCTCCAAACTTCAGGGCTTCTCCGTGTCACCTGGAGAAGGTAATGTTCCTGCGCTGTGTCTGCACAGATATCCCATAATGTCTAATTGTTGACTCTTGGAAAGCTGTGTATTTTAAGTTTGACATTTTGCCAATGTGGAGCAACATTAAATGCAGTTTTTTTTGTGTGCCAAACTTTGTGCCAAAGTATAGAATAAGAGTTATATTTGTATTTATTTAACACCTTTATTAAATGCATTTAGGTGACAGGTATCATCCATCAAAATGTTTAGAATTTAATTGATCTTTTTGTTAAATTTGAGATTTTTGTTTAAAACAAATAACCTTTGCTTCAGGGATAAGGCAATAAAATAAGAAGAATTGGAATTAAAATGACAATAATGATATATAAAGTGCACTGTATGTGGGTAAAACTGTTTTTTATAATGCTGCACTTAATAGGGAAAAATATGTAAAACTCTTTTTGTAAAAATGAAAGTTGTCAAAACTCTCTTAACTTTTGCTATACATTTTGTGTTTAAAATGCTGTATGTTGTACCCATTAATATTATAAATTCTCATTAGTGCCTATTTGCTGATTTGGATTAATACCAAGTCTTATACGTGTACAGGGAGATATCTTCATACATATATATTTCAGCTTTTTAAACTATACATAAAGCATTTCATATTTCATATGTTTGCAGCTTACATTGCATTTCAACAAATCTCATCGATAACTCTTTTTCATGTTGTGTATATGTGTTTGTGAACATCTGTGTGCTCGTGACTTGCTTTTTTACAAATCAGGTTGGTTGTAATTGACCATGCATCCCACTAACACATGCAGTTGAGTAGAAACAGGGCTGTCTAGTGTTGGGCTATAGCGTGGACACTGTGTTTAGATGATGTTACAGTGGCGTGGGATTGTTGAGGCCAACACAGTTACTCCAGCTGATGATTATACAAATCTGCCTTACATTAGTAATCTTACCTTGACAGTCGGAGGGCTTTGATTGT
Organism: Triplophysa yarkandensis; assembly: GCA_033220385.1. NCBI lineage: Eukaryota > Metazoa > Chordata > Actinopteri > Cypriniformes > Nemacheilidae > Triplophysa > Triplophysa yarkandensis. The sequence goes on along the minus strand of CM065656.1, from coordinate 6,864,077 downwards.
GACTTTTGCCCACCAAATAAAAACCAAATGTTTCAGAATGAATCTCAGCATTTGTAAGATCGTTTCACAACTCACTCCCATCCCAGCCAAAGCATATAATTGCAGGTCCATCAGATCTATTTGACATAAGTAAATGTTAGGATTTTGTCCTATCTGTTTGAGCTCAAGAATGATTTGTTTAAAATTGACCACTCAATTAGTTGTTGACGAGCCGTCCTGTTTGACCTGCTGAAAAGTCTGAATGAAACTATATGTTCTAATGAAATCAGGTTGTGTTGTATGCACTTGTCTAACTGTTTTAGGGCGTATGTTATGGATGTCATCAAATTTTGGTTATATTCCGTAAACAGCTTGTAATTTGTAATTGAAATTTTAGTTATAGTTTTATTATTAATAACAACATTAATAACAATTAAGTAATTTAAACATATTTACTCAATACTCATTTGTGTTGCTGTGGAAATATGTGTACTGTCATTAGAATTTTGTAACAGCTTGCTGTTCTCGAAGCAATATTACTTGTGCTGTGATTTGTATTTATCCACAAGTCTGTGAATGTTTACCGCAACGAGTAGACAACATTTCAGTTTGTACAGTAAACATTGTTATCCAGACACTCTTGTCATAGTAACAGTTTATATGGTGAAATGCCTTGTTTCAAACATCCTTTTATATCAACCGTATTGTTTTACATGCGTTTAAAAATAGTATAATATTTGTGACATTACAGTTATTTCGACTGAAACTCCAAATATACATATGGGATAGTTCTAGGATAGTTCTTATTGTACTAAAGCAATCGTGCTCCAAAACTGTCATTTTAGATTCTGAAAAAAGTATAAAGATGCAAAATAGTATTAAAATATTAAACTTTGGAAAAGTGTCTGCCCAATGATATGTTTATGTAAATATATATAGAACAAAGATTGTTTTCAAACCTTCATGACTTTATTTGTCTGTGAAACACTAAGAGTAATGTTGGACATATTGGACATAATGTTATTGATTGACAGTATTCGGTATTCATAGTATTCACTTTTATGGTATGAAAAATATCTCTCAGAGTTGAATTAGTCAGCTGGATTTTGTGTACTTGACAACATATTATGCATCAATTATTTCTTTATACTCTAAGAATAAAGATGTTTTAGGATGGCACTGAAAAAGCTTTGTTTGTTTAATTTGCTCCATATAGAACTTTAACACATAAGCACAACCTTAAGATTATAACACATTTGACTGAAAGGTGCTGTGAAGTACCTTTTAAGCACCTTTTTTTAATTCAGTGGTTGCCTGTTTGGCATGCTGAAATCTACTCAATTTAGCTTGTGATGCATTGCAGTATAGCAAGTTTATTCCAGTCCTCTCATATTATAAAAACAAAAACCTATGGAGCATTTCAGAGTTGGTTTAAAAAGACTGAAATCTTATTACGGAAGGTAAAATTCTGTATTTGCAGACATACTCCAACGTTAAACTGTTGATTCAGCTCATGAAAAAATGAGTAACTGCCTTTAAAGGAGTCATTGCATTTCTGTTTCGGGTAACTATGGTTATGCATCTACTCCCACACACACATACAAACTCAGCACCATTTGGTCATCTGTAAAATGTGGCATCTGCACTCAAAAAGTTGAATTCCTGGAGCTTAATGAATTTTCCTGAGCTTTTCCGTAGGTCTGCCATTATAGACTGATTATAAAGAACCAGGTGTAAGATTCTTCTGGAACTGGCATATACGTTAAGTTTGCATTGGCATTGATTTTATTTGATTAACCTCTTTCTAAAGCATGTACATACAAACAACTTCCTTGCTCAATGCTGTATAGGATCTGTGACCATATGATTGCTTTGTTTAAGTTGCTTTGGCTGTATGTTATCATCAAGCGTTTTACATGTGATTTACACTGCAAATTTAACTGTCAATGCATTTGTAGTACTTACCACGCTCTTTCTGTCTCTTGCTCGCAACACACATATATCACTTTATACCTCTTTGCTATTCACTCCTACGTTTCCTAGATGACTTCATCTGACATTTTTGGAAAACTCCTATGACATCAGAATGAGGCATACATTAGAGAAATGGATTGTGTTGGGAAACTACACTACAGCTTCTTCCATTGATTCACCGAGGTCCTGATGATCAATATTCCTTGGTATTTCATCCCAGGCTATGGCATCATTTGCAAACTTTAAAAAGTGAACACTTTTCAACGTCAGTCACCAAGCATTTAAGAGCCAGCGTGCTGTAATGGAAGCCATTGAATCATTTCTCACAAATGGGTCTCGAGGGGCTTTGCCCGAGTGTTGATTCAGCTTCATTTGGCTGGGAATTTATGAGGTTATTTTCTGACAAAAAAAAGATGCGGTTTGAGGAGACATCATTTTAGGAAAGTATGAAAATGTGAGAAACTGAGCGTTCAAAACCATTTAAAAATCTAATAGACTGAGAGTTGAATTTGATAAAAGATACTCATGTGGCTTTAGAGAATTATAGCATCTTATTATGGTTTGGAATCCATCCATAATACTTTTCAAATAATCTGGAAAACCTCAATGTAATCAATCATTTATGATGTAAAACATTGAGACATCGCTGACCTTTATTATTAGTCTTAAATGAAGAGTTTAACTTATGTTTTAGAAGAGTGTCTGTGATGTCATAGCCCATGTCCAGTATGTGTTATTTATGCTTGTGGGATGTAAAATATTGAGCCAAAGAAATGTCACGAATCATCTTTCATTTCAAGGGCACTACACTCCTGCCAATACAACCCTCAAACCAATCATCCTGTTAAAAAATATTATCTGGTTTGAATAAGTGTCGAAATATATCTGGAATACCATAGGAAATGTGCTCTGGACATGGGCTTAAACGGAGGAAAAGCAGAATTGGCTTCGATATGTCATCATAAAGTGTATTTTTAGCTTGGATCATGTCTTGAGAATCGCTCATAAAAATGCGCCCACACTCTTCAACCTTTTTCCTTCTCGCATTTTGATACAGCGGCCGAATTCCTGCCTTATTTGAAATTGATCTGATTGTTTTGCCTGCTCTCTCTGTCTCCCCGACTCCGTACTGAGATGAAGGGGATTTTCGATCTTACCCTGTGCCAGGGGGACATGCCACAGCTAACCGCACATCCACATAGCCCATATTACTCATGCATTTTTAGACGGCAACAACTGTGTCTCCAGACTTCTCAGTGTATAGGGCCGCGCACGCGGGTGGCTTTTTGATTTACATTTCGACAGTGGCACTTGCTGTTCTTGGCCACAAGCTAGCTTGGTCCATCAAAAAAAATTCTCTCTGTAGCTGCGCTGATGGTTGTACCCCGCGCGCATGAAGTGGACGTGAAGGCCCCAGTGTCCTGTAGAAGGACATCGTGAGATGGTTAGGTGGCCTTGGACCATTCGAGTGTGGGGTCCAGCAAGGTGGCGGTTCAGGGGTTGGTCTAGTGGTACGAGTAACTGATGGTGATCTAGACCCCACTGGCCTTTGTACCAGCTATTTTTTTTTGCTTCCGTCCAGTTGCTTTAATACAAGGTAAATATGGATACCAAAACTCTCTTATTAGAATATGGATTATTCTTTTATATAAAGCAATGACACAAAGCATACAAATACTAAACAAAACATACAAAAGCTTTGCAATGAATGTAGACAGATTTACATGAATCAACAATTCTGTTAGGCATTAGATTCTCCAAGTTTTTACAAGTCTGGGCACATGAACCAGCGGCTGTCCAATCGAGCGCTGAGTGGTCACAAACAATTGAGCAAACATTGAGAGGCGTTTCATTTCTTTATTAGCTGACAAGGGCTCAGTTATATCCTTTCTGCTTTTCAGTACTCTCATGATGCCAGCAAGTTGCCGCATGGCAGTGCCCATTCAGTCTGCAATCTGGTTGGCTGGAATGACTCTTGAGTATTATGAAATACATTATAAAGTCTAATAGCTCAGTTAATATACTTTATTTCTGGTTGTTAATAAAGCGCATGGTTCTGGAAGAATTAGTTATTCTCTGTTCCTCCAGTTTTCCAGCACCAACTGAGTGTAATATTACATTACGGTCAGGGATTTCTGAAGGCTAATAACCTGACGTGGGCTCTGAATGCAGAATGTTTATTATAAAAACACTTCACTTTTACGAACAGATCTGCATTATGTAATGGGAGCCATTCCACTTAACAGTGTTTGAAAGCTGTAAAATTCATATTCAGGTTGTGGGCACGAATAGCATGTACAGACAGTGAAAAAATAGATATGTTGAGTTATTAATTTATTATCTTGTGAGGTAAAGACACGGTAACTTGCAGAAATAAAAACATATCACCGCCATGAGTCTCTTGAGCATGGGTCAAATAAACTTGACCTTTTGGGAGTCAAAGGGCAAAAAAAGTAACTGACAGACGATTCCTAAATCTTACGAGACAGACAGTTCATGGAGAGCACAACATGTTAAAAAATTTATTTCAAAGATGAAATATTTTTGGAATGGAACTTATAATGTTGTTTTGTTTCTCATTGTTTGTGTGTAACATTCATCGTTGCATTCGTACCGTCCGTAGTTATGGGTCGGTAAGCTTCAACCTTCTTCCTGTTTCCTCCGTCGACTGGATTATAGTGATGGGAGACATGCTCAGAGCGAGGTTAAGAGAACACCAAACTTTATTAAAGTCGTCTCTGTCAGACAGCACTTCTTTCTCATCCGCACGTAGTGCTCTGGGATATTTACTCAGATTTAAGGCATAAATTGAAATCAGCAGTTTGGCAGGTTAACATTTGAAGACAAAGATGCCAGTAAATGATAAGAGTATGCAATTTCCCACGACACAGACTGTCTGATATGTTTTCCTGATCCCCCTATTTACTTCTATGGAATGGGAACTTATTTAGCAAAAGACAATGCTGTGGTTCGTACCTAGATAGCTATCCCTGCAGAAAGTATTTTAGGGAAACACTCTCAAAATGGTAAAGATCTCGAAGGCAGAATAACTTAAAGTAATGGTCTACCAAAAACTCATCCTTTTGTCATTTCAAACCTTCAGAACACAGAATAAGATTATTATCATAAATTGCTGGCGCACATTCACTTCTATTGTGTGGACCGAAACCAATGCAATATAATAGTAGACAGGTAACAACTTTCTTCAAAATATCTATTTTATGTTGTGCGCAAGAATGAAAGTTACACAGGTTCGAAATGAAAAGTGGGTGAGTAAATGATCTATTTTTTTTAAGTAACCGTCACTTTAACTATGCATTAGCTGCCCATAAATTCTTGTTTGGCATTTTGATTTGACTTTTGTTCTGTCTTTCTCATGTATAGCCATATATATAGGATGCAGAGAGCTTCTGCTTAACAATCGTGTATGCTGTTAGCAGATAGGATGCTGTCGTCAGATGATAATGTCTTACTACCTCACTTACAACTGTAAAGCATTGTAAAGTACGCTTCCAAGTTTTAGAATTTAGCGCATAAAGTTACTAGATTCCTGTTTGAGAGACAACCACAACAGCTCCCAAGAAAGCAAAGCAGAGATTAATGTGCGCCAGCCCTTTAAAAAGCTCAGAAGAATTTAAGGAATGAATGTTGACTTCAGCTTCATGCAATTTGCAACGAGTTTGCTGACTTATCACTTACCGCAAATATTTTCTCCACTATTTCACCCTTTAAGCCCTCACCACAATTTCACAGATGAGTTTTCCAGCGCTTGTCCTGTGCCAGACTTTCCATCGGAGTCACCCCTTTATGAGAGCTGGACGTGTATGGGAAAGAGAGAACACACTCATCAAGCTGTAGTAAATTTACAGTGACAGCAACAATACTTTTCTAGTGTTTACATAACATCAGTTCCACTGTTATAAGTGAGAAATAATTTGAGAAATAAGACTGGATATCTTCATTTTGCTTGTTGTCTTTCATCCGTGCACACGCTTCAAGAATTCACCAGCTAACCCTTTTCTCTGGCACAGTCCATTTGGATGGAGATCAACTTGACTTTTGTCATCACATTAGACACTTAAAGATCTCTAAGGGACGCTACTGTTGGCAGTAAAAAGTTATGACGACATTGGAAATCTTTGGCTTGAATGCAGTATTGCGAACTAGAGCAAGCTTTCTTTTAGGGTCACAGGGTCGCAAATCCGTAAGTGACGGAGCGCAGAATGCTTGTTGAGGGCGTCTGTCATGCGTATCGCTAGAGTCTCATGTGCGTGTGTTTCTCATTGAACTAGCACATGTGAGGGAAGCTATACTTTGCCGGATCATATGGAAATAGGACAGAGGATTGTGTGTGTGTTTGTGGGTCTTTCCATGAATGTTTGTTACAGGCTCACGTGCACTTTTGTGCGCTCGATATCTCCGTGGAGAAAGTGGAAAAGAAAACAATCTCAGCCTAATCAGATCCAGGTCACTCTGCTGTCCAGGACTTGCCTGACATTTACGGCCTTGCTTTGGCTCCTCGCTCGCGCTTTACAACGTGAGGCTCCGCTTCGACGTATAACTGATTTGCTGGCGTTCGTAAATCTACGTATAAAGCAACGCCTGACTTCACAAGGTTCCTATTTAAAGAAAAAAGATATCATGCAACAGGAAACACTTCGTATATATCACTCACAGTTTCTGACAAGAATATTCAGAAATGAAAAAGAGGGAAATCTGGCTGGAGGTGCGGTATGTGTCATGAGTCATAACATTTCGGCTTTTCTGTTTTCCTACCCTTGAATTCTCTCTTGCTTTATGTTTTACTGTTATCGTGATTCTTGCCCTAAAAAAGTCAAATAGCACATGTTGACTAACACCGATAAACCTGAAAAAGCGAATTAGTGTTGCGAGTGACCTAACAGCTTTGCTTTTTAAAAACTGAAATGAAGTCAGACAGTATTAAAGCCCTGACAGCTAGGTGCTGTGGACTTGGCCAGCGGATCACTTTCTCAGGCCAGCTGGAAAATGAGTTGCAGAATTTATCTGCACCCTTTTCCCTTGACAAATTATTTTATTGTTCTTGCACAGTTGGTTTGCATTTATGCTTTTGGCTAATGATAGGTTAAGGCAGTGTGATCTGCGCGTTACATGGTGAACGCACCCAACTGGGGCCGGTCCTGTAATGACAAAGCATATTTGCTCTCTGCGCTGACAGAAAGATCGATCGTGAGTTTAATACTAGCCGATCCTCAAAAACTTGCGGCCGTATGATTAATCAAAAGGGATTTTCTGATCTCTCGTGACTGCAAAATAAAGAAATTGCATTACAATACAAAAAATCTTGCCTAGGGGAACGTGAAAGTATAAGCCACTTACTCAAGGGTCACATCTTTTGCCAGGTTTAATTAGATTACAGGGCCATTGGCGATACAGGAATGTTCCTGCCCACTGTAGATGGAGAGATACCGGCGGTATGACCGTCGGCGTCCTGGACTTTACCTGACCCAGGCACAGTAGACGAAAGTTAGGCTGCTAATCTTTTACAAATGCTGCTAGTCTCCAGAATCAGGCTTGCCTGAAGATGACCGAGTCAAAACAGCCACGGTTTCTCAATGAGTCTTCGTTGAAAATATGTCTGAATGAAACAGTGACTAACACATAACTTCTGTCTAGAGGGTTGCCTTGCAAATGAGAGCGCCTTACCGGAGACGTGTATCTGTTCCCGTTCACATTCATCTGGAGGATCTGGTTTCACTTTAGAATCTGCACACTTATTTTCAAGGATGTTACAGAGTGGAGACAGTCAACTGCTCGGAGGATTGTAACGTCATAACAAAAACAGTGTTGTGGGATGTTGCCTTAACCCATGTGTGGTGGTCAGGTTTGTGGTACCTGATTTCGGAGTTCACTAAAAGAAACAATGAAGTGATTAATTGTTTTTTCAACCTCAAAGATTTATATTCTTGCACAATGAAAAGTTTTTAATCCTCCTACTCATATCATGAATTTGTCTTTTGAGTGTGTGTTTATAGCCTAATTATATATAAACAGATGCAAAAAATTTAAAGACCACTCTAGTTTTGCCTTTAATCAACATTTGTAAAGATATTGTGGTCCATTTTTGATTATATGTTCATTTGAACTGATCTTAAAATACATGCAAAACATTAGAATTCAGTTTAATCATAAATATGAACTTTTTTGCAAGATCTACAAACAGATATCGTTTTGATCAGTTTCCCCTTCAAATTCTTTGCAAATTAAAGGGATGGTGCACTCAAAAATAAAGTGTTCTTTCTAGGTGTTCCAAACATGTATACATGTAGTCTATACAGAAATATATTTGAAATTAATTATTGTAACTAAACAGCTCTTGGATCCTAATTAATATTGTAAAAGGAAAAATAAAATGACACCTCAGAACGTACATTCAAGATTCTTTAAAATATCTTATTTAGTGAGAAGTATTTTTTCCTAATATGATAGTCAATGGGGTACTAAAAAGTTTGGTTACAGTCATTCCTCCAAATATATTTCCCTGCTGTCAGTAGAATAAAGGAAAGGATAGATTTAAAACATGATAAAGTAATGGAAGAATTTTTTAGTTTGGGGTAAATATCCGTTTAATGCTACTAAAGCAATATTAAAATTGGAATTTGGTAGACAGGGTATCATTAGTGTACAGAATAAACCTGAAATGATTTTACTTGAAAATGTTAATTCAGAAAAATGAAATATAATTTCAGTTTGTGTGTGTGTGTGTGTGTGTGTGTGTGTGTGTGTGTGTGTGTGTGTGTGTGTGTGTGTGTGTGTGTGTGTGTGTGTGTGTGTGTGTGTGTGTGTGTGTGTGTGTGTTTGTGTCCATTAGTGTCCTTACCTGTGAAGACCAGGCTAAAATGTGGAAATTACATTCTGACAAAACAAGGATTAAGTTTGATATAACCTATTAATTTCATATTTCTTACTCAGTTGATCTTAAAGATATCAATGTTATTTTCTCAAAAACTTTTCCTTATATAGTGTAGAATGATTTTATGGGTAAAAACGTAAATTCCCCAAAAAATGACTAAGGTAATTATGTTTTCATAGATAGTAGCACATGGAATTAGATGTAATAGCTTTTTATCTAGATATCTTTTTTGACTTTTTTGAAAGTTATTCATGCATTTATACCATAAGTGTGATATACCATATGGGTTATTATTTAAAAGGGGAAGACCAGTTGTTTGTCACGTTTCATTCAACTCCACATGTGATATTGGGAGGAAGCATTTCAGAAGAGATCTGGTCTGTCTGTTAATCTCTTTTCCCCTTTGTTTTTTTTACATGAGTTATGGCATTAAGTCCAAATCAGTCATTAAACTGGCAGTCTCCTCCTTATAGTGTAACAGCATGTTTTGACAAACATCTTATCAGTAAAGGATATACAGCAAAATGATGAAGAACATACGGCTTTACTTCGAAGGCCTTTTGTTTCCCCCACGCCCTCCTTCTCTTCAATTCAAAGCAGGAGCTTTCAAAACATGTTTCTCATTCCATGTCACCAGATCGCTGCCAACCACACATCTTGAAGAGAACTCAGAGTTGTATTTTCATATGTTCTCTTTGTTTACATGGGGTTAGCCACATTTTCGATCACTTTGTGCTTTAATTGACTCCATATAGCTTTGACATGACTCCAGTGACAAATGGAAAGATTGTCTCCGCGAATTAGCCTATGGCAGAGATATTGAGGGGACCGGCAAAATGCACGATTTGCGTAATAACTAAGAGCATAAACACTGCAATGTTTTCGATGTCGTACATGTTTTTTGATCATATCTCAGTGGCTTTTGTTTTGCTTGCTTGTTTTGATAAAGCTTACATTTCACAAGAACACTTAATGCTGAATGATGTTTAAAAGCTCATACCGTTGCAAGAACGACAAAGCCATGAGTCAGCGTCTTTAGGAGATCAATTTTAGATGTGAGCGCACTTGCGAAACACACTATTAAGTGCTTCGAGAGAGTAGTTTTTTAAAGTAATTTTTACTAGATGTGCCACTGTGAAATGTGTAAAGTGCTTACCTGCGAGTCATTCTCAAGAGCTGGTTTTAAGTGAAATTCTGTGTAGAACCCCTACTGAACAGCATTCACTATAAAGGAAATACGTGTAATAGTTGTAAACCACACGTATGGTGAAATGTAAAGAGGTTTAGGCTGAATAACACTAACTACTGTAAAATATCTGACTTGTAACATATCATCGAACCTTTTTAGACTTGCTGATGGACAGGCAGAAACATTGAACGCCAATTTGACCACAAACTGTACTCCGAAACACAAGCGCAGTTGTGAAATACCAGATTTTAAAAGATCAGAGTCAAGAAAGTTCTTTAACTAACTAGCGAGTTTATTAGGATATGTAGTGCCGGCCAAAACCCACTTATTTAAGAGCTCACAAAAGCAACCTGCTATGGACCTTTTTAAATCATGTTTGTTTAAGCGATGATGTAAAATGGCCAATATTAATATCTCACATCAGATTTTGCTCAGGAAGAAAAAAGCAAGTTTTTCACGCAGAGGAAACAAATATTTGCATTTCAAAGCGCCTTTGGAGTGAAATGAAAAACAAATTCTTTATGGGTTTGGAGTCTATTTTGGAAAAGTTCAGGGATGAAATGAATATGATTTATAGTTTATAAACTAGTGGCTGATGCCAGGCTGTGTGAAAAGATGATGTTAAGTCATGCTTGCTTCCATGGAGGGAAGAAAGTGCCACAGAAAAAATAGTTAACAGATTTTTTGTGCTTTTTATAATACATAAGCCGAACTCCCCTATATATCAGCTCTGCATCAGGATTTAAACTGTGAACCTGAGCCATAACTCAAGTTTTTGTTGTTGTAATGATGTTGTTCCTTAGTATTAAAGTATAAATCATTATTAACCAAGAAGAGAAGACCCCAGTGAGATTAGATTTGCTGTTTAAGGGATAGTTACCCAAAAATCATCCTCAAACCAGTATGACTTTCTTTCGGAAGATATTTTGTAGAAAGATTCTACTTCTATTGTGAGAAAAAGTATTATTTTGTGTTCTGCAGCAGAAATTAAAATAACAAAAGTCAGTAAATAATTACAGAATTTAAATTTCTGGGTGATTGTGCTGGAAGATGGGTTGGATATACTGTATCTCCACAGCTGGATATGACTGGCCCTCTGTTTAAACAGCCTCTAATTTACCACCTTCCCCTTCAAACCCTATCTGGGCTAAGATTGAAAGAATTTCCATTAAAATCACCCCATGATGTCCTGCTTTTTTATGCATACCGCCTCCATCTCCAGCCCTTTTTAGGTCCGGCAGCACTCATTTCTCAAACCGGCTGCCCGCTTGTGTTATTCCTGACCGGGGGCTCCTGTGCTGACGGATTCTCTACCCTTCTTTTCTGCTCTTTGGGGACGTCTGCATTGTGAAGGCCCCGTTTGATGTATGATGATGTATATTGTCTGGTGATCTGTGGTCTCTCAGGTTACCAGGGGCCTGAGCAATACAGAAATTGTGCAGGAAAATATTAAAGGGGTTTGGTTTAGAGAGGGCCTTTGATTTGTGAGGGCTTTACCCCACAAAATAAAAAAGAGACGCATTGTTTTGCCCACTTCCTTTCACAGATACATGTGGTTTGAAACTCAATGCAAGTCGAGGGTTGATTGAAAAACATAGGCTTCCTTGTTAATATATTCAGAGAACATTAGTGCGTTTGAACCCATGCGCTTATTTTAAATGTTGGTATATGTTGGCGATTGAGAAGTCTCTCAATGTCAGTTCCTTTTTGTGTTTCTTTGCGGGATAGTTCAATCAAAATAGTTCCCTCAAAAATTATATTTTTTAAGTCTTTTTTTCAGGCTCATGACATTCAAAATTTGCAAAGCACAAAAGAAGAAATTTTGAAGAATGTCAGTAACAACACAATCTGAGTCAACATTGATTTGGATTATACAAAGCCACTGAGATTTTTAAAAATATCTTCTTTTTGTTTGCACAGAAGAAATAAAGATTTGTTCACAGCTTTTAAATTACAGCATTTTATTATTTTTGTAAACCATTCCTTTAAGAGGTGATCATTGAATTCTGTGTTTCATTGTTCAGATTAAAGTAAAAAGTTTTTTTTTCTTGAAAGTTATATTTATTTGTGTAGTCATCGTGGGTTGAATTACTCTATTGTGTTCTTTTGCAACACTTTTAGACATGGCCATGAGGTTTGACTGAGAGGCTGCTTTGATAGTGACTAAGTGAGTTTACCATTGCGCAGGAAATCGGAGCATGGCCAGATCCATCATCTGTTGTGAATTTGCAGATAACTATGTTTGGGGATATCAGTAGGGATTATGTTCGTGTTTTCGTCTCAGACAGGTCATCTCACCGTACTGTAATAAGAGGGCATGAGGCTCTAGAATGGGGGGTTGAATCATGATCAATAATTAAATAAAAATAATAGCTTCCTTCTCAGCCCCTGTTGTCAAAACAAATTGTAACTTTTAAAGAAAAAAATCTTTTAAGGAGAAACATAGGAATAAGTCATTTCTTAATCATCGAGACTGCTCAATACCCTCCATGAGGGTGAGTCCGCTTGTAACATTTTATCCCAATCCCTGCCAGAGACTTCAAAGCCAAACCAATTACACAGAATGCTTTGAACGTCTTATTCTGAACGAAAGGTTTTATTATTTTCCCTCCACTGAAACAACCATAACAAAAAATGCAAAAGGGAAATATGATTCTTCATTGTGTTCCTCACGTAGCCATCTGGTTTTCCCCGTCTAATAATAAGGGTTCCCTTTGAGAACTCCAGGCAGCTAAACTGCACAGATAACAAAATAATCATTTTCAAATGTTGTTTTATTTAATTACGGCTCAATTACGACCACTTAAACTGTTATGGGAGTTCCAAAAACATTCCTTGTCGATCACGATACTCTTTGAATATATTTCCACCAGCGGTTATTAGTTTTACTTTTTGCATGCATTTGCCGTATATGTGTTCTGTGACTGCTGCAAATGTTTTATGTTGTATTTTTGAAGCAATATCCAACAATGCATTGAATGGGTCAAAATTATCAATATGTTAATGCCAAAAATCTAAACTTTAAGAAGGAAAGATCATATTGCTTAAATAAATACAGGCTATCAAAACGTTTTTGTGAGTATAGGCAATGTCCAATCTAATTTTCTATAATGGACTTAAACATCAGAGGGAGTGTGTGAATAAGATTGATGCAACATGAGGTCATATTCATTTTTTAAGGTGCAAATATTTTGGACGCAAATTTCGAACTCAACGTATGATGATCCTGATTTTTTCAAATAGGTAAATCTCTCCCAAATATTTTAAAATTATTTTTTTTAGCTTTAATTGGTGTTCAAATCCCCATGAAATTCTGGAGTCCTAATTGAACAACAGGAACTACAGGAGTAAAGATGTTGTGAAATGGTAGGATCATGCTAAGTCTCCTCCCTTAAAGGTCGACTGTCATGTTTTTAGGTTTAATGTGGCCTTTGTGATTCTAGTGAAACTTTCTGGCATGTGTATTCAGTTTAATTCTTTTACAGATTAAGGCAGGCTTGTAAATATATTGTTGGAAGCAGCCAAAAGGGAATGCTCATAAATGTCAGCCAATACAGACGTGTTCAGTCTTTTGGCCACAGGGTGACTGCTATCTGTAAAGATGCTGGATTGTTGATTTGTTGATGGTTGTTTTATTTATTACCACCTTAATGAGGTTGCTTAAAGTGGATGGTAAACTTCTATCAGTTATGTATTTGTTGAATATGTTTTGCTGTTCACTGACCATTAGATGTCATACCTTAGGAATGCTCCAAAAGAAAATATTGGCTCTGACTTGTTCAACAGAGGAATTTACGCGTAGAACATTGGACGTCGTACAAGACTGCATTTCACTTTTAATTTGAAGGGTTTGTTTTCTTAACAAGGATTAGGCGAGAACCTTATTATTAAGCCGCAACCTTGACAGCCTGATTTAATATGAAAGGATACTTTGCGAATGGAATACATTTCACGTCAGCTTATCAAAAATGTTTAAATTTGACATTAGATGGCAAACAAGCAAAATTAGTTCCAGAGGAAAGCTGTTTGTGATTGATATAATTTGTGGAATGGAGAAGAAATGCACAACGTCCACTACTGCATGCACAGCAAAAGGGTTACAAACACACACATACAAAGAAACACAAACCACCATCTAATGTGACTTATTAAATCCCACACCACAGTTTCATACAGCAGTCTATAGGTCACAAAGTTCTTTTGTTTTTACAGAGCCCCAAAGAACCACTATGAGACCGTAAAAGCCCAACGACAGCCTGTGATGAGGAATCCTAAGTCTTTACAGTTAAAGCTGTACATTTTTACTGCACAAGACACAGGAATGCACTACAGCACCCCTGACACATTTACATTGTAATCACCCCAGTGTTCGGCAGTCTATAGAGTTCAGTAGGCCGGTTGTAAAAGTGCTTCCAGTAACCTCATACTCTGACGTAGACTGTAAAACGAAATCTCTGTTTATGAACACATTTCTCACTACCGTTCTTTGTAAAACAACATTCTTGACTGTATTCATTTATAGACGTCTTGTGGGGGCTGATGGTTTCTTAAACACTATAGGCTTATTGCTGAAACTTGCTGTATAGTTTACCAAAAATTTAAAATCCTTTTGTCATTATTCACCCTTATGTCATTCCAAACATGTTCTTCTGGAAAACACAACTGAAGATAATTTGAAGAAAATGCTTATGAAACATTGACTTTCGTGCACAAAAAACACCCTGCCATTCGTCAAAATATCTTCTTTTGTGTTCTGCACCACTTTTGAACAACATGACTGTTATAAATAACTTCCTTCATTTTTGGGTTAATATCCTATAAATTATGTTTATCTATGGGGTCACTGTGGGTGGTTGCCAAGGAGTTGTTGTGCTGTTGCTAAGGTGTTCTTGATCTGAGATGATAGTGTATCCATCATAAGTTGTCATCAACCCAATCATTGGCGTAAAAGCCAGTGCCACAGCTCCGCCAGGTTCTGCAGCACCACCCGACCCAGCCTCACCCACTTCTTACTGGAAACCGGAGTGATGGTGGTCCAAATCCACCCACGTCAATCCACAGAGGACAGACTCTCAGGCTCCTCCAGTGACAGATTA
This sequence comes from Triplophysa yarkandensis, assembly GCA_033220385.1. Lineage (NCBI taxonomy): Eukaryota > Metazoa > Chordata > Actinopteri > Cypriniformes > Nemacheilidae > Triplophysa > Triplophysa yarkandensis. The sequence continues at coordinate 6,848,947 of CM065656.1, read as the reverse complement.
TCACCAGCAGGTGGTGGCATGCCCTAGAGGAACCCAGTAATTACTATAAAGGTATGGAAAAACAACACCACTGACCATCTTGTCTGGAGGCATGCCACAAGCTCTGTCATTGCCAATGCGCACGGTCAGGGCAGATGGTCTGATTGTTGGTGCCTTTGCTAGGTGTTTGTGCGTGTGTGTCCCTCTGAAGTCCTGAAAGGAGCATGTAATGGTTTAATCACAGTGAGACTTGATTTATATGGTTCCCCGGTCCAAGCATGAAGTTAAGTCATTGGACCGTAGGAGTGGCACAGGCACTGTTTGGTGTTTGTTTGTGTTTGGCAGTCTGCGGTCAGTTACGGACAGTTTTAGAAGCCGTGGCTATGACGAAATCAGCTGCATCAGTCCAAGAACTCACGAGGAAGAGTTTGTTGAAAAGCAGATGAGCTCTTGTGTAGATAGGTTGTTTTGTGTATTTATGAGCATTCTTTGTGAAGTTTGTTGCATGCAAATACTTAAAGGAATAGCTACCCCAAAATAAAAATTCTACATCCGTCTCTTGTCACATTAAACTTGCATGCCTTTGTTTTTCTTCTTCCAAACAAAAAGTAGATATTCTGAAGAATGTTGGTAATTTAAATCTCTTGACCAATATTTTTTACCCTCTTTATTATCTTTACCTTTTTTGTTCTGAGATAAAAAAATTTACCAGTATTTTTCAAAATATCTTATTTTGTGCTTTAACATCAGATGACCCACAAAATGTTTTTTTAACCAATATTTTTCTAAATACCTCCTTTTGTGTACTTTATCCTAATAAAGACATATTACTGGGCACTTTCAGATGCAGTATAACATGACTGGCAAGCACTGGTAAGTTTTTTTTTGTTAATTTCAACAGGTGTCAACATACATTTCAATTCGTCAAATTCTTTTGACATTGGCTGTAAACACATTTTTCTCCGATTCCTTTTTTGCCATAAAAGTGAAACACAAACCAGAATTTGTCCTCGTAGAGAAACTGCCATAACAAACCAATTTCATCCCCATAAAACACATCATGTCTGGTGGTACCCATAATCCAGAAAGTAAAGCAGTCATTTCAGTTCTTCATAATTGAATCAAGTTTTTTTCCTGCTGTTACTGGGTCGTGCACCTGTCTAAGTGAACCTTTTCCCAGACTTTGTTATTTTTCATTTTGTTGTACCCTCAGGTTTTCAATCAAACCTCCATTACTAAGCAAACAAATAAGTTCCGGGTCTGCAGTGCAGAGACACAAATATAGACGTAAGTTATGAGATCTAAACATGGAAAAGATTCTTGTCTGTAATACACAACATCTGCACAGGACACTTCAGTCATGGTGAGGAGCACAAGTGTATCCAGTATATACCCACTGCTCAAGCATTGCCTTAAAGAGAACATTTATAAAGCATTGAGAGACACAAAGAGATGAAACAAGGGGAAGAAATGATAGTTATTAACTGTTTAAGTGCTGATGCTATGATTTATGGTGCTAAAGGGCCACGAGTGGAAATGTCACAGCGCATTTCCACATGCATCTATCTTGCGGCTTTGGCAGCTTGTTGTTCGCCGGAGTCATGCGTTTGACATGCATTAGAGTTGATACACACATACATGCGCTGACACACACATAAGCACATGACCCCCGCCCCCCCCTTCCTGAATCCCGCTCTTGTTCTACAGTATTTCTGAGAACACACATCTTCAGACATCTGCTTTCCATTGCGAGCATCTCTGAAGACTTGAACGCATTAAATGCTGGCACAAGCTAGGTCTCGCTCCAACACTTAATGCTGCACTTAGGTGACTTGAAAGGCAGGAGGCGAGAATTGTAGAAAATGAAGTGTCACCGAAATAAAAAATCGCCTGAGATTACCGCCAATTACATGTAATAATGGCCGTGCCATCTGCTGATCAGATGCAGAGTCTGGTGTTGAGGTAACTCTATGGGTAGCTATTTAAATTTCAGCCCATTTTATAGGATGTCCGAAGGAATTAGATTATTTTTGATCAAGAGATGAACAATACAATACAATGTGCTGTTTGTGTGTATGTCTTTGTAAAAGCCTTTAGGCAAAGTCAGTATGCTCATCCCAATAAATGGTTTTAAGTCAGCTTTATAACCATTTTTAACATGTGTACCTTTCTCTATTCTGCAAAACATAAAAGTAGATATTTGAAGAATGTTGAAACCAATAATCTTTGTTTGGACACAAAACCAAAACAGTTAAGGGGGACAGATTTTTTCCCCCTTTTTACCTTTACATTCTTTTGTGTTCTGCGATCACATGGCCCACAAAATGTTTTGAACTAATATTTTACAAAATATATTCTCTTTTATAAGATCACATGACACACATAAAACAATTTATACTTCACAATATCTTCTTTTGTGTTTTAAAATTATTTTGATTTTCCTCCCTCATGTGTTTGTGAATAAGGCCAGAACATCATGCTGGTCTTCATTACTGAGCTCTGCTCTGCCCTCAGGTACAACTGGCATAGCACAGGAGTGATTTCACGCCCACAATTGTCATCATTTCTAATGGCTCCTGAATGCTTACAAACCTAATCCCTACCCTACTTTTTCTTTCATTTGGTCCTGGATCAGTTGTGTGAAAATCCTCTTGGACACAGGAAAATGCTCTTTGTATTCAGTTTGCTTTCCAGGTACTGATGAGAGCCAGTGTGTTGGAATAACCCTTGTTCTTTTGATTTCTCTGCTGAGATGCAGATGTAAATGTCTGGAAGGAAGGTTTTTATTAAACTTCTTATATACAGTAGTATTTTGGCTGCTTATCGGTAGTTCAGATGGCGACATCGGTGTTTTGCATTGATGTGCTATACTTTATATTTTTATGTCAACTGTGTAGAAAAGTTACACTGATAATACATTTTTCAAGATACTTTAATAGAAAGTATCACTTTTTTCTTTTATTGGAAATATCTGGACCACAGTGCTTGGATTTTGGTTTGTATTGTTTCCGTGCCTTTTTCCCTTATAATTTTATCTCTACATTTATTCAAAAAAACATATAGTAACATACCTGAATATACAAATAATTAAAGTGCAATTATTTAGTTGTACTGATCCTTTTGTAGTTGTCTCAACAGCACGGCCTGTTTTTCATTGTCATTTTCTTTCTTCCTTGCTTTTAAAGCTGGAACTTTTACAAACATTCACCTTCTCACAAAAAGCAATATACAATGCAAAACCAGCACTGAATTACCGTGGCCTATTCAATATAAATCACATCTTATGTTCTTTCCAAGTTTCCTAATGTGGATGAGATTCACTTATTCAGCCTTGCTGAGACTAATTCTGGTAATGTAAGAAAGACTTGTATCCTAAACCTCCCCCATAGTTCTTTCAGTACACAAAAAGCAGGACTTTTAACGCGGACTTGGATCCGAAATGATGTAACTTGGAAGAGCTTGGAGTTGGATAATACCTTAAGAGAGACATATGGAGTACGAAGCATTCTAATGTCAAGAATGTCTGATTGTCTGCCATTTACCTCATTTTTGCAGGTTGGATGTGCAATTGTCCTTTTTGCCCAAGGTTGTGGACAAGAATCTAAGCTCCAGTCGTCATCAAGTCAGTTTCATCTGCTATCAATGACGTTTTGAGTTAAATCAACAGTACAAAGTGTTCATCTGTTATTTTGGAAAAAGAGAAGTCTTGTGTTTCCTTGAATTCGTTTTTTAAGGGGTAAAGAAGCTAACATCATCACCACTTTCAAAAACTACCACTTGAGGCTTAAATTCAAGGAATCGTGACCCAGATATTGGGCAATTTTGAGAATCTGTCGAACAGATTTGTGCAGAGCATTCCTGTGGCTTCTGGCTGTATTTTCTGTGCACCTCTGTTCAACAGTATAGTTTACCTCTACTTGACTTGGCGTTTAAACAGCTTTTTGTAAAACAGATGATCTGTTTTGCATACAGGAATCAAAGCTTGAATTTTCATCAGCATTGTAGCATACTAAAAACTTGACAAAGGGACCCAAGAATAGTATGTATTTGCGTAAAACAAAGTATCCCAACATCATTGACAAATCTCTCAATCCTCTCAAGATGAAGCAAGAAATCCTTGGCTTTCCTTCAGCCAGCAGTGATGTTATACACAAACACAGTTTGACATTCCAAATGTGGAATCACTAAGCCAAGAAAAAATGATCCAAGATTTAATAAACAACTATTATTGTTTTGTAAAATCTAGACTGGATGAGAAAAGCTTGTTTCTTCTGTTTATATGTTGAGTGAATCCAGCATATGTTTTACAAGGCGTGTCTCATGATTTACTCCACCAATTTCTCTCATTTGCATTTCTCTCTGCCTCTCAACACTTCTTTGTTTGTTCCCATTTACTTTTCGCTTTAAAGCAATAACTTGTCACCTTCTTATTCTGTATATTTCTTATTTAAACAATATCTTTTTGATTTACAGAACCTCTTTTGTCTTTGCTCTGGCATATCCAAAACATTTAGACACTGGTCTTGATCGTGTTACATTAATAATGTCATCATTCTGTGCAAATTAGATTTCTCAAATTGGTTTAGGAACATTTAAAAAAAGATGTGGTAACCCCAACTGGAGTCAAAAAGAGTGTCAGCTTTCTACTTGCAAACACTACGTAACCATTATATTTTGATCTGTACTCTGTTTATTTTGATGACATTTGCTTCACTTAGTTTGAATTCTCTTTGTGCAATGACACGGCAATGATTGGACAGACAAACTGACTCATAGCTCTCAAAAGATCCTTGTTTCTGCTTAAAGTCCCTAAAGGCAGCACTACAGTCTCGTTCTCGGGACTCCTTCTAGGGACAGTCTCGTTCTGGAAATGTATTTTATTACAAAGGTCTTCAAAGGCAGTATGACTTGTTCCTTAAACAATTTTACTGTTTTCCAGGGAGGATTTTAATAGCAAGCAAATTGCAGAAAGTTTCACGAAAGCAATTTATTAGGTTTACATTTCATTACATTCGTTCTTTGGGAATTGAACTTTGCATTGTTGGTGACATGCTTTATCAGCTACATATTGTTATTTATTTATTTTAATTTATATCAAAATGATTTTCTTGTTTCACAAAATTGTTAGGTTCTGACATGCACTTTGTGATTTTGTTCATCAAAAATATATATGTGTATTTTAAATGCGTTTGGTTAATACGTGTTTTCTATGTTACACAATATTTTTAATGCTAAATCATTGCATGAAGAATCTAAAAAAAGACTTTGTTAATAAAACCATTTGTATTTGCCACCTGTTGCAGTGAATGGAGGATGTATCTCATTCGGTTCAGAAAAGGAGAACGCTCCTGAACTGACAGAAGATGGAACCTCACTGCGTGGACAGAACCTGCATGTTCAATCAGGTACCCAGTACCACCACTGTGAATCTGCCACACAGAATGTTCATCTGCATGAAAGCCCTCACAGAGATTGCAGGTAAGACTTGCAAGCACATCTTACCTTTTTTTAAATGTATGCATCACATATTGCAATGTGATATGTGATAATATTATTGTGTAAATGTATTGTGTAAATTATTGTGATTAAATTTTCTTTAATCATTCTGTTCTCGTTTTTTTTAGAAACTTATTTTTTATTTTGTTCGGTGAAACAGAAATGTTTTATTATTTTAACTTTTTGAAAAAAATCTTATTTTTGGTTTCATGATTGTAATAAAAAAGTAATATAATTGTAATTGGGAATGACTATCAAACAAAAGATGCGCTTGGGTTATAGAAAGACTATTTAAATATATAGTATATCAAAAATTAACTTGAAAAAATTAACTCAAACGATTTGTATAGTTATAAGAAATATATGTGCACTGTTATCATGTATATAACTTGATTGTTCTGGTATATCTGACCAAAAATCGTATAGTTGAAGTTATTTTTAGGTGTTGTAAGGAGCAAATGAAACAAGCCAGTGAAGATACTGCTTGGCACAGTTAAAACATTTAAACCGTTCGGAAAAGTGCCTGCCATCAGATTCTTTTGGCTCCTGTGTAGACATAGCGCAGTTGAAACCCATCGTTTTAGCGTGGGATGCTTTCCAGTGTGCTTTCACTGAAACATGCGGCCCAGCTCGTCCAACACTGTCGCTAAATGTCATTTCTCCAGCCAAACAGGAAGTGGAGAGCCTGAAAGGAGCGACTCATAACAAAGTTGACGCTTCAGCTCAGTCAGTAAGCTAGTATTAGCGGTTTCCCGTACGGAGTGTACCGAGTGAATAGAGGACATAGACAAATCCTTCATAGGCTGAGACAGAGGGGCCTTCTCAGATCATCCAGGAGCTTTGCACAAAAATCCATAATGAGCAAACTGACAGGAATTATTATGTGGAAGATCACAGCGACGCACTGGGAAATATGACCTCTCCTCCATTGAGGGGGGAGGCAAAGATTCCCACTATAATGGGCAGTATTGTAAACACAGACCGTTTAGAGGGCCGCCATTATACAACCAAACCAGGTGACTTCTATTTAGCCCACATGTAGGCTTGGGTTAGCCTCCATTGTGTCATCAAAGCCTGTCAGGCGCGGAGCATGACAGCCTGCCTGTATTCATCTCTCTTTGGTCTTATTTTTAAATACCCATTCATAACTTTAGTTCAGGCCAAATTTCCTGCATTATTTATTCATGGGAGCGTCTGTGGTGGATCTAACCGCTGTTTGAGCACGCCGCGGTTATGAAATCCATCCAATGAGTGTTTCCTGTAAAAGCGAGGCTCCGAAAAACAGCCTTTTTCAGATCAGTACAAAAGCAAATACCATAAACTAATAAGACCCTTGAAAAATGAATCTTCATTCGATGTGCTTTCAAATTTTGCGTAACAGATATGTTTGAGAGAAGATTGCATGTTTGGCAGGCCTGGAGCACAGAGCTTGTCTGTTTCTGTTGTGTCTGAAAGTGAAATAGGTGGGAAGGAAGACTTGGCAGAGCATTGAGAAGCTCTGGCCTTTATCTTTCAACAGACCGGCCTGCTAATAGCATTCATATTCTTCCTGCTCCGCCTAAATGCTCCTCATATTCCTCTGGGTGTGTTTCTGTGTCCCACAGGTCTGCCGGCTTTCAAACGGATCTCAGCTTGTCCTCTCTGTCTGGAGGCTTGAATGGGTGCCGGGCTTTGCACTCGTACCCCATAAAACAAGAGGGTTCCATGGGATACAAACTGGGATTGGCCAACTTTTCAGAAGGGATGTGCACCGGTCACAGGGAATCAGACCGGCACGGGAGCAGCGTTGGCAGCAGTAGCATAGCAACGGCTCTGTCGTTGTCAGCGATGGCTGTGACTGTGTATCCATTTAATAATGAAGATGGCTCCTCCCCGCTGTCATTGTCCCCGAGTTTGCGTCACTCAGCACGGGCAAGCGCTGGTGGGCTAAAGGGGCGTTGCCTTTCCATGGCCTCCCAGTCAGCTGCCGTCGCGGCTTCGGAGGGAATCGATATCGCCGGTAACATCTGCTCCACCCAGATGTCAACGCCGGCCTGCACGAACGGGCCGTGTACGAATTCGTCCTCACCTACCACGACTGCGTTCTCCCGGCCCATCTCGGCAACGCCCCACAAGCCTCTTCCCAGCCCGCAGGACAACTGTCAGCTGCCGTCACCCTCCAGCTGCCTCCTACCCCTGTCGTCTTCATCGTCCACCACCTCAGTTTCGTCCTTAGAGCAGTGTGAGGAGGTAGGATCCATGCAGCCCCGCATGGGCAGCAGTGACGGGCTTGGACTCCTCATACAGCCCAACAATCTGCTGGAGGGCTGTCGGCGCCTAAACGCTGTCGCTACGGCTGCGCTGAAACAGGAACCTGTGGATGAGTTCTCTCAAAGTGAGGAGGAGCTCTTTCAGCATCAATATCACCATCTGACGAGCCGTGGAAACAACCAGCAATGCCACCACCGCAGTGGGCATTCCCACCACCACCAGACCGGCCCCCCACGGGCACCCATGCCCCCTCCTTACCACCTGCACCATTACATGGGCTCCGGCCCAGAAGCTCTACTGCATCTTCAAAGCCAGCAGTCTCCACCCTCGGGCCTCCTGGCACAACCCAAAGCCACAGGCCTGGTTGAACAACAGGTGGGCGACAGAGAGGATGCCAGCGGAGTGTTTAGCGATAAGCAAATATGCCGCTGGATCGACTGCAGTGCGGCCTATGAACAGCAGGAGGAACTGGTTAGGCATATTGAAAAGGTCCATATCGACCAGAGAAAGGGTGAGGACTTTACATGCTTTTGGGCCGGATGTGTCAGACGGTACAAACCCTTCAACGCACGCTACAAGTTGCTTATCCACATGAGAGTACACTCGGGGGAGAAACCTAACAAATGCATGGTGAGTGTTTGAAGTTTATGTAATAAACCTGCCGTCTGGGTTGAAAAACATCCAGGATTTTTCTTCCTTGATAAGTATGGAGAAGCACTTATTACTTGCAGATCAGTAAAGGTTAACTGCACAGAAATGTAATACAAAGCGTTTTGGACTGAATTGTATTTATTTGAATCCTTTCTAACTTTTAATGAATTGTTCACCAAAAAATTTCACAGCAGGAAGCGTCATACAGGTTCTGAATGACGAAACACAAATAAATGATGACAGGATTTTTTTTACTCCCTACAAGCGTCAGTTTTGTAATAGCTTTCAAAAGCCCACCTATGTGTTTTTCCACCTCTCTTTTTGTAACCATATCAAATGGCATAAGACATTAAGATTTCAACTAAAAGCTCTGCAAAATGTTCCAATGACGAGTATAGTTATTTAATTGGACCTGTAGTCTAGCTGTATAAATAATGTTGTGGTGAAACCCAAGTCATCCAGGTAAAACTCTCAGATTCCACAAGTCAACACTCTAATCACTGTCAAAATGCCGCTCTAACATTCTCAACCCAGATGGAAAAAGAGATCCAACCCCACCAATGAGCAAGTCTAAATACACAATTAGTCCACAATTTGTATAGGGTGAAGCCGTGTTTATTTTCATTTGGATCTTTTTTCTGTCTATCCCTCCCAGTCTCTCTCTGTCCCAAAAAAAGAAACAACCGAGATCTTTGAAACACGTAGCTTCATATGTGTTTAACATGGTCAAACAATGCATCCACTTGATCCCTACTAATATGAGATTTAAACGTTTAGCCGTCCCACTAGAATTAAGCGAATTGGCTCTTTATCCAAACTAAGCACTTGGAAAAATGTAGTAGTCTGTATGAACGGAGCCACAGAGGAGATGGTCATTGAAATTCCCCTCTCTTGCTCAATAATTGGATGTTTGATTTGTCGGCTGATATATCCATACACAAGAGCCTGTCCAAAAAACCTTTTATTTCACTCATACCTAAACAGCTTGTTTAGGAGCTGGCCCGTTCTTACAAACCCAGAGATACCTTTTAATATCAAGTAATCTGTTAAGACGTGTCAACAGAAGTCAACTGTACATGAATGTGCCGAGTATTAACTTTTATATTTTAAACAGAAGTAGTTTCTTTATATTATTAATATAAAGTTTTATTTATTTGTTGGTATAAATGATAGCTTTGTAGGTGTTGTGTACTTAGTTTCTTGAAGAAAATCATTTATAGTAGTATGTAACACAAAAAATTGTTATCTGTCCAAACAATGAAAGTCAATGTGGGTGACTTTCTTCAGAATATACTTTCAGCAGACATACAGTGAATAAATGATAAAAACATTTTGATCAAGGGTGTGCTTACCATATGCTACGATAAGGACAAACCAGCCTATTGTTCTAGATGGCTGGATATTGTGAAGTTTTTTTACTGTGTAAACTCTCTTCAGGTTTAGTCCAAAATGGGCCCTCCGTTCTCCCTCAGTCCGGTACTTTGGACTTGAACCAACCATGTCTTAATGTTTCCTTTACGGATAAGAAAATAGTAAAAAAAATTATAGGTGTCACTAAACAAGTACTTTCAAGCAATTGTATTTTTTTTGATTGCTTCAAATGTTCCAGTTTTTTTCCATAGAATGCATACTACTCTTAAGAAAGGTTCGTTTTTCATTATATTTTTTATAAGTAAGTATATATTAATGTTCTAGTGTACTGCTTTTTTGTAATTTCAAAGTATGCTTGGAGCATACAGTAACAGTAGAAAATGTATACATTAATATACATTCATGTCTAAATTTAAAGAATATTTAATTTCCTAAGAATACACTTTAATGCAAAGTTAACTAGTTTATTTTTTATTGAAGTATACTATGTTTTTAAGTAAACTTGACATGATTATTTACAGTTATATATACTAATGACATATTTAATTTTTTAAATATACTTAATATATACAATTCTATATTTTATATTTTATTATGTTGTATGGCTTTTAAGTTCAAAATAATATGACTTACAAATGATTTATAGACTAGATGAAGAGCTCTTTTCCAAAACGAGATAAATCCATTTATAGTAAATACGTAAATTGTTTTAAATTTTGACAATACTCAATATATATAATTATTAAAATGTATCCTTTCAAAATTGTCTCTTGGCATAGACTGAAAATGTTTAACAATGACTGTGTACACAGATCACAATCCGTTGACGTTTTTACAGAGAGGACACAAAAGCTTGTTTTTTTCCCAAAACAAATCCAACCGTTTTGTTGTTTTAAAAATATTGGTTTTTGTCTTAAAAAACTAAAAATAACATGAAATGATTTCCATTAAGTACTGTTACTATAAATTTATATAAATCAGTTTATATAATAAATGCAAATGTCCAGTCTGCCATTTTTCTCTCAGGTGTAAGTCTTTCTGGCTCATCCAGACCATCAAAAAAGTTAATAGAGTTTAAAGATCTCATTTTGGAAGATTGAACACAAACAAACACTTCAAAGCATTGCCATGTTGGATTGCATTGAACAATTTATCAATGGTCAAGAGAACGTACAGGTTTGGGATTTATACCCTTTTGGAAAAAACTGCATCTTGCAGTACTTTTTGTAGTACAAATATGGTTATTTGGCATGAAACATTGATGGAGCAGAGAATAGTTCTACTACACAACAAAAGGGCATGACAAACTCACATTTTTTAAATTTGGTACTTATCTCGTTTTGGAGTTCTTACATACTGTAGTGAGTAGTACATGATTTTGGACTTTTACAGGATAAAGATTTGTCTGAAAGCATGCTGCATTCTCTGCCCTTATGTATACTAGTATGTTTTGGAATTTGAGCTATTTGTGCAGAGGAAACCGATTAGACATTTTGATTTTGGACCAAATGCTTCAGAAAACCCAGCTAATCCCTTTATTATCTTTCCAACTTCAGATTCCACAGAGAGCGCACACGGCATGAGTACCTTGCATCCAAACATAACACTCCCTCATTCCTCTCTCTCTCTCTCTCTCTCTCTCTCTCTCTCTCTCCCTCCCTCTCTCTCTCTCTCTCTCTCTCTCTCTCTCTCTCTCTCTCTCTCTCTCTCTCTCTCTCTCTCTCTCTCTCTCTCTCTCTCTCTCTCTCTCTCTCTCTCTCTCTCTCTCTCTCTCTCTCTCTCTCTCTCTCTCTCTCTCTCTCTCTCTGCTGCGTTTGATTTGTGTCATGCAGCGATTTGGCAGGAAAAAGTCATTATCACAAACACAGGATGGGGTTCTGACTCTCCACTTTGTCACCGTCCATACCTGGCCGCGGTTTATGCCCCTGCACGTAAAACACAGCTACATCTGTAAGCAGTGAGCTCGGTAAACCTCTTAAAACCGTTCTGCTGAGTTTGGTTCACACACTCCAATTAAAAATACGCTGCAGGCTGTTTCGTTGTAGTCGGACAGCTATCTGAAAGGAAACAACATAATCTTACTGCAATATCCTGTTGTGTTTTGTGCCTAATTCAAGTGTTGTTTTAGTTTATTGCTTTTATGCTCTTGTTGGCTGCATTAATATTAAAAATATATCCAGCGACTGATGCCCTGATACTGTCCATGCACTTTTGTACATCAATGCTGTATCAGAGTCAACTGTGGATTTTAAGTCACCTTTCCCGGTAACCTTATAAAAATATTCATCAAAGCAGTCGTATAATTTAATAATACTCCAGGGATGACATTTATTCGGGCTTAGATGTTGTTTGTTGGTTATTTAGTACAGTTATTCTGGAATCTATTGCTTTTTATTATATTACACAAATATCTTGGCTTTTGTTTAGAGCACTTCTACAGAGATTTGTGTATTTTACTGGTTTAAACAATACATTGTTTTCTTGACTTTCGTGTGGTTTGTGCCTGCTGTGACAGGTTTAAAGATGGCAGTATATGAGCTTTGCTGTTCTGTATTTTATGTGGTTAAAGTGTGTGTTTTTTTTACCCAGGGGTACCCGAGTTCTCATAATAATAATAACACTATATTTATACCTCTGACCTTCTAGATTTGACTACATCTGCTTTTTCTGCGTCCTCCGTACCAGCACCCATTTAGACTGATTTGAATCGTTTGTTCGGTTTCTTTTTTATGTACGGATACAAGGTTGTAACAAAACACAGTTAAATATATAAAAATGCATATTTTGTTTAGTGTTTTAATTTTTGGTTGTGACAGAAAAAATGCATTATTCAGAAATACTTGTTATACGGTTTCATCGGACACAGGCACCTGACCTAAAGTTAACTTCTGGCCTCTGTTTGGCTGTTGGCTAGTAATATTGCAATATATGTTATATTTAATTTATGATTTTTATATTTAATTTATATTACACTTTACATTGGTTCTGTTTGAATGTTATTAAATTTTAATTAAAACTACCTGGCAGTCATTAATTCATAATTTATGTATTCCACTGACATTTGAATTTGCGTTGGCTTTGTGTCCACACATTAGAAGTAAATGGGTGCCAGTGCTGTTAGGTTCCTAAATTTTGTTCTGTATGTTTTCTTTTGTGATTTGCGAAGAGTGAAAGTCAATCATTTCTGAAATGAAAAGAGGTGGATTTAATCATGACAACATTTACATTTTTTGGTGAACTATCACTTAAGGTTTGGGCCACAAAATGTTTGTTTTTTCCCGTGGATGAAACCATCTTTATTCACGAAAGAATCAAAAGATTGGGGGTTTATGTTTGGGCAAAACATTATTTATTTTCGGATCTTCGTCTTTTCAAGACAGTTGGCCATTGCTACCAATCGAATATTTTCATTTTAAATAACATTTACTGTAATGATGTAAATGTGAACCCATGTTAAGATTAACTTGAACCGCACCTTAATTTTATTTCATCACACTTTAATGCAGAACCGCCTTCACTTAAATACGAAAAGATGCATTAATTTCAAAGTTTAAACATTAAGGGCTTCGCTTGAAGGAAAATTGGCTGAAAACCCCTGCTGAAAAGGCACAGATCATGGAATTTCCTTTTCCCCTTTTTTGCTAGTTTGAAACCGTCAAATGTATATACAAAGATTTATTAGACGGATTTTTGGATGGCTGTTCTAAATTCTCCAGCAGCAGACGTTGAGACATATGGGCCGAACCTTTGCCAACATGGTGTGTTCGGGGTAAATGGAGGCTTTTGTGAGCAATCAACACAAACACTGGAGATGAAACGTCTAGCGCCATTAGCTAATTAAAACTGCCGGCCTGCGCACGAGCCGGCTTATTTCTCTGAATGCTGGAGAAACCCGAGCCGTCTGGCTTTTACCCGGTGAGGGCAGCAAGTGCTGTTGATACTAATGTTGATGTACTGTACTAGAATGAGCTGCTGACATCCAGCCGTGACTGCTTAACTTAACAACTGCCAACTTTCTGAACTCCATTTTGCTAGCAGGTAGCCACGTTATCCCCAGTGGGGAATTTTATTGCTAGTTGGTTGGGTTTCCACAGTTTTTGAAATTTATGGCATTATGTTTCGCTAAATATAAACATTTTCTTACATGTTTCTCAGACATTTTCTTAGGAGAAATGAAAATGTATCAGTAAAACAATTATCAGTTACTATTTCAATAGTGCTCGAGTAGGAGTGTGATGTTGCCCTATTTTTCACAGCATGACTGTGATTAACTCAGAGGCATGAGGTTGTGGGCCCATTGCCGGAGACTATCACAGCCGCAGATATAGAGCACCATCACACGACTCCAAGTGCCATACTGCATTTATACAACAATTCTACAGCAAAAGTGTTTACACGTCATTAAAACCCTCAGATTTTTAAAGGAACTTTGGGACTTCTTTCTTCGCACTGAGTTTCGTTTTCCCAAAACAAGGCTCTATTACTCATTCTAAACAGTCCTCTTACTTAAAAAAGTAACATAAATAATGAGGCTTGACTGTGCAAGTATATGAATGTGTGTTTGATAAGTTTGAAAACGAATGTGTGTGAGATTATAAATTAAGGAATCTTCTTAAGATATAGGGATCCTATGCTCAGGCATAGCATAACATGAAATACTAAGGTGATGTGTATTGTATTTAACATTTAAGGTAAACAAGATGACATTAGACATGTGGTGATTTCAAAAAAAGTTTGAAGCAAAAGGTTCCTGCAAATTCCTGTTCTCTTATTGTAACTCAAATGAGTCTGATTTCGGAAAGTGTCACCTTGTGTTTGTACTGGCTTTTGGTGCATGTTCCCTAGTCTTTGAGTACTTGTGATCAATGAATTAGGACTGGTGTAAATGGGACATTTGGCTATCCCTGAATACTTCATTTACATGCTTTGTTTGGGACCATCACCTAGGAACCTCATCTGCATTTCTGGGGACTGCCCCTAAATATATAAAACTACAATGTATCACTACCTTGGCGAGACTTTTGATGACTGCAGTGCCACGCAGCTTATTCTCAATAAAGAACTCTGCTGAAGATACCCAAGAGTCTCCTAGTCTTCGCTTCTGATTTTCCAACAGAGGCTATCGAATCAAAGACAGATAAATGAAAGACAACTGACAGGGAATGAGTTATTTCCATTGCACAATATGAATGCACATGTTTTCAGAAGCAAGCTCTCTTTCTGATTCTTGTCTTTTATGACGTTTCATAACCAAACTTGTTTAGGTGTGTACTAGCACCTTCTAATGCAAAAAATTATCTGTTTTAATACAAAAAATATTTTTGAGCTTTTATGGAGTTTGTAACAATTGAGGTTCTTAAAATGCAGATGACTCCGAAATCAAATAGTTATAATTTTTAATTATAACTATTTTTATTCAAAACACTAAAGAAGATATTTTGACAGAGTTGATAACTGGTTTGAAAAGGCAAGGGACCTGAAAGTTATTTGATATCACATATAGAATCAACTCAATATTCATGGTTTTTAATTTCACGTTTGGTTAGAGGTTATAAGTGTGAAAGTGAGTTCTCAGCTATTTCTTGAAAAGTTGAGAAGACTGTGGGAAACTTGACTTCAACAAGTCTTTATTTGTTCTGTACATAACCGAATTACCTTTAAGACAAGTACTTGAAATTGAGCTCTCATTTATCCTCTGGTACTGCACTAAACTCTCCAGCACTTTTTTCTGTATGCATGCAATGCCAAAGCTTTGCATTAGGGGTGAATTACTTTGAAACGGTGGCTAAAGCTCCACCATGAAAGCTGTTCTGTTTGGTGTAGTTAATGGGAAAGTTGGGGTGAGTTATTACAGAAAAATCATATTGTTCGTATAAGTTTTCACAAGTGTCATAAATCTCACTTCATTTTTTGATTCCAAGTTTCCAGATGGTACAGTTATTATATCCAGAATGCACATGGTCAGAATCATATTTACAATTACAGCTCATAATTTGCAACCCTCAGCTCACTAATGTTTCAGCACAGTTATGGTTGAATTATATCTTTAATTTCATGATTAACAAATCCCCCTCCTTTTCTCTGGCTTGCTGTCAGGTTCGGTTCAAGACTTGACTGTCTTTCCGTCATGCTAAAAGCCAAGCAACAGAGACCATATGTGATACACTACATATATAAGCGTGATGAAACTGCTGGCATAAAATGTCTAAAACTTGTCAGGATATTGATGCTTTGGCCCTGGAATGAAAGGCTTGGGATTTGATGGATCGTGCTTGTTTCAGATACGCCAGTCCAAGTTCTTGTCAAGCTATAAAAGGTTTCCAGTCATCGTGTATTGTAATGCAATCCAGTTACTCCGTCTCTTCTTTCTCTTCCTGTCTTGCCTTCTGCTACTTACTTAATAGATACTTAGCATCTTATCATTGTCAAATATCTGCTGTTTTTATTTGAGTCGGCGGTTCGCTCGTACTTGGAGCCCCATGCTAAATACTGAGTTGGCCGCAGGGTTCTTAAAGCCCATATCTAAGTATCAGAGCATCGCACATCGCACAATATACACATTTTATTGCTAATCACATTTGTCTGGAAAGATATGTTTTGAGTGACCAAATTGCCCTCTATTTAGTAATGGTTATGTACCTGAAATATGAGAGAAACGATGGCCACATGATTTTTAAATTGTGTCATAAATGTCCCGAATCCAAGAATCCTTAATTGGTTTAACCCTGTAAGTGGGGCGTATTGGCTAGTTATACACAGAGGATTAGATCCACCAAATGGATCTAATGCCTAATGTCCTCAGGCTCTTGACTTAGTAACCCACCTACACAAACATAATTTCATAACTTAATATTTGCCTTTTCAAAAACTCTGTCGTAATTACTACTGGATAATCATTATAAATTGATAATCATTATATGTTGATATATTGATTGACTATCATTATTCAGTCAATAGTTTATAACCAATAAAAATATGTATATTAAATTTATTTATAGTTTTGTATGAAAGGAAACTTCAGTAATATGTTTACACAATAATATTTTTTTCAAAAAAACATTTTTAATTTGAGATATTTAAGCATATTCCTTCAGATTAAAAGGAAAGTTCAGGTACAAACATTTTTCTCAAGCAACCATTAATAGTATATATTAACCATTTTTTTAATAATGTATAACAAATTATATTGTTTTGGTTTATTTACTATTTACTACATTTTTAAGTATTATAGGTGTGTTGTATATGAATAGTAATTTATATTTCACCATATAGCTTTTACAATTCATTTGCACTATTTTATAAGCCCACTGTAGTTTTTGCCCATATTTTTAGAATCACTTTAATAAAGCATCAGTGTTCTGGAAATCAGTTGCTATAAGAGGATACAGGCAGGTAACTAAAAATATAGTGGACAATGTGCCAAGAAAATGTGGTAAAGTGTTGCCAGTCGATCAAGACAGATATTTGGCACCTGGTAATAATGTGTTCTGTACATGTGTTTCCTGTTCATGTGCTGTTTTATCACAGCTTTAAACAGGCATACATTTTTGGCTTGTTGTGCAGTTAATTTTTATAGGTCCAATGACTGTTACTTTACATTTTCGGAATCACAAAGAACCTAATTGCCAAGTATGTTTACACGCACACAAAAATTTCACACAAGAATCACATGTGTGTTCCAATTTCATTACTTAGTATGGGCCTTTATCATCTTAATTTACAAAGGGCAAGTCATAACTACACTGAAAATGGGAAAAAAAGGGTTTTTGGAAAAACTATTTATTCATGTGGAACCGTTGTAAATGATAAAATGTGATAAAATTAGGAAATTCCAACAACCCATTTTTCAGTGTATGTTAAAATAATGAAAAACTAAAACCGGGCATCATTTCCACTCACTAAACCTGTATTACTCTAACTTCTTCAGAATAAGTAAGAAGTTATTTTGAAGAATGTTGGGAACTGGAACCCATTCACTTTGCTTCTGTTTGTGTACAAACATTTGTAAGGAATGGGTACCAATCCTGTTCGTTTAGCAACTTTCTTTAAAATGTCTTCTTTTAAGTTGTGCTGAAGACACTCATACAGGTTTCAAAGGACATGAGGGTGAATGCACAATCGCACAATTTTCCGTTTTGGGTGAACTTTTACCAAAACACTGTATAATTTAGATTTCTTTCTCATTGTTACTAGGTCGACACAAAGCACAGATCCCCTAAATACTTTCTTAAAATAAATCTAAGTACCAAGGGCAATATTTACATCACACCCATCCTTTCCACAAACATTCACCATAAACCCCAGCATGTAAACAGACCAGGAACATTTTTTAGTCAGGAGTGAATATCCCCAGTGTTCTCAGGATGAGCTTGTTGAAGTTCAGATAGGACGGAGAGCCAGAAAGTAGTTCTACCCATTTAATAAACAGACCATAATAACTGCTTTATAGTGTTCTCTTAGCTTAAAACCACGTCCCCATCTGCGGTTTGACCAGAGACCAAAACCTAGTGTTTTTTAAGGGTGACAGTCTCTCTTTAACCAACGGTTCCTCATACTTATGGGCTATGACAGCGTTCTGTCCCATTTGTCATGTGCTGTCAATCAGTTTGATGGAACCAGGGCAACATCTTCACCAACGCTTTTAATGAAACCCTGTACCATAACAGATTCAGGATTCTGTTACTGTAAAATTTGGTGTTGTTCCACATTTCAAGCTGAGTGTTGTGTGCAGATCTGGCAGGACTTGGACACTATGCTGCTGACTCACAGCTGGAATACAACGGGCCAATAAGAGCTTTCCCTATTCTTACCCTGCCAGAAGAAAGGTCCATGCTTGCCTGATTACATTGTCATGTCCCAAATTCATACAATCTTTAAGTGATAAAGTATACATGGCTTATAGTTAAACTGCGAGTGGTACATGTTCAATAAATACACAATTGGTAGAATAAAGTATTTCAAACCAAACTAAAGATTCTGTCACTATTTACTCACCCATTAGTCATTCAAAATCTTTACAACTTTTGTGCGAAACACTAAAGGAGATATTTTAAAGAATGTCTGTAACCAAAAACTATTGGTCCTCATTGACTTTCGTTGTATGGACATGAAACCAGTGCAAGTCTCTGAGGACCAATGGATATCTTTTAGCAAAATTCTTAAAATGATCTATTTTCTGCAGAAGACTGAAAGTCATACAGGTTTGAAATGACAAGAGGGAAAAATATATGATGCCCAATTTTACTTTTTGTGTGTTGGGTGTTTTTGGGGATTATTCTTTATTTAGCCATAAACTATCCCGAATCGTCGAAGAATCTTTGAAGTACTTGTCAGAATTTGTGAGTCATACCCGCAAGCACCAAGCTGTGCTAAAGAAATACATCTCACTATTCCAAAAAGTATATTGAGTTAATGTCTAATACACGTTTTTGTCATTTGTATTTCATTTTTAAGATTATTCATTCACACCTTTAATGGTATGGCATTTAGTTATGGTCACATTCCAGGCAACCTTTTGTTCCATCATATGCATGGTGCCAATTCCATTTTTATAGGGTTGAGTGTGTGTTAGGTTGACAAATATATAGAACTGAGATCGGCCATTTTTTTGTTGAGACTTTAAGATATTAATTCACAATAGCAGTTAATGTACTTAAATAGGCTCTTTAACACATAAGGTTTAATTCTTTAAACCAATAAAAAAAGGTTTGTTTGTTAATAAACTGCACTAGGTTAAATTAACATTCTATTAAACATCTGTTTGTTAAAAGTAAAAGGTTACTCAAAAATATAATTTCCAAGCTGTATGTCTTTTTTTCTTCTTAAGAAAATAAAAAAAGGATATTTTGAAGTTGGTAACCGATCAGCAGTGGCACTCAATCACTTGAATGGTATGGACACAAAACAAATCCAAGTAAATGGGAGCCAGTTAAAAAAATCTTAAAAATATTCTCTTTTGTGTTTTGTGGTAGAGAAAAAATCATACATGTTTGAAAGAAGGTCATTAAATGTTGCGAGAATTTTGTAAATGTCAATTTTTTGCAAACAATGATCTGACAAACATTAACTCAGTGACCTCAAAGCTTGTGTCGTATTAGATCAGTTCAACCTTTAAATGTGATTTTAATTGACAAGAGTTTCTGAAGCTATAAAGGATTTTGTTTCTAAACAAATTTGAACGTGACCATTAAGAAACCTTCCAATATAACATCCAGCCATTGTTTCCACCTCACTGTAAAATTAAGAAAACAGCACGTTCTAGGGTTCCTTGAAGACTGGATATTTCCTTTTTAATGCCTAAATGCAACCAGAGCAGGTGGCACGGATGAGCCAAATTTCGTATTTCAGTGTAGAAAGGCCAAGAATGAGATTGGGTCATGCGCAATTTAAAGGCAAGATGGAAAATGGCTATTAGAATTGATAAATGCTGCTTTATAATACAGAAAAAGTTTTGGGTCATTTCCTTTTCTTTCATTTTCTCTCATTTTCTCATTCTCTCTCTCTCTCTCTCTCTCTCTCTCTCTCTCTCTCTCTCTCTCTCTCTCTCTCTCTCTCTCTCTCTCTCTCTCTCTCTCTCTAAGGTATTGTTTTGTAAGAGTTTTACGTTTTTATTGACCTTTTTTGTATTTAAAGTGAAAGTTAACCCAAAGATTGATACAACATGGAGTTAATCCGCATGACGTGTTAGCCTTAAAATGTGGATAAACAGGAAAAGTTCAGTACTGAAATTTGACTTGATAAATTGCCCTTTGCTACACATTTGAGCAGAACATAACAAAACTAGCGCAGAGAGAGAGAGAATGAATACTGAAGAGGAAACGCAACACTCCCAGAAGACAACAATTTAAGTTTTTTATTGTAGTTGTATTTCATCACATTTATAAAGCTCTAATCCCCTCAGAGGCCCGAATGTTCTGATGCCGAATCCAACTGTGTTAGATACGATGTGACTCTTTCACAGGGTCAAGCAAACAGCCCCCTTAACACATTTAACACGTGCCTTGACCTATTGTCCAAAAGAAGGCATTTGTTACGCTGTGTCTTTCTACCATACAGACATTATGCCTACAGGGTGGAGAGCTTTTAGAGGAAACAGTGAGAGAATTGGCCCATAGGGTGGATAGACATAATCCTGATAATGACATGTTGTGATGTAATTGACCTTTTTTGGAACTAAGTCTTGAGGTCTGGACGATTTTTGACACAGATGAAATATGACGTGACCCCGACATCCAAGGTCCTATTTTATAAAAATATTTATCGCTTGCCAGAATTACAAATGTGATTGTTGAGTTTGACCGCATGATGTCACTTTGCAGAGTTCAGCAAGTGTAATTCCCACCCGTAAATGTAGTTCACTCCATATTATAACTGTTGTGTTTCTCATGCCGGCTATCAGGAAGTCTCTCGGCCTGAGTGTCACAGATCTTAGTCAATGAGAATGGAAGTCTAGCAGGTGTGAATGAGTTGACGTGGACTGACGGTTTCTGCAATCCTTGTGTCTCCCCTGCGTCACGTCTTTACATTTGCTCAAAGCGTGTGCTCGGCGGTCAGGAACGCTGTGCACGTATCATGTTGAGGAGCTATATTGCATCTCACGCTGTCCTGGTTCATGTTGCACGAAACAGGGGATAATTGATGGCTTGTTGTATTGTAAAGACAGGACGAGTGTAACTGTCTAATTAGCTATTAGAGATACTTAGAAGAGGGAGAGGTTACAGATCATGCTTGGTGGCCATAAACATATTTAAAGGATGTACATTACACCTAGAGAACTGAAAACCGTATCTGTCTTTTTTTGTGCTCTTTCTTTTTTTAAAGTTATTGTTGCAAAATCTTTTGTATGCTTTAGATGATACAACAACATGGCTTTTGAGATTTTTTTTACATTTACAAAATAGAGCATCACTTGAGGTGAGGCATTGATGTTAAGCGATGGGTCCTGTCTCCAAATTCCAATTCAGCACAAACTTGTTCAATGGGGTTCAAGTTAGGGTTTTGTAGGGATCACTCAAGTTTTTAAGACTCAGTTCAATGAATGTCATTGTAAGGCGTATAATTTACAAGGCAGTTTACCCTGATAATGAAAAATCATTTCATGTTTGACCCCCATCGTGTCATTCCAAACCTGTATAAATTACTTTATCTTGCAAATCACAGAAGAAGGTATTTTGAAAAGTGTGTGATAGCAACAACATGGCCTCCTGTTGACTTTGACATTTTTCAAAATATCTTTTTTTTGTGTTCTCCAGAAGAAAATCATGAGAGAGAGTAAATTATAAAAAAAATTATATGTTTGGGTGTACCATCCTTTAAAAAGAATAACATCTCAGATGATGGAGACTTTAAGATTAAGAAGAATAAAGAGGGCTTGTTAAAGCAGTAACCTGTTTGAAGTCTCCGTCATGTTATTTTAGAAGGTTTTTGGAATACAGTACGAGGTCAAAAAGGATGACAGCTTGTGTTTTAAAAGCCTGTGCATCTTCAAACTGGTAATATTTTAGGTAAGTTGGTGGCCACAGAACAATGCTGGTTAAGTGCCTTCATAAAGACCCATATGTTTCCTGCATGTTTCCGATCAGGAAACACATATGTACCATGAGTTGCTAATGCCGGTGATGGGGTCAGAATCCACAATACTCCTTCAATTCAATTTCCTTCAAAATCGAGGCTCGGAAAGTGTGTGTGTGTGGGGGGGGGGCTTAATGACTGGATGAGAGGCTCAATTCAGTCATCATAGGTTGCTTCCTGTTAAGGTCCCTTCCACCATCCACACAGGTTTCATTCTGGTTTAACCAGCGTTGCATGAGAAAAAAAGGAAGTTTGAAGCAATTTTGTTAGTCATTTACATGAATACTTCCTCCACCGGTTTATTGTCCGCTCCTTCCATCCCATCTGGACAACATTTGTCAGTTGCATCACAACGCGTATCAAATGTTTTGAAATGTTAAGGCAAGAGACAAAAGAAAAGAGAACTGCTAGAAGAACAAAACATGAAGTATCGAACTGAGAAAAATGAACCAGATCTTGGATTGAAATTAGGCCTCCTATTTGTAACAGATGAACTTGGCTGCTAAAAGAGTGCCGTTCGTTTGTGGAAATGATATGTGTAAACTATGTAATGTGAATGTTTGAGCTAAGCTGTGTTTAATTTTGGACCCTGATGAAGTGCATGGGAAACCTGTCTTCCCTTTGCTGTCTCATTGAATCATATGGATATAATTTCATCCATTTACGTTTTTCTGCTCTTTGCTGTGGTTGCCAGGGGGCATTTGGAAACAGGCAGATTAAAGGCACATGTTGGCTGTTGCCTTACGTTTTAAGCCTCTCCGTCTGAGCTCCGCTGTTGTCCGTGCTGAAAGACGTGTCGGCTGTATTTTTTTTAGAGGTCACAGTTACTCTAGGCAGAAAACCTCATAACACCTCTTGTTCGCCGTCATCGACCAGAATTAATTTGGTGCAAGTGTTGATGTTAGAATTATGCTGAGACGCACAAAAAGCCTACTGCGTATTCGGGAACGCTGAAGCAATTTGCATGTCACACTGAATTAAAGAAAACCTATGGAACTTTAAGGAAAGAAATCATGGTGCTCATTAAAATTCGGGCACCCCTTGCCCGCTCAGTCTACTAATTACCAGTAATAATGTATTTAATGCTCGTTAGTTGCTAAAGGTTTTAATGTCAGAATAAATGCACGCCTGAGGCAAAACAAAGTTGTAAGTAGTTACAGTATAATGGGGAAATATGTTTTATGTTTTAAAGCACCCCCAAACGTTAACAGAAATAGCAAAAGACCTTTGACTCCATGGGAAGGAATGCCGTCTAAATGGGATTCCCATAAAAAGCACATTGAAATGTTTATTGTGCAAAGATCCACCAAACGACACAATATAGGTTCATTTTGTACAGATGCAAATGTAAATAGGACAGAGTTGTGGTATACTCATATTAATGAAATCTTTTTTCTGTTTCCGTCACATTTATCTTTTATCTCCCACATAACTATCAGGTTGAGGTGTGGGCACCCCGCGTGGTCCACCCTGTCCAGTAATCATATATGATTGACTGTACACCACTGACACGAACGTCAGATCAAACTGTCAGTGTGTTTAGACGGGACGTCGTGAGGCCCACTTTCGAAAGCATGGCGTCAAATGCTCACCACCGTCCACTTTCTTATCGTTCTGTTTGCCTTCAGAGGGAAAGCCAAACACATTTAGGGCAATTAATATGATTAGGGTGCTAAACTGTTTTTATAAATAATATCAAAGAGTAGCTGAGATGTGCTTTAGGAACCTTGGCGCTCTAGTTTTTGAGGATCAAATTCTGCTGGGTTTGTGAGCTAAAATATAGACAAAAAATGCATAAAATGTACAAACCTGCATGATTTTATTTTTTATTTCTGCAACAAAAGGCAAACAAGTTATTTTAACAAATATTGTAAAAAGAAAACTGTTGGTTCCTGTGACTTGCATATGTTCTGTTACTACAGAAATAAATAGGGAGACACTATTTTTGGTAGCATTCTTCAAAATGTCTTCTTTTGTGTTTTTCAGAAGAAAGAAAGTCATACAAGTTTAAAATGACCAAGGTCGAGTAAATAGTGACAAAAAATGCATTTTGTGACTATCACTTGGGTGCAATTGCTTTTTTATTTACTTTGCTGGGTGTTTTTTTACATGTATTGTGTGCATTTACGAAAATAAAATGATTCATGTGAAGTTAAAAGATGTTCAAGCGATAAACCTCTAAGATTTTTCAGGAACTTTGCATGGTAGGTAAATTTTTCTAAATGTTGGGTTGTTTCAACTCATGGATGAGTTAAATATAGTCGAACCCAACTGTTGTGTTAAATAAACGTATAAAATGTCCATATTCGACCCAACCCTGGTTTAAAATATCCCAACACAGGTTCATTTAAAGCTTTTATACTGTCATAATAATAAAGAACTGTGTTGTTTTGAAAGAGCACAAAGTAACTTAAGTATTCAAGAGAGAACGAGAGACAATGAGACATTTGAAAGAGAAAGAAATTCCTTCCTGTCAACTGGATTAAATTCTGGCAGATAGCTGTATTTGTATGGTATCCCAGAATGCTATGCTGTGTTTGTAAGGCATCCCAGAATGCCCTGCACTTTGCTTTATTGGCAGCCAATCCCTTTACTAACGACGGGCTAGTGAGCTTCTCTCTGTGGACTCATAAATTCAATTTAGCCTGAAATTTGTATTACGTTAAAGTAAGCAGTGAAAGAATGATTGTTTCCCCTATACATAAATACACACATTTGGGACATACAGAATGATCGTGTTTGTTTTGAAAACTCAGATTTTTGAAATCAGCACGGGGCATATATATCTCTGGTACGATATGCGAGTATGGCTTGTCTGGTTTTGAGAAATGTAATGAAGTTCTGTGTTGTGGGTACATTTAGGGGTCTTTTCATGCTGTGGAATAATAGAGACATCAGTTCACATAGTGGGGTCTGTCATTTGCCGATGTTTTTGTGAGACACAGTCCGGGGACTGGGAGCAAATGTGCCTCGACCACCGCTGTATGAGCCGATGATATGAATGTGTTACTTTCAAGGCATCGCTGTGTTTATATTTCTCAAACATTTTGGTCTGGGGTTCATTCAGTACACACAGATATACACGCAGATACTGTTTAATCCAGGTCACTCAATCCACCCAGACCGAGGCGGTCTAAGGTTTCGCCCCGTATTAAATGGCCTGACTTCAATAGCAATCCCTTTGCGAGTGATTGAAGGAGGACGGAGCCCAAATGATGTTCTGAGGGCCCATTAGAAGAATGGAAGGCTCTCTCCTTCAGTGAAACTAGAACCCGGGGCCTCAGTTAGAGGTCAGTAGATAATAGAGAGCAAAGCTGCCATGTCAGGTTTCACTCTCTCTCTGACACCTCCGAGAGCCGCCACCCTGTCCCATCCGAAGCTTCTGATTGGTGGGTTGCTGGCATTTGGGGCGGAGTCAAGGGAAACACAAGAGATCTAGAGAACTGTCAAAGTGGAGCTCTTGATATGTCCAATTAAGCAGATGACTTTGAAATTAAGCAGATTGCACATGACTGTCATGTGATTTTATAGGTGTGTGGCTTAGTTATTCTGATTGATCAGGGGGGTTTGATATGAAATGAAATAAAAAATTACTGTCTTTGTATGATTAAAATGTATGTATGACAACATTAGTAGTGTTACTTATTTAATGTATAACAAGCTGATCCAATTTCTTCAAAATATACAGAGAAAAGCATAATGAGTTAAAGTTATTATTACCCAAAAATGCAAATTGAAGATATACAAAAGAAGTGAATGGGTACAACTACTGTTCGGTTACCAACTTTCTTCATTTGTGTCTGCGGAACAAAGAAAGTCATTCAGGTTGGATATGACAAGTAAATACTAATTTTGGCTAAACTATCACTTATAAGTCCTAATAGTCCAGTTTGAGCATTATGTCTATGTCAAAAAAACACACTGTAACTGTTGTTATACATTCCACCTTAATAAAAATAAAAAATATTGTTTCAATTTTGTTTCAATTTTGCACTTTCCTTTCTCTCCCACACACAGTTTGAAGGATGTAACAAAGCTTTCTCACGGCTGGAGAATCTAAAGATTCATCTGCGAAGTCACACCGGAGAAAAGCCGTACCTGTGCCAGCACCCGGGCTGTCAGAAAGCCTTCAGTAACTCGAGTGACAGGGCAAAGCATCAGCGTACACACCTGGACACAGTAAGTATATCTCATGTAACTCTCATATTGACGCAAACACAACATGTGGAATGTGTCTTTTCTGTTTAGAATAAAACCTAATTACTAAAGTAAACTTTTGTGAGAATTTAAACATTTAAAGATGTTTAAAGAGTATTTATTGTTGATGTTTTTACACACTGTTTCTAATAAAGGATGATTTCATTATAGCTGCATACTTTTTTAATGTAATTAGATTATTTTAGAGGGAAGTTAAGATGGTGAAAGGGTTGACACATCCTGAATTTAAAGGCTGTAACACATAATAAAAGTCGGTGTCTGCTATTCATTGTTAAAGTCATTGTTTACACACGCATTAATTGGGGACATACAAAGCTCTTTTATGGAATAAACCAGTTCAAATCCGGCTGAATATGGTGCTTGAAAGCAGACCCATGCTGTTCGGGAAAATGTTGACAGTGTTTTCAAATATAGACATTCAGCATGAATTCATTTTGCGTCATATGGCCCTTACAAACAATCCATACATTTTATGTTTGCCACCTCTATTTGACCCAGTTATTCATTTTCCATGCACAAAACTTGAATGTTACATTAAACATGTCTTTATAGTTTGATGAGGGGGAACCAATCATATCACACATCATTTAAAACCGTGCTCTGTTTGTGATAGCAACGACACATGGCAGAGAGAAAAAGCGAGAGAGAGCAATGGCACGTCTTGCTTGTCTCTTATTCCAACAACGCAAGCAAAAATAAAAGCTTTTTTAGTCGTTTCTCGCTCTCCGTTCCACTGCCTGGCAGAACTCTGTGCTGTATCACATCGCAGCACGGCTACTGCGCCACACTGCCATGGCCAATTACCTCTTCCACTCCAGATGCCCAGTGCTGCATAAACCAGCCTACGCCACCCGCACGCCTCATATGCAGTGAAAAAATCACTTTGACTGTAATGATATTTATTCTTGACAGAGTTTTTTTCCAACCGTGGCTTTCTCGATTTCTGTTTTGGGTATATTTGGTGGGCAGGGGGATTATATGGCATTGTGCAGTAAAAACAAATAAATGTGCAGAAATGAGCTGCCCTGAGAGCGGCTTGTAAAAACAGCGTTATTTAGAGAATGAGGGTAAGGGGAGCTAATAAAGAAAACCTATCCACTTTCACTTTAATGACTGCCTCTGTTTTAGAAAAAAATGGGATGTTAAATGCATGAGAGAAAAGCACCCCTGCATGGTTTGGACCGAGAGAACGTATTCAGATAACTAGTTATGGTGCTGATTTGTACAATGTTTTGAAAGTTTAATTGACTCAATAACTGTACATTGACTCAATGTTAACTGTAAATGAGTTTGCCTTGTAAAATCTGTATTCTTTTCTTTTCTCTTGCTATATCTTCTCAGCTGCAAGGTATGGTCCTGTCTTCTCTTTTCCATTAACTCTCAAAATAACCATTAAGTTGGTGTTTTGTGTTTCCTATTAACACCTTTGAAATAAATTTGATTTATAATTTTAATGTATGGCGTACAATGTAATGTTTTGTATCGTCAATAAATATAGTGACTCTTTTAAAACAGTCTTAGTTCTTTTACCTTATGAATAGTCGTTTATTTGCATTGTTGTGTATCATATTGTTGTATTTGTTAATATTACTTAATAAATTAGAGAACATGAAATTTAAAAACGCTCTCTCACTTGTCTTTTCAAACCTGTGTGAGTATCTCCAGAGATTACAAAAGAAGATATTTTGAAGAAAGATGAAACGAAAAGTAGTGACACCCATTCACTTCTATTGTATGCACACAAAAAAATGCATGTAAATGGGTTCCTGACATTCTTCAAAATATTTTCTTTTATGTTCAGAGGAAAAATTATGTTTATTTTTTGATTAGCCGTCATTCTTTGAGCATTATGTCTCTTTTATTTGTTGATGTTGTTCAGTATATAAGCTTTGGATAAAAGCGTCTGCTAAATGACTAAATGTAAATGTAGTATATGATAATCCCAATAACATTTTTCATGTTGGTTTAATATGCATTAAATTTGAATAACTAACCAAAATGATTAGTAATGGCAAATTATCAGAAAGTGCTTGCTTAATTAAAAAAAACCTCTAGTTTCAGAAATTATTTGTTTGTATTTTTATTATTTCATGTTTGTTAATGCACTAATGTTAACAAATACAACCTTAATGTAAAGTGTCACCTATTTGCTTCTCTGTCTGTTTACTAATATTCTGAGCTGCATTTAATGTCTATTGTTACTTATTTAAAATGATTACAACAAGTAAAGCGTAAATGTTTTCATAATGTAATGATTAATCTTGGTGACACATTGTTTTCCTGTCCTCTTTGTGGCTGACCTTCATATAATTACCATTCCTATTTCCTGTTTTAGAAACCATATGCGTGTCAGATCCCTGGCTGCACCAAACGCTACACAGACCCGAGTTCCCTTCGCAAGCATGTCAAGATCCATTCTGCCAAAGAGCAGCAGGTGCGTAGAAAGGTAAGAACGACTCAAGACTTACTGACCCATCCAAGCATTTGAGAACAGGTAGCTTTCGATGCTAACTCACATCACTAGAAGGGTTTTCATGGTCAATTGTGTCTTTTTCACGCATTGACGCAGTTGGTTCTAGTTAGGTTTGTCTTTGAATATCATTTCCCCAACAATAGATCAACTCCAACCACATTTCGGCATCTACATGGTGAAGAGTGCATTCCTTATTAAAGTGGGTAATTATAAGCAGAATGGCCTCATTGTTGCGCTCCTCTAAACGACAGCTGACTGATGCGTCGTAAGAGGAAACACATGTGAGCGTGTACCATTGTTAATAAGCTGTGCAGCGCTATACCCCAGTGGCCAGATGTTGTGGGCCGATGTCAAACAAACACTCCCCCTCCATCCATCGTGATCCAGGCCTG
The DNA here is from genome assembly GCA_033220385.1 of Triplophysa yarkandensis. Taxonomy (NCBI): domain Eukaryota; kingdom Metazoa; phylum Chordata; class Actinopteri; order Cypriniformes; family Nemacheilidae; genus Triplophysa; species Triplophysa yarkandensis. The sequence continues at coordinate 6,819,547 of CM065656.1, read as the reverse complement.
TTTTAGCACGCTGCGGCGAAAACACTGAAGCTCCGTTGAATGAATGAAAGATTTTGGGCGGAAGATGTATTGTTCTGTATTATCTGTAGCCATTTGTTTTATTTGCAATATGGAATTTGCATGTCACGGCTCATTTCGGTCATAGTTTGAGATTACTCATCTCCATATTCATGCCACCAACATTTTCCAATTACAACGTTCCTAAACTTATATAGCTCCAAACTCAACACAAATGTCACGCATTATGTATATGATACGTTTAATAAATGTATGTGATATTAAATTATACTCATGTCACGGAAAGTGTACTACATCTTCACCTGTACGTGGTTGATGGATCTGGGGTGTCCTCATCCCTTCTTCTTCTCATGTTTTCAATCAAAGGTTCCTGTTTGTGGTAAAGAATCTTTTCTGTCATTTCCTACGCTGGGCACTGGGGGAGTCACCACAGACCAATGGGAGTTTTTATTAAAGACTTTTGTTTGGGATCTCTCCAGTTTACACAAGTGTGTCTCTGTTCATTCTCTCTGTCGTAATTTTTCCTGTCACGCCACCACACTCACTTACACACGTCAATGTACTTCCTGCGTGCTAAAGGCTCTTTAACCACCAGTTTTAACGTGCATTCCTACACTTGGATCAAGAAAACATTGATATCTAAGTTGTTTTGTAATTGAACAATTAATTATTGTATGACTTATAAATTTAAACAGTATTTTTATTTTTTTAATACTGTCTGTTTTTGTGATTGACAGCTGAGGGCCTGCCCACATTTGGAGTCGGATGCATTGAGTGAATGTCTATCCATGCAGCATCTGCATGGCTCCGCCCTTTCTCATCATCCCCAATGCTCCACCCCCTCTCATCATACTCTTAATGGAAAAGAAGGCCGTTCTCCAGGGCTTGGGCAGGAGATGTTTACAGGTATGTTTTAACAAATGAAGGGTTGATATTTAGTTTTAATGCTGTGGTTTCAATGGTTTCAATTCAATTCAAATACATATATATTTTGACTTTCTTTCTTCTGCAGAACACCACATATATACTTTGAAAAAATTTGGCAAACAAATCAAATGTTCAATGTAATCTCACAAAACTACTGAGAAATTTCTCAAAATTTCTTGTTTTGTATTCTGCATTTAGGCTTAAAAAATATTGTTTGTATAATGTTTACATGACATCAATGCATTTGGCAGTAGTTTCATCCAAAGTGCATTCAAAGTATACATATAATGCAAGCATTACTTAAAAGTTAAAAGTTACAAGGCCACTAAACATTTAATTGCAAAGAGAAAGGATTGTATATCTTAGTTTTTACTTTACTGCTTGTTTTTGTAGGAACATATGTGCTGTCAAATTTATGTATCCAGGGCTGTTTTGTGGAGATGGGTAGAGGTTTGTTCCCTCCACCCTAAAACGTACCAAAACCCAGATGTGTTCAAGTGTACGTTCACTTGCAGAACCTTTTATTTGTTCCAAAACCAATAAGCTACGATTTAACAGCTCAAATGGACATGACAGAATAAAGGGAATAGTAATATTATAAAGACCACATGCTATAATAATATTGTTAACATCTGCAAGGGGTGATCTGTGTTAGATGTGAATTTTCCCATGCTACTTCCAATGTTATGCAATCCATGCAAACTCAAAGCTAGAGGACACTTACCTTAAAATACCCAGCTATGATTCATAGCGCTTCATGATGTCAAAGGTTAATGTTTTGCATGTTGTGCATTTCCCTTATATTCATTAATTTACCCGCAGTAGTCCATGAGTGTTTCTTCATGGGCACAGTGTATGAACATAAATCATATTTAGGCCATTTTCCCCATTGTTGTGAAACATAATTCTTTGCTTTAAATGATTCTGCGTATCAAAATGTGCATTTTGTATATTCTGTAGCATTCTGTAATACCAAGAATGCTAACAGACCATTACATTTTTGTAATTAAATCATCAATTATTTTCTAGGGTTGACCCTTATTTAATAGTTTATTATGAGAAATGATTCTTATAAATAGATATGATTATTAATGATTAATTTAAACATATTTTTAATCGGACCCTTTCAACTAGTAAAAAAGTTAATTTCCTTTATTAACAATCAACATGGGACAAAAACAATATCAACATATAATTTCAGTAGAATATCTGTTACGATATATTGTTGTCAAAATAACATTTATTCATTTGGCAGACGCTTTTATCCAAACCGACTTACAGTATTATGCAGTCACTGCAGACCAAACAGAGGTAAGATGACTTGCTCAAGGACACTTCAGTTATTGTAACACTAAACCTTCAAAGAGTCCAACACTCCAGGCAACTAGACCACAACTGAATTGAGGATAATAATATCACAATATCTTAAAATATCATTATCATAAAACTTTTTTCAAATTTAATCATTAAATGTATAATAACATTATAAGTTAAGAAAATAAAAATAATAATTTCACATAATTTAACAAAACTCCAATTTAGTTTGTGGTCCCTAAGGCAATTTTTGGGATTTATATGATAATCATGGTTTTTAATATCAAGTTTATTGTCAATAGTGATATTTTGTGACACCCCTTATTTGATTTAACCCACTTATACTTTGCATTTAAAATACAATACAAGGTCAATAATACATTGTATCTGAATGTGTTTTCTGGGAATACAACCTTCTGACGCAATGCTCTACCAGGAAACTACTTGAGGATCATTAGTAGATAGTTAAAGGAAGTTTCATGAAAAGGCAAAACGTGCTCAGTATAGAGAAAAGCAGTGCATAGAGGTCCGTGTGAGAGTAATTTAAAGAACAATTGCAGAGCTCCTCACTATTAAAGCCGCCCGGAGCGAAGCCTCTGAGCGAAACCCCATTCGCCCGAAACATCCCGCGTGCCAGAGAGAAACAGAAGTGCTGGCCAACAGTCTCAGCTATACTTTTAAGTTCAGAGGGGAGAAGTTGTTGTTTCAATGTGCAAATGTCTTTAGCCTGAAGGACCTGTTATGTTTCTGTGGCTGTTTGTTCTTGTTTAGAGAAGTTGTGGATTGTGCTGGCCAACATGCCTGAATTGAATGCTTCTGATGTGCCTCTCCCATACTTTGTTCCAAAGCCAGAAGAAAAAGTGAGGGTAACGCTGTCATTTTGCAGTTTGCATGTACGGGCTCTGGTCGTTTGCAATGTTTATGTGTTTTGGTTTCTCTTATTGTACAATACAACAAATATGTTCCTCTACTAGATGTCCAGTGCATTGTGATCAATTTTATGATCAGTGCATTATTTTATTTAGCATTATTTATCATGTCAGATATAACATGCACTAAAAGCTTGCATTAGACCGTTTTAGGAATATTTTTGCAAAGACTAGAATAACTTTTAGTGTGTATAAGATTAAGATGATATATATCTTTAAGCTTTACAGATATGCTTCTAAAGATGTATTCCATTCTTCATTTTTATACTTTTTTTAATGGCTTAAATGGAAAGTTCAACCAAAAATAAAAATTCTGTAATTATTTACTCAACTCTGAGTCCCAAATATGAACACAGAGAAAGATTTATTGGAATAATGATTGTAACCAAACAGTTCTTAGACCCCATAGGAAAAAAATTACTTTCTTCTCGTTTTCTTTCTGTTAAACAAAAAAGAAGATATTTTGAAGAATGTATAATAGTAAAAGTGCTGGGGTAATTTTGAAAACCATTTTTATTTTTCATACTATTGAAGTTAGTGGGGTTCAAGAACTGTTTGATCACAAAGATTCATCCATTTATTTTTCCTCTTATGTAACCAAACAAAGAACTTTAAACAGATTTGGAACAATCGGAGAGAACTTATCATGAAATCATTTTAATTTTTTTTACTTTAACCACTTTAAATACAGATTGCTTAAAAACTGTCCAATTATTCTCAGCCAAACCGTCTAAATCTGCCTTTTGTCTCTGGATCTTCATTCACATCCTCCACCTCCAGAGTGTGTCTCTCTTGCTCTCTCCTGCAGATAACAACTAAAGCAATCATGGCCATTACTTGTTGAATGCTTCCCAGTCTGGTAGCAGATGTTAAGGCTAAAGGGGAAAGCATTTAAGCACTTTGATTGATGATTTCGGGTAATGAATCAAGTTTGTATCCAGTTCAGAAAGCTGTCAGATAGACCCTGCTTCCACTGTTAAACAGCTGGAGGGATGCACAAACAGGAGAAGCGTGGAGACAAGGCCCTGATGACTGTCAATGCACAACTGTCTACCCCAGAGGGCTTCTGGAAAAACAATCACCGGGACCCGTGTCTGCCTGTCAGTCTTTAAGGCTGCACAAGAAGCCCAGGGACTGAGGAAGCCTCTTTATGGGATGAGCAACTATCATTTTCGCTTGGCTTGGTTTTTGTACAGTAGTATAACCTGTGGAAGGAGGAGATTTGGATGGGCTCTGATCTTTTCTGTTAAATCCATTAGAAACTGTTGATTGAGTTGATGTGTTCTCCTTTTTTTGCCGTAAGGTTCTGTGTCCTTGGCTGAAGACCACCTAATATACTGTAAAAGTGAAGAAGAAAGAAAGGTCTCTGATATTTCAATTGTTTCGCGTTGAAAGCAAAAAATGAACTACAATACTTTTGCTCAAATATTTTTTTCAGAAATTTACTTAGAAATCTTGCAAATTTATCCTTTAGAGTTTCAGAAGAGGTCTCAATAATGTAACAGGCCAAACTTGATCTGCCAAGCCTGTAATCTAAAGTCAAAATTATTTAAGATTTTAAAATGAACTTTTAATACATCAAGATGATTTTATATTATTTTGATTTATTTAAATCCCTTATACTCTTAAACGTTCAATGTTTAACAATTTGGAGGATCTATGGAAAGCATTGTCATATGATTTTCCTTAATATGTCTAATGATCTTACATAATAAACCATAATGTGTTTTATGATATAGGTAAAAAATAAGTACATCTGGTTGACTGATTTTTTAAATGTTTTTCGATAAAAAATCTATTTACTCTTCTTAAACATCATACTTGGACACACGTCAGGTCTCTTCACTTAAAAGATTTTATCAAGTTAATAGAACTGTTTATTTTTGTTATATTTTGTAAAACATGTTAAACATTTGTGTTAGTTATTTCTATTTGTTTTCAGCAGGCCTTCTATTTTTATTGTCATAAATTAAAAGACATCTAAACATCTCCAATCAAAGATTTGAATTAACTCTATAAATCCTTTTCTTATTTGTTTGTACTCAGAATTGTAGGAGAAATGTTAAAATTTGACGGTTTAGTAAACTCTGAAATCTCTATTAAGTTTCTGAAGCTATGAAGGCGCCCACCTGCTTCATTGAATTTCATACAAGTAGCAGAAAGCAGTTCATTCTTTATTTGTTAGTTCTGCTGGTTTGTATTGCATTCAAATCAACTGAACTGTCAGAGATGTTATGTTAAAAACACCACCAGTCAATCAAAGCCAGTCAACACGGCAACATAAATGATGGACGGTAAATTGCAAACAGCACCGAACAAGAACATTTTATTTAATCCAAAAGGGCCTTTCCTGAGACTGTGTTGTCATAACAAGCTCGTGTTGCCATGAAGTACTGTTTTGTGGAGATTTAATTCGGTCAATGTGCAAGTCGCAAGGACTCTTTGCGGCTTATCAGGCATGTTTTGTGCATTAGTTTTGTTTGTCTTCCAGGGCTATACGCTGGCTCCGTCACGACACACAATGGAGCCCCACTAGAGTTGCTCTCTCCTGGACCTGACCTTCCCCCAAGGCAGCCCCGCCTGGACCGGGACATCGGCAGCCCTCATCATCTCTCCCCGATGTCTGGCCTAGAGGGCACCCGGGATGGGTGAGTACATAACCCCCTTAGCAAGGCCGATTATTTTATTATTTTATCATTTTATTTTAACATTAATTAAATGCTATTTACTTACCCTCATTTCATTTTTAAACCCAAATGACTTTTGCCTACTGTACACAAATGAAGATATTTTATGGAATGTTTTAAACCAAACACCTGTAGCCATTTACTTCTATTGTATGAACACAAAACCAATGCAAGTGAATGAATTCTGCTGTTCAGTTACCCATATTGTTCAACATATTTTCAGTTGTGTACTGCAGGTGAAAGTTATTCAGATTAGAAACGACAGAAGGACTTAATGATGTTTAATAAATAAAAAAATTAAAAAAAAAATTATAATACAATCTTTGATTTTTTTCTATATTCAATATAAAGAGAGTGAGAAATAACATCCAACCTCTAGTTTTTTTTCTTACTTTTTCAAAGAGGTGAGGCCTTTCTCATAACACACAATTTTCTTTGGTAATGAGAGTCTTCAAATGTGTTTGTTACTCAATGTAAGAACTATATTGATTTAGGGGCCTGGATTTATTTACTATCCAAAGCACCCGGGCAGATTTTTCCCTTGTCCACACAGAGCATTTGTTTTCATTGTAACATGCTCTTAAAGTACACATCCTACAACCCACTCACAAACATACGGCTGAGCTCTACTCACACTTTACCATGTGTGTTTATCCTGCAAATATAGATTAAATATATGTCACCTTAACATAAACCATCCGGCATCAACTCGTTCACTTGTCTTCGGTTCGGAGTTGTCACTGATGTGTAATAAGGTAAGGCTAAGGACCCTCCCCAAAAAAAGATTCACACACCTATATTGTGCTCTGTTTCATGCTGTTCAGTTTTCCGGAACTTTCAGGGGAAGAATACAAAAGACTCTAATGCGTCCCTTACAGCTTAGTGGTCAGAGGCATGTTTCCCATTAAAAAACCCTGATTTCCCTAAGGAACAGCCAAGTTGAGCTGCAAATCCAATGTGTCATCGAGGGCTGTTGTGTGTACTGCGACAAACCGAGAAGTTGAAGAGAGAGAGAGAGAGAGAGAGAGAGAGAGAGAGAGAGAGAGAGAGAGAGAGAGAGAGAGAGAGAGAGAGAGAGAGAGAGAGAGAGAGAGAGAGAGAGAGAGAGAGAGAGAGTGTACATCTGTTCTTTTTAAACATTAGTGGAAACAGATTTGGAAGGGATTTATCTGCTCTTAATCACTGTTATATGAGACGTAATTGCAGCGTTAATTAAACGAAATAACCAATAATCCACATCTGAGAACAGAAAATTCATTATAAACATGAGCATATAAATAATGACACAATGTTGTTAAAACAAAAGGTATGTTCACACAGCTGCATAACGGGGTTGCAATTATAACTAATACAGTTCTGTTCGCGAGTTTCAATTGCTATTTTTCGTAATATTTCATAACTACAGGTGATATATACAGTGGTGAGTATAGAAAAGGAGCTTTTGTTCTAAAGCAATAGCAAAAATTTAAGGGTCACGTCTGTTGGTTCAGTAAATAGAATTGTTAGACCCAAATAATGAGAGATGAACCGAAGTCTTGTTTTCTGTCTCTTTCTTTCCCTAATCCTCGTAGGGGTTGAAAGGTACAGTTTCATTGCTTCCTGTTCCTTTGGGGTGTTAAAAGTTGCCTTTAGGTGTATTTAAATCTTAAAACCATGTATAGTATTTACGTTGTTTAACATCAAATACAAATAAAAAATATTTGTTTTAGCTGGCCAATTTGACTCCTTTAAAGGGATAACCCCACCAAAAAATTCTGTCTGTTAAACTGGTTTAAATTTCTTTCTTCTGTTCAACTGAAATACAGATATTTGGAAGAATGTGAGCAGGTTTATGGGGATTCATACTACCATGGTTTAAAAAAGGATTATGTAAATGTTTTGTTCTATTAAACACAAAAGACAATATTGTGAAATATTTTAAGGAAACAAAAAGTTCAGGGGTGCCTTTGACTATATTTAAGGTTTTTCTACTATTGTAGTCATAGTGGAATCTCAATTGCTTACATTCTTCTAAATATATTTCCTTGTGCTCAACTGAACAAAGAAATGTATTCAGGTTTTGAACAATCTGTTGTTATGTAATTCCCAACAGAATTTTCACTTTTGGTTGGAGTATTCCTGTGAATTAAAGTGATGGTTTTGCAAGAACAAAACCATTGGACACACAGTATGGTCAAATTTCCAGCAAAAGCACCCCAACACCCAAAAATTGTACCCAGGCAGTAGTTGTCATGCTTCCTTGGTTTTTCAAAATTTGAGCTGTTTTTTCAGGTCGCTGAAAAAAACTCTGAAAATTAGCGAGCCGTTTTAGAGCTCCACAAACAATTACTGCTACTTGGAGAGGAATGAGAACTGAGGGAAGCCGGCTCAGGGAACACTTGTGTAACACTACACGGTATTGCATTCAAGGTCAAAATGACATATTCGAACAAACACATTATACAGAGCTCTCCCTTTCCATGACGCTTCAGGTCAAAGCCTGAAACGAAACTGTGAATGGTAAGATTATACACACCCTTCACGCAAAGAATAAAATGAAGGTGGACATGTACTTTTGGAAAAAAATGAGCATGTCTGATGCTTGAAATGCAATAGTCTACAGTAAGTGAGTCCTTAAGACGCCTCTCAGACAAGCAAACTCAGAACTTCTCTGTGGACGTACAGCATTACGAATGTTGCCGTTTTATTTGCGGAAATCATTAAATTCAAGGTTCCTGATCAAAACTGCACACGTTTATTGACACGCACACAGCATGCTTTATCCCGTCCACCTTATGAGACGCCTTCTCCAGGACCTACAACAAACCAAGTATGAAACATCCACATACATTTGCCCAAATTCGGAGCATTTTGATTTACATGTTTAAAGTCTCGAGTACACACACAACTGCCAAAGTCAACAGCAGCTGCCGCACTTGTTTTTCCCAAACGGTTCAGCAGGACGTTAAACATTTTGACAAAATTATCTAACTCGCTGGACTTAGGCTGCTGCAGCCTCTGACCTCATTGCTAAATGTGTTTACCCTGGCTGAAATTGCCCATTTAGACTCTTTTTACTTGGTAAATACTAATGTCATTTTCTGAAGCTAATATTAAAAAATATGCCAGTGAAAATATGTCCAGCAGTCTCTGTCGCATGGAGTTTAAGACGGTGGGGGCAGAAGTGTCAGAGGAGCAGACTGGAGAACTGAGGCATCTTAATGGCTTACAATGCTTTATTTGCATGTATTGTATGTTTTGAATAGGTCACTTTAAGCCTATGATATAAAAAATTATATAAAACACGCAAATCTAAGATGTCTTAAAATCTGTATTAAAAATTTTTAAAAAATTAAACAAAATACTGGAATGGCAGATCACCTGAAAATTATAGGGATAGTTCACCTAAAACTAAAATAGTTTGTCATCATTTAATCACACTCTTGCCATTTTAAGCCTGCATGACATTCTTTCTTCTGCAGCACACAAGAGAGAGATTGTTGATAAGTGGCACACATTCACTTTACAAACATTCAATAGAAGTGAATGGGTGCCACTACTGTTCATTTACCAACTTTTTTCTAAATATCTTCTTTTATGTTCCACACAAGAAAAAAATCACACAGGTTTGAAATGACAGGAGGGTGTGTAAATTGAAAGACTTTTTTTGGGTGAACTTTTTACCGTTATACCATCCCACATGGATGTGACTTCAAATTCATTAAGTGAACCTAACACATTTTTCTTTTTTACAAATATGAGTATAAAGTGTCATAATTATATTAGAACATTTGAGGAAAGCAAGCCATGTACACCTTTAACAGTATTTGGGTGTTTTTTTTTTTTTTCAGGCGAAAGATTCCTTTAATGATAATGAGACAGATTTATTTAGAGAAACTTAAATTTAAACCTTTTTTAACTTTAATTTTGGTATTTTTCGCTGTACTTTGAAATATTTAATGTAATTTCTTGGTTTTTGTGCCAGATGGAATTTTAAAGTTGGCTTTTAAATATTTAGATAATTCAAAGGTTTACATTATGAAAAACAACTTAAATCTGGATTATTCAGTGCAGTGCATCGGCGTAAAATAGAGTTGTAAAAAACAAAGAATTTTCCAATTTTCTGTATGTTTTAATATCAGCCCTTGATCTGAACAGTAGCTCTCCCTTACATGTCTTCTAAGCTAATTTCTCGGCCTGGCTGCATTTTGAGCTTTTGAGCACTTCAGCTGATTGTTTAGAAACAAGCTAGAGGCTTTGGATCAGTAAGGGCCTGATCCATCATGAGCGGCTCTAGTTTGCTAACCAGAACCAGAAATGTTCCCACCAACCCGTGCCAAGCCAGTGGCCTCTACGCTCTCAATCAAAGGAGCTTACTGTGAAGCGATGTGGATATCCGTGCTAGCCGTGACCCGGCGGAGCACAACCAGACAGGTGAGACCAGACAAACTGAGAGCAGAATAAATCCTCATGAATCATAACTCATAATGTATACCGAGGAAAAGCCCATCTTGATCTATTTTTGTCTCCAGCCGATTCGTTTGTCTGAGGATTTGTGTGGTTTCATGTGTATTGCCTCAACTCTCTTTTTCCAGAACCTCTACCACACGATGTAATGTCCATGACCTCTCAAACAGGGATTAACTTGAATATGACTCCATAGGGTTCACGAATGACAGAATGTATGCTTGACATACAATCTGTGTTTGGTTACGGTATTATTTCATCATCCAAACAGGTCAGTTGTAGACTTTTCTGTTTACAACAAATTTAATTTCCCTTTGATCTTTTTGTTAGTCTTAAAGGAAATGTGTTCTTTCACATGTGAATCATGTCCAAAAAGGCCACATTTACTGAATCGAGTCTGCTGAGTAAGGATTTACTCATGTGGATTGAGCGATGCTCTGAGATATTCACAGATGTTCCCATGGAGTCAGTTTCTCTGAATCACACCCAACATCCACTGCTTTGAAGAACCCACATTTGTAAACTATTTGTTCATGAGAGAGCTATGTAAACTTTAGTCATTGTAACTTTAGTTATTATAACGTTAGTCATTTAGTCATTAGTAGTTATGTTATCTCACCACATAAAAGTTTCCTATACCATCAGCCTTTGTTTAACCCTGTAATGCTTCTGTACATTTAGTAGATTGTTTCAAATAGAAAATCAAACACTTAAAAAATTTTATAGTTTACCCTAAAATGAAAAATCTGTCATTAATATGCATACCTTTTTTGTGCAGTGCACAAAAAAAGAAATTTTTAAATGTTTTTAACTGCACAAAAAAGGACCTGTTCACTTCTGATTGTTAAACTCAAATCCAATGTCAATTGGGCACATCATGTATTCACTTGAATGTCACACAAAACCTTGAACGTAAAAGAATATAGTTTGAAAAATGTCAACACCTATTCACTACTATTGTTTAAACACAACACTTTATAGAACTTATAGGCTTCTGACCCATTGGCTTATATGTAGGTCACTGGCCATACAACTCTAAGAGTGAGAGTCAGGCTTAATAGTCACAAGTACCATTGATTGCTTGACAGAGATCTGCAAAGCAGAAGATGACATTGAAGGTAAATACCATAGGGAGAGATTACTCCTCCATATGAAAGATTCTCCTCATTCCTGCAGTCTTAGCAAGCCGCAGCTGGCAATGATTACAGCCCGATTCACTTTAGCTGTACATAGAGGCTGCTTGTAAAAATATGAACAGTATAACTGTTTCCTGAGCGTGCGCTGACAGCAGGTCCCCGGGGAAACTCTGCCGCCATGCTCTCCACAGAAACACATGGCCCTGCGTCAGATCACAGCGAGCGACCGGATCGGAGCTTTCCTCTGTATAAATGCAAGCTAGGCTGCGAATGCCGATTTTTAAATGCAGACCTTGTGAATTACGTTAGCACGGCCTTTGAGGACATATGGCTGTCAAAGCAGAGTCTCATGACTCATGGGGTTATGTCGGAGCACGGTTAGGGAATCTGTGATGTTTTATGCACTTGCGATGAAACCGAGTCATTGGAATGTAAGTTGGGTAAAATACAGCATAATAGTTAAGCAGATGTAACAACACTCCCACACAACGCCAAACATAAAGAACAGAATCAGGTTAATGGAGTATGGATCGGATATGAGCACTTTGCTGAGTCTTAAAGGGATAGTTCAGCCAAAAATTAAACATTTATTCATACAAAGTTCATCATTTATTCACTCACTCTGTGTATGAATCTGAAACTTAAAATAAGATATTTTGAGAAATGTGCATATAATGGAAGTTAATGGCTACCAATGTTGGTGACATTCTGCAAATTATCTTCTTTTGTGTTCTGCAGATGAAAGAAGGAGATAACACCTGTCTAGTGATTTTAATAAATCAGATTAAAGCATAATGTATTACATACCAGAAGTTAATGAAAAGACGTGAATCTTCTAGCTTGAACCCCAGCAAGCCGTCCATTTCTCCCCCATCGAGTTGTGTATATATCCTCTTCAACATTAGTAGCATCTGTTTGTCATCCCCCTGTTTAAACAGGCAATACTTTGAGTTTGTTTTGTTTCATTTCTGAAATTCAGAATATGGCTCTTTGATGTGTGCATTGAAGGCAGAGGGTCTCAACTTCACAGGGCCGAATGGTTGGCACGCTCCTGTTTGCTGGAACTTAGATTTGCATATTTGAAGACTCGGTTGTGACAGCTGCATCTAATGTCACTAACAAAGCTTTATTTGTTCCATTGTGTGCAAGCTATCATAACTTCCATAGCGCCATGGCAGTGTACAGTAAGTAAGGGGCATGTTATGTATAAGTGCCATCTGGAGTGAAGAACGGCCTTGTACTCTATCAAAACCAGGCTCACTACTTTCCATTATAACAAGAATTGGAAAAGGATGAAGCATGTTCGAGTAAATAAAAAATAAAGGAATAAAATAAATAAATAAACGTTGCACTGCAGGCTATGTGACTCCTTTCTGAGGTAATCCTCACAGATCATTCTCAGGGGTATGGGATGGGGTGAGGTTATAAAACAAAGAAATTAAATTCGCATAATGATCGTGACATTTATTTACATGAGAACTCATATCAGGTTTCTTAATCTGTAAATCAGATGAAATTGTATATGATGAGCACTTTCAGAACGCTTGCGTGAGAAGAAATAGGGCATCTGTTTGTGTTCAGGTCCGATCTGTGGCACATCTTATCCCACTAATATTTTAACCTGCCTAATCTCTACTACTCATTTCATAGCTAATGTTCATTCTTGTGCCCTTGTTCAGGTTATCTGGAGCTTTGCTTTCTCCAGGGATCAGTCTGCTAAAGGCAAGCACATCTCCTCCACCAACATTAGAGAAGCAACACAACCCCTCCAGTAACCAGCAGCATCTCCACAATCATCAGAAGCCCTACACCACCTTTCACAACATGTCCGCAAGTGAGGGTGCGAGTTCTTCTGTGTTATTTTTCTTTGGGCTTTCATACATCTAGATAGCAATGATGAATTTGGTTGGCATGGTGTTGGTGAAAGAAAAGACTATTACACACATGTACTTAAAGTGAAAATGAAATGATTTTCACTTCTTTAGATAAACTTGAAATGTAATTTCACCCTAAAATGAAAATTCTGTCATTATTTACCCTCTTGACATTTCAGACCAGAAAGTTGATTAATGGCATTTGGAATATAAATGAATGTGTAGCCTTAGGGTTCATTTCCCAACTTTCTCAAAATCATTTTCTTTTGTTTTCTGTGGAAGAAAGTAAGTAATGCTGATTTGAAATTGCATGAAAGTAAATAAATGTTCACAAAATGTTCATGTATGTAAGGAAAAATGCTATACATCAAGATGAGTATATTAAACATATAATTGTACTTAAAAATATACTTAAACTTTACTTAGGTGTACTTAATGACAAAGCACTTCATTGTACTTATATTTGTAAGGCTGGCCCAGTAAACATAAAACAATTTTGGTCCCCAGAAATAGCTATAGTTTTGTAATGCTTGAAAAAATCAGGATTTGATGTGTTTTTGACGCTAACCATGACACTACTAATGCTTGTCGGAGCTAACAATTACATCTAATAAAAGTCCTGAAACACTGATTTCATGTAGATAGACACATGTTTGTATAAGCCACATCAGTCTGAGAACTGGCATGCTCTCTAAAGTACTGTGGGTTAGCCAGAACATGTGGGTTGAGAGCTAAGCTCAGATCCACAAAAGGAAGCTTTATGCTCTAAGGAATACAAAACCACCCTGCCCAACACAGCAAAACTGTCTGTCAAAAGAGTTCTGAAGTAGAAGTAATCTGCTTACTTTCAGAACACAGATGCACATGTGTGTACCACCTCAAATCCAAAAACTCCATTTGAAGGAGACTACTTGTTGTAGAATTTAAAAGCCGGTGAAAGGATGGGGGAAATCAAACCAAAATTTAAATACTGACAAGCCTGTGGGTTTTACTGTGGTTTAGCAGCTATTATTAGAATCCGCCAGAGAGTTTATTCCTAAATTTAAAATCTGTCATCATCTATTTAACCTTATGTCAATCAAAATATGAATATGACTCTTTATTTTGTTGAAATACAAATTTGAAAAATTTCACTCTGGTTTTATGTCCAGACAATGGAAGTCAAGGAGGGACAATGTTATACTTGAAAAAATGTTTTTGGGTGTTCCGTTAATGAAAAATGTGTGCATGTGTGTGTACAGATTACCGTGGCAACTTCCAGAGCTGTTTCCATTTTGGCGACAACTACAGAATGGAACAGTCCATCAGCAACAGTCATTTACCTGCAGAGTCGCACAACTTTAACACAAACCCACACAATGGCTTCCACATGAGCTGTTCAACCAGCACTTCTTCAGGTATTCATTTGGAAAGTATTTGACTACTGATCATTATAGTCATTATGGCACCGTGGCATCATTTCAGAACATCAGTTGGATATAATCACCAGCAGGGAAACTCATCCAGCCAGTAGTCATTAGTGTTGCCCACATTACCGGGCCATTTATCTTTTAAACCAAGTGTTAACATATTTTTCTCATTCTTTGCCCTTTTCGTCTTATGCAAAGGTTTCAGCTTGGTGCCGGACATCATAGGGTCGGGTTGCCAGTTCTCACCCGGCACAGAGGAGAACGTGTTCTTTCAGGTGGGCGGCTTCGATCGCGGCCTGAGCCAGGCGTCTTCGGTGTACACCGAGACGTAGAACCAGGTTACCAGATATGCAATCGACACAATTCAACACTTTTTTTGTCGCTTGATTTTTAATCGAAGTACATTATGTATTGGACTGAAGTATTATCATTCCCTTGACTGCCCTGAAAGCTGCTATTACACTACAATGAAGGTTAAATAATGAGGGTCTTGTGTGTTGTGGAGCGTGTTGGTTTGAAATTGTTCTTGTTTTGAAATCTATGTTCAAAGTCTACATCCTCATGAGACCCCACCCCCGCCGTCACCATGGTATTACTATTCTTAAGAAACCCAACTGGTCAGCTCTGATCTAATTGTGACTTTGGAACAATCTTGAGAACCACCGCGACTCATCATTGATCATTTCCACATTGCCTCTCGGAACTCTCTTCTGTGATTTGTTGGCTGTTGTGTTGGAAACAATTTTTTAGTGTTGCTGTGTTTTGTCAGTGAATGTTTGCAATGTTTGTATTGCTTTGTTATTTGGTTGTCATCATCCCAAATAAACAGAGGTCTTTATTTTGTAATGGTCCATGGCTTTAATGTCTACCAAACTTAAACACATGTATAAAATGTACAGTTTGTTCAATATTAAATAATTGTGTCATTCTCTTTCAGAAAATAAATGACTCTTTTTGCGCTGTACTGCTAATCATTGTGTCCAAGATGTTTTTCTACATTTACATTTACGCACTTGGCAGACACAAAAGTGACTTACATTACATTTGAATTTGAGTATGTCCAATCCCTGTAACTCATGTCTCTGGCATTATAGGCACCATGTTCTAACCAATGATCAACAGAAATTATATTTCACATTGCTTTAAATAGTTTGTTACACTTAATTTAGATGTGTTCAAAATGCTGTGAAATACACTTCACAACATGTGTACTCTACCAGTCAAATGTTTTGAGATACTCGCTTATGCATTCATATTTTTCCCACATTATAAAATAATAATAAACTTATATTTTTGCAATAAATTAAATAGAACTATGGGAATTGTGTCATAACTAAAATTGATAAATGAAAAAAATGGATCTTTTATCTTCAGGGTATTTTCCTTTTAAGTAGATTGGGCTTAGATGTTTCTTGTCATTTATGAAGCAACTTCTTAAGGTGTCATCTTGAGATGCTTTAAAGAATTTTAAATAAGCCCTTGTTTCTTCTGTTCTTTCTTCAATATTCAGTTAATATCTTCCATTTAAAAAATTAAAAAATGTTTATTTAGAAAAAAAACAATTCTAAAATTAATTCTACACTTTTTTATAATTAAATAATGAGGAATATTACCCGAATGTCCTCAAACCTTTGACCGGTTTTGTAGACAGAGTCTGCCCTCTGTTGGACAAAATAGGAACAAGTTTTCTTAAGAGTCAATTAAAAATCCCATCATGTTACCAACTAAATCCAAGAATTCATTTTCTTTTAAATATCTCAAATAAAACATTGTTATTAATAACATCAGCTAAAAATAATCAGGACATTAAACAAGTTTAAACCCTTCACAACTGTACATGTTACGCGTAGCTTCATTCAGTGATTGCGTCATTGTATAACTCCTGACGTGTTGACATGACTGCAGTTTGCGGGACAATCTAATTTCTTCGCTTCTGCAATATTGGTTGCAGAAGTATCGCGAGAACAGCCTGATCTGTACTACTCTAATCGCTCTCGCGGTACTTTGATGTCATTAACCAATCGTTTGTGCGCAGCACCATGTCTTCATGCATATACTGGTCTCTAGTGTTTCATCCCACACAATAAGAAATGATGTAAATTTGTACAAACCTTTAATCATTATTCTATTGTTCTACAATTTCAAATAATTGTATTTGCATCTTCAGTTACATTGTTATATGCATTGTTACACAATTCATCTTTACCTGTCTTTGGAATATCAAACCATATCACGTAAATATTTTAAATAAAGATGTATTCTTCTGTTCAGTAAATATACCAAACAAAGGTCGATCACTGTCACAAACATTTAATTTAATGCTTCAGCATGTATAATTACAGACAATTTAAGGAGAGCTTTCCAAAACACAATAAATCCATTTTAATTATGAAATTAAATTTTTCACCTAATTTTTTAAAAATTTCACCTAAATTTACATCTTTTACATAGACCCATACATTTTGTTAGTATTCAATTAATCCAATTAAAATTCGCCTAATCAGAACATAATTAACAATGATTGCTAAATGAAACAACAATATTGTCGATTATAAATTGAAAAAATAAGAGAAAAAAAACCAAGAGAACATTCTATACATTCATATGACATCAGGGACTTATCCTATAAATTAATATAAATCAAATAAATGCAAATGTGTAGTGCGTTTTCTACCTCCAGGGGTAGGTCTCACAAGTGTTATATAAGTTAAGCATACATTTTGGAGATTAAACACAATCAAATGCTTTAAAATATCTCCATTTTGGATTGCATTGAATCCATTCTGATTGGTCGAGAGGACATTTAGTCTGAAAAGAGGTTCGGATTTATACAAATTTTGAAAGGAACTGCATCTTGCAGTACATTTTAAACAAGAAAATATAGTAATCTGGCGTGAACATTTATGGAGGAGAGTAAAGGTTCAATAAACTTCCAAATGCCGGGACAGACTCGTTTTTTTATTTGGCTTTAACAGCGTTTTGGAAAAGAGCTCATTATTTGGACTTCTGACTTTTCCTGGTTATGTAGCTTTGGTAGTAAAAGTTGCTGAAAAGAATAATAAGACTAACGCAGTATCCAAACACAACTGCATTCATGGAGTCAGGGAAATCACATTCAGTGAAGAGGTTGTAACCTGTGTGAACTGTCAGCAGGACAAACTGGACCTGTAGATGCAGATTATAAAGTTTTTACTCCATTGATTTTACACTTAAAGTTGCATGTAAATCCTAACATATGCACCCTACTGAATGTTTCAATTCCACACTTGAATTCACAACTACACAGTCATACCATTGATTTCCAACAGCTCTGTAAAGTTGTAAAATGTGCTGTTAGATGACCTAGTGTCCAATATGTGTATGAATTTACCAGTTGAAGTGAGGTAAGGTAACGCTTCCACCACAAATACTTCTGCATGTGTGGCCCCAGGGCTGCCAAGCCATAGTAAGAATACATGACTATATGAACAAAAGTGTTCAGCAGGCCGATGAAAAATGCTGAAAGACAAAGCACACACAGAGTTTTCATGAAGTACTTGGATATAGCGTGACATGGATAAAACACAAATCAATTCTTCATCTTAAAGGGATAGTTCACCCAAGCTACATGTGTTTTTTTTATATTTTTTGGACTCATGTTACTTGTCATTTGTCTTGTCACTTAACTACTTATGTGTTCTGGTATCATCTGTTGCCAAGACAAATTATCTCTGTTCGTACGTACACCTGGCAATAAAGTATTCAATAGAGTCCAAGAAATGTTTGGTTACAAGCATTCCTTCAAATACCTTTCTCTGTGTTCAACCAAACACGACAGGGGGTCAGTCGTGGTCTGGTGGTTAGAGAGTTGGACTTGTAAGCCGAAGGTTATGGGTATGAATCCCACTGCAAGCAGACAACTGAAGTTTCCTTGAGCAAAGAAAGTTTACCCACATTCGCTCTGCAGTGATAATTGGCCCGAACACAACACTTGTAAGTCACTTTAGATAAAAGCATCTGCCAAATGACTAAATTTAATTTAGTGTGAATGTTAATTGAATTTTTGAAAGAAATGTCTACAGGTTCGGAACAACTTGAGAGTAATTCATGATAGAATTTTCTTTTTGGGTGAACTATTCCTTTTATCCTTCTGAGGATTTTTAAAAAGTTAGTTGAGCCCCAATATATGATTGTAATATCATCATATGCTTAAATATATGAGTGTTTAAATTAAAAAAAATATTTTTGACTTACATTGACCTCCTGCCACAAATTTAACTCCTGCCCACCAGTTGAAAATCATAGTTCCATGGTGATACACATGTAGAAATGTGAGCTGATTGTTCTTTTTTCTTAAGATGAAAAAGACCTGAAGGTGGAGAATGCAACATTTAGCATCCCTGCTTTATAACTTGAAATGGTCTGTCTAGAAATAATAATTATTTACCGTATCAGCAAGCTCAATGACTTTAGAGAAGAAAAACCACCAGCATACACTGGCCATCTAAAAAGATGAGAAAAGTTCATGTTAAGTAATACAAAACTATATTTCGGGATTACTTTTCTGACAGAGATGGATAAATCCACATTTGACCAGCTAGCCAAGTCATGTCTACATAGAAAACAGAATGATCAGTTGGTCAGATATTACCCTCATTCCCAATGGACTGCGGCTGTAGTCCACAGGTTGGCAGAGATAACTGTAGTTTGCTCGCCAAGATGTTACCATAAACTATCAAGGAGACAAATAATTCTTGATTATTTAACATAATATATTGTTACTTTTTATAACATATAACTCTACATTATATGACTAATAATGTGGTGAAACCTTTCTTACACATAGTATATAACATGCATAACCCAATTACATACATTGAAGGATTTATTAAATAATAAATTCATACTGTACCTCATGGAACATATAAACGGACAAACCAACCATGGCAAAATTGTACACAATAAGCACAGTCTTTAGGTTCACTGGCTCCCTGTGTTTCATGAGCTTGGGTCCAATCCAAATAACACCAAGATAACACAAAAATATACAAATGATTGGTACAGGAGAGTACACTAGAAGCCATGGATCTGTCCTTTCATCTAGAAAGAAATGACAATACAAGACAGTTGTCACACCACTGAATAAATGAATGAATGAATGAATGAGTGAGTGAGTGAGTGAGTAAATGAGTGAGTATGTGAGTGAGTGAGTGAGTGAGTGAGTGAGTGAATGAGTAAATGAGTGAGTGAGTGAGTGAATGAGTAAATGAGTGAATGAGTAAATGAGTGAGCGAATAAGCGAGTAAGTGAATGAGAGAGTGAGTGAGTGAGTGAGTGAGTGAGTGAATGTGAGTGAGTGAGTGAGTCAGTGAGCGAGTGAGTGAGTGAGTGAGTGAGTGAGTGAGTGAGTGAGTGAGTGAGTGAGCGAATGAGAGAGTCAGGAAGTGAATGTGAGTGAGTGAGTGAATGTGAGTGAGTGAGTGAGTGAGTCAGTGAGCGAGTGAGTGAGTGAGTGAGTGAGTGAGTGAGTGAGTGAGTGAGCGAGCGAATGAGAGAGTCAGTGAGTGAGTGAATGTGAGTGAGTGAGCGAATGAGAGAGTCAGTGATTGAGTGAATGTGAGTGAGTGAGCGAATGAGAGAGTCAGTGATTGAGCAAATTTGAGTGAGTGAGCGAGTGAGTGAATGAGAGAGTCAGTGAGTGAGCGAGTGAATGAGAGAGTCAGTGAGTGAGCGAGTGAGTGAATGAGAGAGTCAGTAAATGAATGTGAGTGAGTGAATGAGAGAGTCAGTGAGTGAGTGAATGAGTGAGTGAGCGAGCGAGCGAGTCAGTGAGTGAATGTGAGTGAGTGAGCGAATGAGAGAGTCAGTGAGTGAATGTGAGTGAATGTGAGTGAGCCAGCGAATGAGAGAGTCATCAGTGAGTGAGTGAGTGAGTGAGCCAGTGAGTAAATGAGAGAGTCAGTGAGTGAATGAGAGAGTCAGTGAGCGAGTGAGTGAGTGAGCGAGCGAACGAGAGAGTGAGCGAGCGAACGAGAGAGTGAGCGAGTGAATGAGAGAGTCAGTGAGTGAGTGAGTGAATGAGAGAGTCAGTGAGTGAGTGAATGAGAGAGTCAGTGAGTGAGTGAATGAATGAGAGAGTCAGTGAGTGAATGAGAGAGTGAGTGAGTGAATGAATGAGAGAGTCAGTGAGTGAATGAGAGAGTGAGTGAATGAGAGAGTCAGTGAGTGAGCGAGTGAGTGAATGAGAGAGTGAGTGAATGAGAGAGTCAGTGAGTGAGCGAGTGAGTGAATGAGAGAGTGAGTGAATGAGAGAGTCAGTGAGTGAGCGAGTAAGTGAGTGAATGAGAGAGTGAGTGAATGAGAGAGTCAGTGAGTGAGCGAGTGAGTGAGTGAATGAGAGAGTGAGTGAATGAGAGAGTGAGTGAGTGAATGAGAGAGTCAGTGAGTGAATGAATGAGAGTCAGTGAGTGAATGAATGAGAGAGTGAGTGAGTGAATGAGAGAGTGAGTGAGTGAATGAATGAGAGAGTCAATGAGTGAATGAGAGAGTCAGTGAGTGAATGAGAGAGTGAGTGAGTGAATGAGAGAGTCAGTGAGTGAATGAATGAGAGAGTCAGTGAGTGAATGAATGAGAGAGTCAGTGAGTGAATGAATGAGAGAGTCAGTGAGTGAATGAATGAGAGAGTCAGTGAGTGAATGAATGAGAGAGTCAGTGAGTGAATGAGAGAGTCAGTGAGTGAATGAGAGAGTGAGTGAGTGAATGAGAGAGTCAGTGAGTGAATGAGAGAGTCAGTGAGTGAATGAGAGAGTCAGTGAGTGAATGAGAGAGTCAGTGAGTGAATGAGAGAGTCAGTGAGTGAATGAGAGAGTCAGTGAGTGAATGAGAGAGTCAGTGAGTGAATGAGAGAGTGAGTGAGTGAATGAGAGAGTCAGTGAGTGAATGAGAGAGTCAGTGAGTGAATGAATGAGAGAGTCAGTGAGTGAATGAGAGAGTCAGTGAGTGAATGAGAGAGTCAGTGAGTGAATGAGAGAGTCAGTGAGTGAATGAGAGAGTGAGTGAATGAGGTGAATGAGGTGAGTGAGGTGAGTGAGTGAATGAGAGATAAATGAGAAATATAACACACCCCCATTCTTCAAAATCCAGCGGTGCATGGATTCCACTCTTTGCCATGCTGAGTCCATTAAAAACACTTCCCTGATTTATAGAAACATTTCAAATACACTTTAAGATGTAAACTTCACAAACACAATGCAATGTGTTATTACACATAAGTCAACTTATATAATCAGTACTAAAACGTCATATTTATACGTCAACTTACACTTATTTCTCTTCACATACCTGATAACAGTAGAAATGTGTCGCTGTGTACTTTAGATCAATCGGTTGGGTAGTTTTATCTGTGTTTTGGACTTTAAACTTGCACTTTAATGTTTTGACACGGTGACGGATCTCAATGCCTGTCCTGATTTTTGAACAGAAGATTTAAAGGAAACACGTTTAGGCCACGCCCCCTTTTCTACACAGCTCGCATTTAATACTCCCAACGTAGTGTAAAAACAATAAAAATTAAAACAAATAAACATGATTTTAACATTCGCGTTTTAATAGATGTACAATATTTTGTATTTGAAGTAATAAGTTTTTTATTTTTCAAATCTCCTGACTTTTATTTTGAAGTGTGACTTCAGTGGGAGGTCAGCTCAAAACCTGTCTGTGTTGAATATATATGTTAAACTATTTTAAGATATATGCATATATTTTTCTTTAAAACATCCTTTTTTGTAGAAAAAAATAACATCATTTGATTGTGATTTACAATTTGTAAGACTCCAATTATGTATCATATTTACTTTTATGCAATGACATTTTCCCTCATGAGAAGATGAAGTAAATAAGGCCAACAAACATTGTAATATAAAGATAATTAGATTTATATAAAAATAGACAGAAAAAATTAAACAAATAAAAGCAGTATACAAAAGCAATATTGTGAATTTAAAAGTACACAATGCTTTTGAGACATCTGCTTCTGTTTTTACAAATATACATTTACTTCCTATTTAAAAAAACTACATTGATAAAAATTAAATCACCACTTATACAAATCATCACAAAAAGAAAGAAACTTTGTATTAAAAATGCATTACCTTGTATACACAAATAAACAAAAACTTAATAGAAAAACAAGCATTTGTTATGTGTTGTGACTGTAGGTTTGAGCTGCTGGCTTTGAGCTAGAAAAGAATTTACTGAGAGAGAGTTGTTTGGGTCCATCCTTAAGTCTTTTCTTTTTGTTCGACTGTTTCTCACTTCCAACCCCAGGGCTGAGTTTTCTCTTCTTATCCTTAAACATGATGAGAAATGTTAAGACTAAAGCAGCATCACTTTAAATTCTAAATGAATAAACTACAAACTGTTGAAATAATCCCACAGTACCCGACCAAGCAAAGATACACCAAACACAATTTCTAGCTTCATATTTATCTTACTTACCCCGTTGTTCACTTTGCTTGAGGATTCATAGAGCTTCATAATCTGTGTTAAATAATACAAAAAAATCATAACATAAATAAAGGCACAGGACGCTATGCTTTTTCAAGTCTTTTTAAACCCCGACACATTTTAAATTACACAAATTCTAATGTTTGTGGGGCGTCTGTCTAACACACACCTTCTTAAGTCCGGTGGATACAGCTGCTCCCTGCAGGGCCTTGTCTGTGAGCCAGCAGGTTTTCTGCTCTTGCTCTTTCTCAGAGCAGTCGGATACACAAACAGAAAACACAATATAGGTTTGATGTATGTGGGAGAATACATGAACCACCTGAAAGAAAATATAGATATTAATTTCAAGTTATGACCAGAAATGCAAAATTCTGCAAATGTTATATCTGAATACAAACACGCACTTCTCCTACAAACTGAAAGGAGTCTGTGTTCAGCGATGTTTCAAGAAATCTTTGCATCATGGTACATAACAAGCCTTTTCGTTTGTTTTCAGAGAGGTCATCCTCAATGATCATGCCGGGCAGCTCCCACATTCCTGCCAGAAGTCCTTCAAAACGGCAAGACGGAGGCAAAGTGCTAAATATTGTGATGCATCTATAGGAGGTTATCTTTATGCTTTTAAATTGAAAGTCAGTCAGGATTATTCTGCATGTGTCTAACCTTTATTAGGCCTTTGAGTTAGGAGATATTCCATCTCCTCTCCACTCTGACGTTGTACTATACATGTTAGGGTTTTCTCTACACGTGGAGCCTTTTTGACAGGCTTTCTTGGATAATTCTGCACTCCTAGCTGGGAGTCCCAGATCTCTGACAGACACAGGTTACAGCTGCCAGCCACCGCTGTTGGTGAAAACAAAAAACCCCAGAATGATTTAATGTACAATGTATAAGGATAGGAAATATGGAATATACTTGTGAAAATGTCTGGAACTTGGAGAACATACAACAATTTTCTATGTCAGGAACTGAGGTTTTGAGCTTTGATGCCGGGTAACTTTTCAGTCTTTGGATGTCTTTTTCTTGCTTAGTGTTCACCTACAAAATTGTATATTTTACTCTCCAGTTTTGGTTGAAGAAGCAAGTACATTGTTGCGAACTGAGTGGTAATACCTTTCTAAATGCATGGCAATGGGTCTGAACGGGACACTGGCTGCAAAGAGGGGATTTTGGTGTACAAACTCTAGCCCCTAATTCCATCATTGCCTGATTGAAATCTCCAGGTCTCTCAGTGTCCACAAGCGTATGTGCGATTTTCCTAAAATAGTCCCAAAAACAAGTTAAAAGGATGAAAATCATGCTGCATATAAAGTAATTTTATTCACTCGCGATAAATCTTATAGTACCACAAAGCTTCTGTAACTGCAGGACTGGTGCTGTCTGCTCCTATGGCCCGAACCCGGCATAGAACACGGATGACGTTTCCATCAACAGCCCCTGTGACCTGGACAACAAATAATAAACAACACTATTATACCAAGAGAATGACAACTAAACACATGAATACATTTGTATAAGTTTACCTGTCCAAGCGCAATAGAGCCAATTGCCCCCGCCGTGTAACGTCCAACCCCTGGTAGCAGCTTGAAAAGTCCCTCTGTGGTATTTGGCATCTGTCCGTTTGCCTCCGATACCACCTATTTATAAGGAATAATACAAAACATGAATTACCCTCAGACTGCATTCCATTTACAGAATGCAAGACAGTAGACTTCAGGTTTTACATAAAGCTTACTTTCTTTGCTCCTTCATGAAGCCTGCGGCCCCGAGAGTAGTATCCAAGACCGGCCCACATTTGGTTTACCTCCTGTTGGGAGTCAAGTCAATAATAATTTAACTTAAAGTAATAG
The DNA here is from genome assembly GCA_033220385.1 of Triplophysa yarkandensis. NCBI lineage: Eukaryota > Metazoa > Chordata > Actinopteri > Cypriniformes > Nemacheilidae > Triplophysa > Triplophysa yarkandensis. The sequence goes on along the minus strand of CM065656.1, from coordinate 6,794,473 downwards.
AAAATTAAAAATCTGTCATTTACTCACATGGATAACATTTCAAAGCTGACTTTTTCATCTCCAAAGAGGATATTTTGAACAATGTCAGTAACAAGCACCCTTTCATTTGCATAGGTTTTGTGCCCATACAGTAGAAGTGAATGGGTGCCACTGCTACTCGGTTACAAACTTACTTTACAATATTTTTTTGTGCATGACCTTCTTCACAAAAGAAGATATTTTGAACAACGTTGGTACCTCCCAACCATTCTCTTGCATTGGTTTTGACTACAGAGTAATGAATTGAATGGGTGCCACTGCTGTTTGCTTACAAACTTTCTTCAAAGTATCTTATTTTGTGTTCTTTTTAAGAAAGAGTGATACAGGTTGGAAATGATAACAGGGTGAGTAAATGTTGATATAGTTTCTATTATAGGGTGAACTATCATTGTAATAAATCTAATGCAATCCATATTAAGCCATGTGTGAATACAACCATCACCTCTAATGTAGCTGCAGCAAGTTTCTCCACAGTCGGCCATCGCTAGAAACAGACATAAATGATCATAAAAACATATATAAAGCAACTAACTTTGTATAAAATCAAGTTAAAGCGTACCTTCATCCACCTGTTATAGTAGTCTATCACTGTCGCAACTTGAGTCTGTTGTAACATGATTTCGGAGACCCATACTAAAAAATAAAAAGAGTAAGATATAACACATTTCTTATATTAAACCAGAATTTTAGTTATAATATGACATAATGTCTTACCTGCATATGTCCTGATGTTAACATCAGGTTCTGTCATGGCCTGTATGTGTGAATAATACATCAAGAGTAAATATAAGAATGATATGTACTATTCTACATTTAATATTAAAGTGTCTTTACCACTGTCCTCCAGGGAAGATCTCTCTTGTTCTGATCATACCAGTGCAGAAGATGAGATCCAAAGGCAGAGATTTCAGAGAGATCATTGAAAAAGTGATAGGAGAAGGTTTCTGATACACATGCTTCCTCTGGATGACATGAAAACAATCAAACTTAAAGGCAAATAACACAACATATTGCTTATGCTGCATATGCACTTACCTTCTTTAACACGTGCCTTTGTTTTCTTTTTATTGCTGGATTTGATCATCTCAGTATTCTCTAAAATCTCACTCTTCCCCCTTTTCATCACAGATCTTAGTTTGCTCATAGCAGGTGATGTGTAATTTGTCAGTCACTGTATAACCCAAACACTCATTTAACAGCCAAAAACTCTGATCGTAATGCACTGTTGTCATAACACATGCCAATTCTCCCGCGTTTGTTTCACTTCCTGGGGGCGGGGCGTGAGAGAACCAATGGTGGATTACGTACTGTCAAATCAGTGTTACATTTCTATTAATATATATATATATATATATATTTTTTTTTTTTTATTGTATTTATGTATTAAGTGTGGGTTATCAGTTTTTCATTTTCATTTAAAACCATGTTAGTAGACTAGTAGATATTATTATTACAATGTTATTAATAGTCATATTAATAAAATACACTTCACTTTAACATTAGAGCCAAAGCAATGTCTGAATTACTTTTACATTGAATAAAAATATTGTAATATTAGTGTAAGTGGGAAAATGGAATTCGATAATTCATGTTTTAAAAATCAATTCATATAATGGCACAGACAGTTCACACAATACAAATAATATTAATATTAAATATTAAATAATACAACAATATTGTCTCTTTAAATTGAAGACTGATTAAAATACATTCATTATTTTATTTTACTCTTTTGCATATGTTATATTTCGTAATCACAGTATCACATAGCAGTTAGACATAGATGCTTTTTTATAAATTATTCATTTTATTTTGATAAAAACTGCCAAACGGGTTCTCCCCTTGTATTATAAGAAATCTGTCTCCCGCAGCGTTCAAAGATCCAAATTCTGCTTCTCGAGAACTAAACACAATGAAATAACAACATTTAAAAAACGGTCATAACAATTAAATTAGGAACTGATGGAAAAAACAACTAATTTAAGTAAAAGAACTTAAACCAACTCATCTTTACTTTCTCCACTCACCATATGAAACATTTGTGTTATTTGACAGCAAAATATCAGCCTGTGTCTCATCCATGCTCAAATGCAGACATTCTGCATTGTTCTGTATATAACACAAAAAATATGTATGTCAAGCAAAAGATAAACAGTCAGACATAATGATAAAATTCATGTTTAAAGTGCTAGAGGCCAACAGGAAATGATCTCACCATAAAAGATTCAAACAGTGTGGTGCCCATTGCCCGGCGCACATGCTCCTCCACAACTGGATACATGCGCACAAAGTGCTAAACAGACATTTTAAAGTCATGGATTATGAGTCATGAAAAGCTGAATTTATTTGTTTAATGGAGAATGAAGAGTTGGTTGTGGATTTGGCTTTACCTCTAAAGCCAGACTTGCTTGTTTCTGGGCATCTGGATGATCCTGATTACCCATAGCATACAGTAAATGATGAACAACTCTGAGAGATAGTAGATCTTTAGATATCTCCTCACTGCTCTGTGTCAGAATTCTGCAACATCATAGACATTAATATATATTTTAGGTGAGAAATGGTGTCATCATTTACTCAACTTTTCTGCATTTGAAAGCTGTAAGACTTTCTTTCTTATGCAGAACAAAGAAAATATTTAAAAATTTTTGAGAGCTGGCATCCACTGGCACAGGTATTCGGATAGATGCTACTGCTATTAAGCTATAAACATATTAAACTTAAAAATATATTCTTTTGTTTTCTGAAGAAGAAAGAGGAATCATTACTTTAGGTTTACTTAATTGTTCGTATGTTGTGTTCAGTTATCTTTTATGTATATTGTTTAATGTTATTGTTTCCACCTGATGGTCCTGGCAGCAGCTGCTTGCTGGAGGAACACAGGGAGTATTATTTTGTCCATCCCCGGATCTGACAAAACAATCATAGAAAACTTGATATTTAAATTTATTGCTTGTACATAAAAACTTATGCTAGAGAAATAAATCATGGATAAATGATGCATGTATAGATACAGCCCAAAAAGTAAAAATGTGATCCTAGTTGTGTACTTGTTAGATATAAAGGGTTAGTTCACCCAAAAAGGAAATTTCTGTCATGAATTACTTGCGCTAGTTGTTTCAAATGATTTTTAACTAAATGGCAAACTATGGTAACCAAACAGGTATTGGGGCCCATTTCTTGTGCCATATTAAAATAATTGATAATGGTAGTCAAAATGTACAGAGAACCTTTTTCTCCAAAATATCTGATTTTGTGTTCAACAAATTAAGTAAACTAATTTATCCAACTATGGTAGTCAATGGGGTCCAAGAAATGTTTGGTTACAAGCATTCTTCCAAATATCTATCTATTTGGAACAAGGTGAGTAAATGATGACAGGTTTTTTGATGAACTATCCTTTTTAAAAAATATTTAAAGGTACACTTTAATAAACAGTATACCATAAACTCCCAATTACTTAGTATATTGACAAGTATACTAGTAGTAGTTATCACAATATAACTAAAATATATGTACCATGCATCAATATCCTTTTTTAAATTAAATGCAAGTATGCTTTTTGTATGCTGAAACAACCGTTACACTTTAAACTAAAATAAATAAGATCATGCCTTCTTGAATCTTGTGTTTGAAAATGTCTCCTTTGTTGGGTTTTAGAAGAGCCACTAGACCCCAGAGAAGAGCCGATTTCACCTCATAATTCATAAGTTCTGTTAATAGTTCTGTAGCTATGGACAAAACAATAAAATATGTTAAACAAGACAGGAACCATCAACACAAATTTTGTGTATTTTTTTCCTCACTATTCAGAGGCTTTTGTTAAACATGTCTAACGTAAATGTAATGAATACATCATAATACATGTTCCTTAGGGACAAAGATCTGGCTGATCTCCTCTAAAGTAACTCTACACTTACCTTCATGTTGCACTTCTAAATGTAGGGACCTCAGCAGACTCAGTAAGGGTTCAACAATGTTATGCTGGGCTGCTTTAACAATGGGCTAAAATAAACAAATACAGAATTATTCTCATTAGAATTTTTTTACGCTGAAACAATCCTCTGGAACAACAGCACTGTTGTACCTGCACTATGCGTAGGGTCTTCAAGACCAGCTTCTGTGCTCCTGGGGAGTTACAGGTCATGAGGGCGATCAGGCCCTTGTAAACCTGGTTCTGGTATCTGGAGTTTCCATGGGCCAAGGACTCGAGCAGGGTGGCGGCTGTCTCTTGAGTCTGCTCTGCCTGAGACCTGGCCAAACATTCAGCTATAGCCTTCACACCTGTCAATCAAAGAACAGATGTTTATTTTAAAACACATCCAGATTGGACCATGCATACAGGTATAGGTTTCACAACCTTCAATTTCCAGGTGTTTCACTTATAAGCAAAATAAAAAAGTTTTATAATGGACTGATCTTCTCTACTGTTATGATTTTGTGGATGTACCGTAGCTTTCACAGATGAGCTCTTTATATTTTGGCCCTGCGTTGGCGATGATCTGGAGCAAATGAAGAGCCTCATTTTTATCCTCATCTTGGAGGTTCTCCTGCCCCAGAATCTCAAGAAGAGTCAAAACTCCACCCATCTCCAGAAATTCAATCAGGTACTGATGACTAAAAGAAAAACGTGAAAATTAAGTCTAAGAGTAAGCAAATCTTCTGAAGTCACTGTTAATTCTTGAAATGATGAAGATGATGATATCCCTGATAGCACACTATTTGATGTCTGCAGGTCATATTTTTGGAATGTTTGCGCATCGTCAATACACTTCTGAGAAATCTTCTGTAAGATGTTTGTATTTTCTACGGAGCCCCTCTGGTCCCACTTTGTCAAAAAAAAAAAACTCGTGGCCTCAAGATACTAACTCATGGCCTCAAGATAAGTAACTCGTGGCCTCAAGATAAGTAACTCATGGCCTCATGATAAGTA